>PVIA01000829.1:0-351054 GCA_004024845.1 Tonatia bakeri
CATTGATTTGAGTCCCAGTTTTCTTCCCCTCACTATTGGTTCCCTGTGTGTTTTCCTTCATTTCTCTTATCGTAGCCTGCATTTGTTCATATAATTTATGACCAAAGTCAACCAATTCTGTGAGCTTCCTGATCACCAGTGTTTTGAACTGTGCATCTGATAGGTTGGCTATTTCTCAGTCGCTTAAAAGGATGAGTTCTGCGGCTTTGATTTGTTCTTCTGTTTGAGCCATCTCTCTCTCTCTCTCTATTTTTTTTTTTTTTTGGTCTGGTCGTGCCTGTTACAGTAGGGGGCGGGGCCTTAGGTGTTCACCAGGGTGGGGCACCCCAGTTGCTGGGTTGTGACATTGTATGTGGCGGCGGGGTCGAGAGGGAACAATGGCGGTTACTCTGTTCTCCATGGGACCTCAGTCCCTTCTGCTGCTTCCCCCAAGCAAACTGGGCCCCTCTAGTGCCAATTCCCATGTGGGTGGGCTCGTGCATGCTGTGGGACCCTCCAAGGACCTCTCCTGTGAGGCTGGGTGTCTCTCCCTGCGCCTCAACTTCCACAGGCATCTGCAATCAGTGTCCCAAGGCTATATTTCCCAGCACTGGGATCCTGAGTTGTGCGCACTGCCTTGCTTTACAATCGCTGCCTCCCTGGGTTTGCCGGGTGCCACCCCTCTGCTGGGGCCTGCCAGCTGCCACAAGCACACTCAGGGTCCACCTGCTGAGGTCTTACACTCCCCAGATGCCTTACGCACCCTCGGATGCCTTAAGTGCTCCGTCCCAACTCTGCTCTCCACACTGTGACCTGCGCCCAGCTGCCCGACTCCGCCCCTCCTACCGGTCTGGATGAACAGGTCTATTTCAACTTCTTGGTTGTCCAACTTCTATTTAAATCAATTTTCTCTCAGTTCTGGATGTTATTCTGTTTCTAAATTGTTGTTGTTCCTATCTTGGTTGTGTGTGGAGGTACGGTGCATCCACCTATGCCTCCATCTTGGCCAGAAGTTCCGGCTTATTTAAATGTATTTTAAGAAATAAATTTTATTTAGAAATAGATGTTAATTTACTTACCTTTTGCAAACTGCTGGAGGAAGTAAAACATATTCACATGCCTTAAGGATTGACTGATGTTCTTTGCATCCAACTGTAGCATATTTCCAATAATTGGCAGAAGTGTGGGGCCCAGTGGAAGTTTTCCTTTTCCAGTGCTCTGTTTCCATACTGAAAGGAGAAGCAAACAGGTAAGACAGAGTACCAGGACCACGACTGGGCCCACTGCAGCTGTCTTTTCTTACCGTGTCAAATGGGAGCTTAAAATCCAAATATTTATAACACTCCCTGCTACTGAGCATGTGCCTCTTTGACTCCAAAGATAAATAATTAGCTAGATCTATTTACCTTGACCTTTATTTCTCAAAAGCCCCATCCTGGAAGTTCTGGGTTAACAGATTTGGGATAGAGTAAGATACTGTTATTAAAAACAAACAAACAAACAAACAAACAAAAAAAAAATGTTGTTGAGAACCAGCGAAGTAAACGTTTTTATCAAAAGTTTGCTCAACTTCCAGTCAAGATGGTGGTGTAAATCAACGTGGTTTGCCTTCTTGCACAACCATAGCAAAAATCACAGCTAAAATACAAAACAACTTTCACCCAGAAACATCAGAAAATAAAGCTGTATGAAAGTCTGACAACCAAGGAGTTAAAGAAGTCACATTAATGCAGACTGGGAGGAGGAGCATAGATGAGGACACATGGGTTGGATGGTCTCACACCTATGTGTGGTAGATAACAATCAGGAGGGATACCTCAGAAGTGAGAGATACCAGCCCCACACCATACCAAACCTGTTCAAGGCTTCAGTACCAGTAAGATATGTCCCATAACTTCTACCTGAACAACCAGTGGGGGTTAGGGTGGCAGACAACACTGAGGGATTCTCAGGCAGCACATTTTAAAGGACCCAAAACACATTTAGGACTTACGGAGATTCACTCCCTTTTGGCTCCAGCACTGGGGAAGAACACCAGGAAGAAAACCAGTGGGACACAGGGGAAAACTGAAGTGTCTGGCACCAGGTTAAGTGCCAGGGGACAGCTTCCTCCTGGAAAAAAACCGAGAGGTAAGATAATGGCCATTGTTCCTTTTCTGAGCCCTCCTTCACACATAGCCACAGAGTACAGACACCATATCCAAGACTCCATCAACCTGGTTCACACAAGATGCCCTGCACTGACAATTACCTAAGGCTTCCTCCAACCCATCCAACTTACAGGTGCAGTTTTCTACAATAGGCCACAGTACCATGACAGGGAGTTACAACTCCTCTACCAAATACATGGAAACAAACATGGGGAGGCTGCCAAAATGAGGAGACAAAGAAATATGGCCCCAAATAAGAACACAACAAAACTACAGAAAAACAACTAAACCAAATGGAGATAAGCAAGCTATCCAATGTGGAGTTCAAAACATTGGTTATTAGAATTCTCAAGGAACTCATTGGGTACTTCAACAATGTAAGAAAGACCCAGGCAGAAGTGAAGGTTACACTTAGTGTAATAAATAAAAATATTCAGGGAATCAACAATGGAGAGAATGAAGCAAAGAATCAAATCAATGATTGGTAACATAAGGAAGGAAAAACCATTCAATCAGTACAGCAAGAAGAAACAATGAGGATGGGTTAAGGAGCCTGTGAAACAATTTCAAATGCACCAACATTTGAATCATAGAACTGCCAGGGGAAAAAAAACATACAGCAAAAATTAAAAACTTATTTAAAAAAGAAAAGAAAGACAACTCTAATTTGCAGAAGGAATTAGATGTACCAGTACAGAAAGCACAGAGAGGGAATTTCAGGGGAAAAGGGGAAGGGTTTACAGGAACAAGTATAAAGAACACGTGGACAAAAACTAGTGGGGAGTGGAAATGGGAGGGAGGTGGGGAGGGCTACGGGGGTGGGCTGGGATGGGAGTAAAAGACAGAAAACTGTACTTGAACAATTAAAATAACAATTTAAAAAATAAAAAAGAAGAAAGAAAAAAAAAGAAAGCACAGAGAGTCACCAACAAGATGGACACAAAGAGGACCACACCAAGAAACATCATAATAAAAATGCCAAAGGCTAAAGATAAAGAATCTTTTTTAAATTTTATTTTAATTGTTGTTCAAGTACAGTTTTCTGCCTTTTATCCCCATCCAAGCCTACTCCCCAGTCCTCCCCACCTACCGTCCATTTCCACACCTCCTTGTTATTGTCCATGTGTCCTTTATACTTGTTCCTGCAAACCCTTCCCCTTTTCCCCTGAAATTCCCTCCCCTCGCCCCTCTTGTCACTGTCAGCCTGTTCTTTATTTCAGTGTCTTTGATTATATTTTGCTTGTTTCTTTGTTTTGTTGATTAGGTTCCTGTGAAAGGTGAGGTCATATGGTATTTGCCTTTCACTGCCTGGCTTATTTCGCTTAGCATAATGCTTTCCAATTCCATCCATGCTGTTGCAAAGGGTAGGAGCTCCTTCTTTCTTTCTGCTGCATAGAATTCCATTGTGTAAATGTACCATAGTTTTTTGATCCATTCATTTACTGATGGGCACCTAGATTGCTTCCAGCACTTGGCTATTGTAAATTGTGCTGCTATGAACATTGGGGTCCATAGGTGCTTTTGGATTGGTGTTTCAGGGTTCTTAGGATATAATCCTAGCAGTGGAATTGCTGGGTCAAAAGACAGTTCCATTTTTAGTTTTCTGAGGAAATTCCATAGTGTTTTCCACAGTGGTTGCACCAGTCTGCAATCCCACCAACAGTACACTAGGGTCCCCTTTTTTCCACAACCTCTCCAACACTTGTTGTTTGTTGCTTTATGATGGCCATTCTGACTGCTGTGAAGTGGTATCTCATTATGGCTTTAATTTGCATCTCTAAGGAGAATCTTAAAAGAAGCAAGAGAAAAGCAAATAGTAGTTCCTTTCAGACTGTCAGCTGATTTCTCAAAAGAAACTTTGCAGACAAGAAGGGACTGGCAGAAAGTATTCAAAGTGAAGAAAAGCAAGGACCCAAAACCTAAATCACTCTATCCAACAAGGCTATCATTAGCAATTGAAGGGAGGTAAAGTACTTCCCAGACAAGGTAAAGCTAAAAGAGTTCATCATCACCAAGCCATTATTACATGAAATGTAAAAGGGACTTCAGAAAAAGAAGACCAAAACTATGAACATTTAAATGGCAATAATTTACAACTATCGGCAACTGAATATAAAAAAATGAACTAAGCAAACAAGCTGAACAGGAACAGAATCATAGATATGGAGCTCATTTGGAGGGTTATCAATTCAGAGAGGGAAGGAGGAGAATGGAAGGTAGAGGGATTAAGAAGTACAAATTTGAAGGTACAGAATACACAAGAGGATGTTAAAAACAGTATAGGAAATTGAGTATTCAAAGAATTTGTATGCATGACCCATGGGCATGCTAAGGGAGGTATTGCTAGAGGGAATGAGGGGGTACCAGGTGGAGGGGATCATAGATGAAAAAACTGGGACAACTGTACAGCATAATCAATAAAATATTAAAAATAAAAATAAAATTTAGATTTAAAAATTGTTCATCATTCTGGAATCTCAGGTTAGTGACCCATTGAGAATGTATAATTTTGGGACAATCCTCATATATAAAAAAATATTTCTGAGTTCCAGCCAAGATGGAGGCATAGTCAGTCGCATTATGCCTCCTCGTGCAACCAAAACTAAGGACAACAAAAATTGAGAAACAAAAATACAACCAGAACAGAGAGAAATTAACTGAACAGAAGTCGGACTCCAGTACATCCAGACAGGTAAGGAGCGGCGGAGTTGGAGGCCTGCGGAGAGGGGTCGAGGGGTCCCAGTGGGAAGAAACACTGGTGGGCATGCAGGGTGCAGAAGGCGGCTGACGAACCAGTGGCGGACCCTGGGCTCGGGAGATGACTAGCAGACCCAGTGAGGGGCACAAGGCAGCTGGCTGTCCGCAGCCACACATTCGCGTGCAAACTAAGCGAAAACGGGCAGCAAAAACGGGCAGTGCCGCCAGGTTTCAAAGCTTAAGAGCCCTGTCTGGGAGCTGAGGCTGGGAGACTCTCTCAGCCTCACAGGAGACTTCTCGGGGAAGCCCACAGAGTCCGAGAAAGTGCACAAGCCCACTGCCTGGGAGCCAGCACAGGAAGGGCCCAATTCACTTGTGAGAGGCAGTGGAGGGGACAGAAGTCCTAGAGAGAGCGGAGCAGGTGCTATTGTTCCCTCTCAGACTCCGCCCCCACTTACAACATCACAACCCAGCAACTGGGGTGCCCCACCCTGGTGAACACCTAAGGCTCTGCCGCCCTCACGTAACAGCTGCAACTAAATCAAGGGAAAATAAAAAACATGGCTCAAACAGATTTGAAAGCCCCAGAACCAATTTTTTTAAGTGACCAAGAGATAGCCGAACTATCAGACACACAGTTCAAAGCACTGGTGATCAGGAAGCTCACAGAATTGGTTGACTTTGGTCATAAATTAGATGAACAAATGCAGGCTACGATAAGAGAAATGAAGGAAAACGCACAGGGAACCAATAGTGAGGGGAAGAAAACTGGGACTCAAATCAATGGAGTGGACCAGAAGGAAGAAAGGAACAACCAAACAGAGAAGAATGAAGAAACAAGAATTCAAAAAAATGAGGAGAGGCTTAGGTACTTCCAGGACACCTTTAAACGTTCCGACATCTGAATTATAGGGGTACCAGAAGGGGAAGAGGAAGAGCAACAAATGGAAAACTTATTTGAACAGATAATAAAGGAGAACTTCCCCAATCTGGCAAGGGAAATAGACTTCCAGGAAGTCCAGGAAGCTCAGAGAGTCCCAAAGAGGTTGGACCCAAGAAGGAACACGCCAAGGCACATCATAATTACATTAGCCAAGGTGAAAATGAAGGAGAGAATCCTAGAAGCAGCAAGAGACAAGGAGACAGTAACCTACAAAGGAGTTCCCATCAGACTGTCAGCTGATTTCTCAAAAGAGACCTTACAGGCTAGAAGGGGCTGGCAAGAAGTATTCCAAGTCATGAAAGACAAGGACCTACATCCAAGATTGCTCTATCCAGCAAAGCTTTTATTTAGAATGGAAGGGCAGATAAAGTTCTTCTCAGACAAGGCCAAGTTAAAGGAGTTCATCATCACCAAACCCTTATTATATGAAATGTTAAAGGGACTTACCTAAGAAAAAGAAGATTAAAAATATGAACAGTAAAAAAAAGTCATCAAATGGAGGGTTAGCAACAGGGGAGTGGGAGGAGGAGAGAGGGGGAAAAGATATAGAGAATAAGTAGCATAGACAGTAGGTAGAAAATAGGGGGAGAGTAAGAATAGTATGGGACATGTAGACACTAAAGAACTTATGACACATGGACATGAAGTAAAGGGGGGAATGTGGGTGGGAGGGGATGGACAGGGTGGTGGGGAGTGAAGGGGGAAAATGGGTCAACTGTAATAGCATAATCAATAAAATAAAGAATAAAAAAGTAAAAAAATATTTCTTCTTTAATGTTTTACCAAAAATTAGTATATTTTGTCCTTGAAAATGAAAGCCTTTTAAAATATTTTAATGTACCTTACTAACAGCCTAGCTAGCTAAACATAAACTGGAGGGCATTAGTCATTAATCTGGAATGCCCATGTTGCACCAATTAATTAGCTAAGGAAATTTACACGTACATTTTTTTGTTTTGTTTTTTTTTTGTGTTATTTAGATATGATTGACACATAACATCATATTCATTTCAGGTACATAACATAATTATTAGATATTTGTATATACTATGAAAGGTTCACCATAGTGAGTTTAGTAAGCATCCATCACGATACAAAATTACTTTCTCCCCACCTTGGGATGAAAACTTTTAAGATCCATACTCTTTGTTTTTTAATCCTCACACAGTGACACACTTATTGATTTTAGAGAGAGGGGAAGAGAGGGAGAGAGAAATATTGATCAGTTGCTTCTCCTATGCACCCCAACCAGGGATGGAACCCTCAACCTTGGCATGTGTTCTGACTGGGAATCGGTCTCACAACCCTTTGGTTTTGATAAGTTTATGGCACAATGATCCAACTAATTAAACCACACTGTCCAGGGCAAGATCAATCCTCTTACACCAGGTTTCTTAATAGTAATAGCTCACATGTATTGAGGGTGTCAGGTATTCTACTAAGTACTTAATTTGCTTATTATTTACTCCTGCTGGGTGTACATTGTTAGTATCACCCCATGGCTTGTAGGTGCCAGAGTCACCAGCAGTAAATAATAAGCTGAGCTGAACAGGGGCGGGGTTGACCCAAGCACCTGTCAACTTACCCAGGACATTTATAGGCCACAAAACTTTGTTCCTCTCTTTTTAAATTTTTTTTTCATTTTTTCAAATCATTTTATTGTTGTTCAAGTACAGTTGTCTGCATTTATCCCACGCCAACCCCCAACCCTAGCCATTCCCACCTCACTCCCCTGATTCCATGCCCATTTTGTTTTTATCCATGTGTCCTTCATAGCCACAGCAATCAGACAAGAAAAAGAAATAAAAGGCGTCCAAATTAGAAACACGGAAGCAAAACTGTCATTGTTTGCACATGACATGATAGTGGACACAGAAAATCCTATAGACTCCACCATAAAACTATTCGACCTAATAAGTGAATTTGGCAAAAAAGCAGAATACAAAGTCAATATTCAGAAATCAAAAGCATTTTTGTACACCAACAATGAAATATCAGAAACAGAAATCAGGGGGAAAATCCCATTTGATTCAGCAACAAGATAAATAAAGTACCTAGGAATAAACCTAACCAAGGAGGTAAAAGACCTGCACTCAGAAAACTACACAACATTGAAGAAATTAAGGAAGACACAAACAATAGGAAGCATGTACCATGCTCATGAATCAGAAGACTCAACATCATCAAAATGTCCATACTACCCAAAGCAATTTATAGATTCAACACAATCCTTATTAAAGTACCAAGGACATATTTCAAGATATAGAACAAACATTTCAAAAATTTATGCACATACATTTTTACACCAACCTCTACCTCTACCAAAGAAAGCACTGAAAAGAAGAATTATTTTTATTTTTCAATCTGGGAAAGGAAAGTAGAGAGAGTGGGACATTCATCCAGTGTCACACAGCTCCTAAGTCACAAAACTGGGATTGGAAATTAAGTTTTTTAATGCCCACTGGGGGTCTTATAGCAGGCTCAAGAACACTTTTAGGAAAATAAATATAAACCCTCATAAGCTTAGTTTCTCTGAGTGTATGTACCACTGACTATTCACTAAATAATAGACTTCAAATTAAATAGAAGCCCTTACTTGACTCCAAGAATAAAAGCACTATATATTCTCAAGAGAAGAAATGAAAGACAGAGAATATTCTCCTCTCCATCTCTCCATCACTGAGAGAAGAACCCATGTCAGAAAAGTTCCAGGGGAAGTCTTGAAAATACACTCACCTCTCTTTCACCTCCACACACAGCTGCTTCTGAGGCCTTGTTGGCTTGTCATTGTCAGAAATAACGGAATGATGTATGCACAGTAAGGAAGGGGGCGGTTAGACAGGATCACAGGTACGGATTCAGTGGAGAATGGAAGACAGGGACCTCAGTGAACAAATCCACAGCACAAACCAGCATAACATGCAGACCCAATCAAGGAACATTTAATGATCATGAGGATCTAAATATCACGACAATGATATATCATACTAGATCACTAATAGTAATGCTTTTACAAAGGCATACTCTGTAAAGACACCAACACATTTGTCCTAACTACATTGGTAAGATTATGTCTAAGGAAAATTAATATTTGTCAAGACCCCATTTACACCATGTTTCATCCCTCATATTAACAGGGAGACTGACAAGTTACAGAATTTTCACATCCATCACATCTCTCTTGATATACTCAGTTACCATTACCAAAGGTAAAATTATGCCCTTTTGAAGCATGAGACAGCTGGCCGTGAAGTTTCAGCACCTTAGCCAAGGACACAGAGTCCTGTACATTCTTACAAGTAAACATTCAGTTCCAGCATGTTCCCCAGCATGTATTGAGTGTGTACTGTCTATGATTCAGTGGTCCGTGACTTACCTTAATCAGTGACTATCAAATAAACAGTAACAGAGTCAATATTGCAGGACAGGCTGACAAAAACAGGGGTCAGAAAATTTAGTGTTGTAAACTCTAGAAGTAGAGTGAGTCCAGGTGTTGGCAAACCTTTATCCAGGACAAAGAGCAGCACAAAATTGCTGCCTCAATAACACAGCTCTATACGCTAAGAGAGTCATGCTACCAAGTCTTGGATGAAATGAACTCAGTGGCTCCGTTTTCACAGAACCACACCAGTCTTTGAGAAACTCAGTACTTTCTGACACAACCATGTATCCCAGCCTCATCTTGTTCTCCTCCTGCACCAGCCCCCAAGTTGGCCATTTCTCCAAAGAACCACGGTTCATAGTTTAAAATATGGCTTAGGCACCTGACCCCACCGCCCAACAGCTGCACTCCCATCACTGCAGGGAAGGCTGTGAGCTCACGCTGCAGCCCCCCCCCACCCCCCCACGCTAGACAGAGTGCACCTGACCCTGCCACCCAGAGGCAGTGAGGGCCTGACCCCACTTCCCCAGCAGAGGATATGCACACCCACGTCTGCCGCTGCAGCTGCGGAGGCACCCTAGTCATGTGGGGCCTTGACTGGCTGGCTAAGAGGAAGGCAGAGGCGCACCCCCACCCCACCCCCACAGAGGAGAGCAGCAGGGCTCAGGGAGTCAGCAGTCCCCAGAAACACTTAACTCAGTGGGAGACCCGAACTACCCTGAAGAGTCTCTGAGATTCCCCAGCAACTAGGGCAGCAAAGAGTGAGAAGATAGTATGTGAGTTGCCCCTAACTGGTGTACCTCAAGACAGCACGACTGGTGGACTGAAGGCATAGGCCTGGCACAGAAGGGCACTGGGAGTCTCGCAGTGAACTGAGGAACTGGGCTGGGGGCTGGGCAACTGTGAAGAGTGTGGCTCAGACCTGGCCCCCATCCTGCAATACCACAGGAAGGGAGAAAAGTGAAACCCATCCACCCTCAGCCTCCTGCAGCCAGATCAGCACAACTGTCCTGGCTGGTTTAAAGCCAGCCACAGGATTTTTTTTTCTTTTTTACTTTGTTTCTTTTTTTTTCCTTTTTTTTTTCTTTTCCCACAAGTGAGACAATAAGCCTGGAGCTTCAAAAGGACAAGAGTCAGACCCAAAGAGCGGTCATCCCAACAACAGGGATGATGAGACAAATTTCACTTTGCTATTCCAGAGAACTTGCAAGCTATTGTTTATTTGTGGTTTTTATTATTTTTACTTCTTTTATTAGTATTTTTTATTTTTCTTCTTCCTGTTTAGTTTTGTTGTTTATTTAATTGCATTGTCTTGATGGTTTTCCTTGCTCTTTCATAGTGTATTTTTCTTTCTTTCATTTCAATAGCATACTACTCTATGCTAAGCACACTTGTGTTCCAATAGCATACTATTCTAGGTTGTGTACTTCCTTGTTATTCAGATCACATAGATTCTGTCATATGATTGTTACTCCACTACTATTGTAAATAATTGCTATTCCATACAATTGTAAATACTACACACCACCCCTCCCAGATCTTAGCTCACTTCACTGTTTCTGGAACTTTATAACTGTTGTGGTTAACTTTATTCTCTTGCACACTGCGTCTATTGTCTATCCTTTACTCTCACTGTATCTCATAATCTGACTTCCGACAAGCTCACTGTTTTCTGGATCCAACTCACAATCCTCCCCACGCCTAACAAGAGTCTTATCTTTTTTCCACCCAGTCTTAAAAGTGACTAGTTGAATGAAATATTACAGTTAACACTATACTTATACAAAGGATCTGCTAACTCTTCTCTATAGGTTAGTAATTTAAGTCCCATAGAATACACTCCTGCTGTATTAATCCATTTTGACTTCCCCCTCCAACTGATCACATAAAAGAGTAGGTGGAAGCTATGAACGACAGTAACAGTATACCTGCTGGAAGAGAGAACCCACCAACAAAGGAACCAACAACATGTAATAATGGAAGAAGGTGAAGGGGTGGAAGCCATACTAACCTCCACTCAGGACCAATCTGGAAGTACAACTAAATGGTGGAGAAATTACCCAGAACAAACAACTGAACAATAGCAAGAGAGGAGCCTCAAAACCATGTAAAGAGAGAAGAACCAGCTTCAACACAACCTGTCCACAACCGCACAACAGAATATAAGACATGGTGGATGAAGTGACCCTCAGTTACCCAGCTGGAGGAAAGGACCCACCAAAGAAAGACACAACAACCAAAACCCGAAGACCTCCAGAGAGCCAACATAAAAGATAGCCCAAGACCAGCAAGCTCAGGAGATCAATGAGACTGTACTACTGAATCTCACAGGTATCCTACCATAGAAGTTCATACCATAAACCCAGGGAGTCAGAATAGATCAACTTAAGAAGCAGAGGCTAACAAGAAGAGTCTCACAAACAATGGGAAGACAAAGAAACAAACCCCAAATGAAAGGAAAGGAGGAAGTCTCAGAAAGAATGCTAAATGAAATAGAGGCAACTCAACTATCAGATATTGAGTTCAAAGCAATGGTTGTAAGGAAGCTCAATGAACTCACAGAGAATTACCAAAAACTACAATGAACCCACTGCAAACTCTATCAACATGAAAAAAAAATAGAAACTATCAACAAGGGCCAAGAGGAAATGAAGAATACGATTTCTGAATTGAAAAACACAGTAGAAGAAATCAAAAGCAGGCTGGATGAAGCAAAGGATCAAATCAGCGAGCTGGAGGACAAGATAGAAAAAAACACCCAGAAAGAGCAAGAAAAGGAAAAGTCTCAGAAAGAATGAAGAGGGATTCAGGGAATTACAGGACAACATGAAACATAATAATATCCATATAACAGGGATACCAGAAGAAGGAGAAGAGCAAGGGATAGAAAACCTGTTTGAAAAGGTAATGATTGATGGGAGGACTTGAATGGGAGTAAGGGGGCGAAAACTGTACTTGAACATTCATTTAAATTTAAAAAAAAAAACCACACACAAAAAAAAAGAAAGAAAGAAAAGGTAATGATTGAAAACTTCTCTAATTTGATGAGAGAAAAAGTCACACAAATCCAAGAAACACAGAGTGGCCCAATCAAGAGGTACCCAAAGAGGCCCACTTCAAGACACAACATAATTAAAATGGTAAAATTCCAAGACAAAGAGAGAACCTTAAAGGCAGCAAGGGAGAAACAGGAAGTAACATACAAGGCAGCCCTGATAAGGCTAGCAGCTGACTTTTCAATGGAAACTCTCCAAGCCAGAAGAGAATGGTAAGAACTATTCCAAGTAGAACTATTCCAAGAACTATCCCAAATCCAAGGGCCTGCTACCAAAACTACTCTATCCAGCAAGGTTCTCAATTAAAATGGAAGGCCAAATAAGGTGTTTTCCAGACAAAATAAGCCGCAAAAAATATCCCTCCTCCAAACCAGCTCTGCAAGAGATGCTAAAGGGTCTGCTTTAAGAAAAGAAGAAAAACAATGAGAGAAGAACACAGGTACAAAATAATGGCAATGAATAAGTACCTATCACTAATAACCTTAGGTGTAAATGGATTAAATGTCTCAATCAGAAGACATAGAAGAGCTGATTGGATAAGAAAGCATGACCCATATGTATGCTGCCTATGAGAGATCCACCTCAGAAAAAAAGACCTACACAGATTGAAAGTGAAGGGCTGGAAACAAATATTCCAAGCAAATAGACAGGGAAAAAAACCAAGTGTAGTAATACTCCTAACAGACAAAGTAGACTTCAAAAAAAGGACCATAAAAGGAGACCCAGACGTCACTTCATAATACTCAAGGGAAGAATCCATCAAGAAGACATAAACATTGTAAATCTATATGCACCCAACATAGGAGCACCCAAATACATAAAGAAAATCTTGGAGGATGTCAAGAAAGATACGGACAGCAACACAATTATAGTAGGGGATTTTAACACCTCACTGTAAAAAATGGACAGATCTTCCAAACAAAATAACAACATAGATATTGTGGCATTGAACAATGCACTAGATCAAATGGATTTAACTGATTATATATATATTATATATATAGAGAGAGAGCCTTTTATCTGAAAGAAGAAAAATACATATTTTTTCAAATGCACATGGAACATTTTCAAAGATAGACCACAGGATAGGACACAAAACAAGCCTCAAAAAATTCAAGGAAACTGAAATCATATCAAGCATTTTCTCCAACCACAAGGGACTAAAACTAGAAACCAACCTCAAGGAAAAAAACCCCAAACACTCAAACTCATGGAGATTAAATAGCATGCTATTAAACAATGAATGGGTCAAGAATGAAATAAAGGAAGAAATCAAAAAGTTTCTAGAAACAAATGAAAATGAAAACACAACAACCTAAAACTTATAGGACACAGTCAAAGCAGTACTGAGAGGGAAGTTAATACAGCCCTACCTAAAAAAGGTAGAAACATTTCAAATAAATAACCTAACCCTACACCTACAAGAACTCAAAGAACAACAAAAAGACAGCCCAGAGCAAGTAGAAGGAAGGAAATAACCAAGATCAGAGCAGAATTAAATGACATAGAGACTAAAAGCACAATTCTAAGGACCAAAAAATCCAGGGGGGAGGGGGTTCTTTGAAAAGATAAACAAAATTGACAAGGTTTTAAGGAGACACATCAGGAAAACAGGAGAGAGGACCCAAATTAACAGAATCAGAAGTGAAAGAGGAGAGATTATAACCCTGGCTGGCATAGCTCAGTGGATTGAGTGCAGGCTGCGAACCAAAGCATCGCAGGTTCAATTCCCAGTCAGGGCACATGCCTGGGTTGCAGGCTACAGCCCCCAGTAACCACACATTGATGTTTCTCTTTCCTCTCTCCCTCTCCCTCTCCCTCTCTCTCTTTCTCCCCCTTCCCTCTCTAAAAATAAATAAATAAAATCTTTTTTAAAAAAAGCTAACAACAACAACAACAAAAAAAAAACAGGAGAGATTACAACTGATACCAGAGAAATACAGAAGACTGTTAGAAATTACTATAAAGAATGATATGCGCCCTGGCTGGCATAGCTCAGTGGATTGAGCGTGGGCTGCGAACCAAAGCATTGCAGGTTCGATTCCCAGTCAGGGCACATGCCTGGGTTGCAGGCCACGGCCCCCAGCAACCGCACATTGATGTTTCTCTCTCTCTCTCTTTCTCCCTCCCTTCCTTCTCTAAAAATAAATAAATAAAATCTTTTTTAAAAAAAATGATAGGCCAAGAAATTTGAAAACCTAGGTTAAATGGACCAATTTCTAGAAAAATATAATCTTCCAAACCTGAATGAAAAAGAAGCACAAAGCCTGAACAGACCAATAACAGCTGATGAAATTGAAGCAGTAATCAAAAACCTTCTGACACACAAAAGCCCTGGACAAGGTTTCACAGAATTTTATAAAGCATTTAAGGAAGAGCTAATCCCTATTCTTCACAGATTATTTCAAAAAATTCAAGAAGATTCAAAAACCACAATGGGATACCACTTCACACCAATCAGAATTGCCATCATAAACAAAGCAACAAGTGTTGGAGAAGATGTGGACAAAAGTGCACTGTTGGTGGGACTGCAGACTGGTGCTACTACTGTGGAAAGCAGTATGGAATTTCCTCAGAAAACTAAAAATGGATCTGCCTTTTGACCCAGCATTTCCACTGCTAGGATTATATCCTAAGAACCCTGAAACACCAATCCAAAAGCACCTATGGACCCCAATGTTCATAGCAGCACAATTTACAATAGCCAAGTGCTGGAAGCAATCTAGGTGCCCATCAGTAAATGAATGGATCAAAAAACTATGGTACATTTACACAATGGAATTCTATGCAGCAGAAAGAAGGAGCTCCTACCCTTTGCAACAGCATGGATGGAATTGGAAAGCATTATGCTATGTGAAATAAGCCAGGTGGTGAGGGACATATATTATATGATCTCACCTTTAACAGGAACCTAATCAACAAAATAAACAAGCAAGCAAAATGTAACCTGAGACATTGAAATAAAGAGAAAGGACAATAACCAGAGGGGAAGTGGGGAGGGTTAATGGGGATAGGGAGTAATGGTTTCAATGAACAACTATAAAGGACAGATGGACAAAAGCAAGGGATTGTGGAAGCAAGGGAGGGAGGTGGGTTTGGCTGGGGTGGTGGGGAGTGGTGGGGAGTAAAAGCAGACAACTGTAACCAAACAATAAAATAATTTTAAAAAATAATAATAAAGTAAGTCAAGCTCTGTGCACTACATGTACTCACTGCTATCACCACTAGCAGTAAACAGAACCAGAGAATATATGCATTGTGTGTGTGTATGGAGAGTTGTGTAATATATTTATGTATTCATATCTATATGTATTACTGTATCTACATATACTGGGCACTTTGAATTCATAATGACATATCCTATTCTAATCCAACACAACTGGGTTTTCCCCCATGTGTTATACCTCCCTTTGCTGACTGTGGTGAACTTGTTTCCCTTTATCCTTGATATATTTACTTATTTGATCATTTCCCTTATGAAACCAATCCTTTATGTCTGCCACCAAACCTTCCCCTGGGTAAGGATGCTCTCCTTACCCTACTTGGGCAACAGCAATCACCAGGCCACACTACCTGTGGATGCCCACCATATCCTGATGAGGCCCTGGTACTCTGCAACAGACTGCTCCAGATGTGCATACTGCTTGGCCTCTGATACTCCACCCCGGAGCACCCATCTGAGAGGAAGCCCTAATTCTCCTGCTGGGCCTGTTTCCCCAGGTAAACAGCCTCTCTCATGTAGCCATTCTCATCAGCACGGGTGAACTTTGGCTCCCTGAACCAGGCAGCTCCACCCCCACCCTCGTTCCTTAAGAGGTGCCTGCCTCACCTCTCCTGGCTGTGACACCCCATGCTTGACTGTCCCTCCATGAGGATGCCCCTCTTCTCTCTCCTAGACTCTAGGTCCCATTGCAAGGCAGCCTTATCTTCTGCATCAACATCCTCTGCTCGCCTCTCAAGCTGACATCCCAATATAAACCATAAAGAGGTAAATCTCGGCTGTAAAAGTACAAAGAAATTTTAAATGGACACCAACTTTGAAAAGACAATTCACAAAGAAATAAAAGCACAAATACATGCAAAAGTGATCTGCATCATTATACACCAGAGGACTACTATGAAAAAGAATGGGATACCAGACCTGGCTCAGCGGCTCAGTTAGTTGGAGCATACTCCCGTACACCAACAGGTTGTGGGTTCAATCCCTGCTCAATGCACATACCTAGTTTGGGGTTCTATCCCAGGTCTGGATGTGTACAGGAGGCAACCAATCAATGTTTCTCTCAAATCGATCTCCCTCTCTCCCTCCATCCCTTTCCTCCTTCTCTAAAATCAAGAAACTTATTCTTAGGTGATGATAAAATAATAAAGACAGAATGCTAGAATACATTGTTGAAATAAGATCTGGCAATACATTTACTATGAAGGACATTACATAAATGAATAAAATGTCCTTCATAGTAAAAGAATTCAGAAAGATTAGACATAAAGCCCTGGTGGGTATAGCTCAGTGCATTGAGCGCGGGCTGCAAACCAGGCATGGCAGGTTCGATTCCCAGTCAGGGCACATGCCTGGGTTGCAGGCCATGGCCCCCAGCAACCGCACATTGATGTCTCTCTCTCTTTCTCCCTCCCTTCCCTCTCTAAAAATAAATAAAATCTTAAAAAAAAAAAAAGATTAGACATAAAAACATGGAATGATATGACAGGCAAACACTGAGCTGGCCAAAGTTTTTTTTTCCCTCCTTAAGATCACTCTCTAGTAGCACTTGGTTATCTTTACCTTCATTCGAAACAATTTTGTTAGATTGTATTGTGACAGCTGTCATATCAGTGTCCATTTTTTTAAAAAACATCAAAACGGTGAACTTTTGTATAGCCATTTTAACATTGAAGATGGAAGAAAATATGCAACATTTTTGGCATATTATGCTTCATTGTTTCAAGAAAGGTAAAAACTCAACTGAAACACAAAAAAAGAAGGTGCCATATACCTTCCCCAAATGGAGAAGGTGACTGATCAGATGTGTCAAAAGTGATTTGTGAAGTTCTGCTCTGAAGATTTCTTCCTGGATGTTGCTCCATGTTCTGGTAAATCAGTTGAAGTTGATAGCAATCAAATCAAGACATCAATTGAGAACAATGTAATACCACATGGGAGATAGCCAACATAAAATATCAGTAAAGTTATTGGTGAAAAAAATCAAGTTATTGGTGAAAATAAAATATGTATGTTTTATTTTATAGAAACAAGTAAGATTTTTTTGCCAAACCAATATAAAGTAAAAGAATGCTAATGTGATTTCAGGGGAAAAGGGAAAGGGTTTGCAGGAACAAGTATAAAGGGCACACAGATAAAAACAAGGGGGTGTAGAAACGGGAGGGAGGTGGGAAGGGCTGGGGGGATGGGCTGGGATGGGAGTAAAAGGCAGAAAACTGTACTTGAACAATTAAAATAGAAAAAAAAAGAATGCTAATGTGGCAACATTAATAAGTGGCAAAAGAGAATTTAGATGAAAAGCATTCTTAGGGACATGTTATATATGGGCAAAAGGAATAGATATGTATCTAACAATACAGTTCCAAAATATATAAAGCCCAAGCTACAATTATTAAATTCACAACCATAACTGGAGATTTTAACACATTTCTCAGAAAATAATCAAGCAAAGCAAGCAGTCAAAAACTAAATGAATATTTAGATTTGTATAATATTTATTAAACAGGGACATATTATAGAGAAATTTATCTTAAAAAATCAGAAAATATACATTACCCTCAAGTACAAATGGAAACATTTACAAAACTGACCTTGTGCTAGGTCACAAAGGAAGCATCAATATAGTCTAAAAAGCTAACCTCATGCAAATCAGGTACTCTGACTATAATGAAATACAGGGGGAAAGCAATAAAATAGGCAACTTTAAAAAATTCATAGCTGTGCCCTGACCAGTGTGGCTCAGTTGGTTGAGCATCATCCCACAAAGTAAAAGGTTGCCAGTTCAATTCCTAATTAGGGCACATGCCTGGGTTGCAGTCCCAGTCCCCCATGGGCGAGCCTTCAGGAGGAAACCAATTGATGTTTTTCTCACACATCAATATTTCTTTCCCTCTCCTTCTCCTCCTTCCCTTCTCCTCTCTTTAAAAATAAATAAAATCTTTACAAAAGTCATATCTGCAAACTAAATATACAACTAAAGAACCCCTGGGTTAAATAGGAAATTGTAAAAGTTAGAAAACAGAATTAAGTAACAGCAAAAACACTACCTGCCATATTTGAGATACAGCTAAAACAGCATTTAGAGAAAAAATTTATATTACTTTGTTATAAAAACAATAATCATTGGAGAAAAGCACTCAATGTTTGCTTATATCAAATACAGAGAAATGAGACAAAAATTTAAAGATGGAAGTGAGAACCAATGATACATGGTAAAGAGAATCAGATTTAACTAAAGTAGAAGCTGATCCACAGGAAGATTAATAGAAGCAGAGCTCTAGGCAAGAATGACCACACAAAAAATAAAAATGAAGGAAGTGGGAGAAATACAAAATTTAAACAAGAAGCCATTTTACGACATTCAGAATGGCAAAAATTAGCAAGGTAAATAAGGTATTGGTAAGGAGGTGGAGAAGTAGGCCCTCAGTACTGCTGGTGGGGTATCAACTCATACAACCATTCTGTAAAGCCATTAGAAAATTACCAGAAAAAAATTCTTGCACAGAACTATAGGGAATAAGTATAATGTAGATAAATATAGAACTAAATGTCTAGACAGTAATACAAACATCTCAAAAATATAGTAGTGAAGAGTAAAAAAATAACACAGAACATTACAAAGGCAGCCCACCCTTCACACCAACAGTTTTCAAACACTTTGATTTCTAGACCTTTCCATTCTTAATTACTGAAGAGCCAAAAAAACTTGTTTGTGAGGGTTATATTGATCCATATTGCCGTATTAAAAATTAATGCTGACAACTTCCAAAAGAACATACAAACACACCTCCCACTAGCCATCAGAACAATGATGTCATCACAGATTATATAGCCTCTGGAAAATGCCTCTACACTTGTATGAGTAAGAGAGAAAAAGGCAAATAGTTTTTTGATCTGCATTCTCCCTGAAAGGATCTTGTGCACTCCATATCACAAGTTGAGTGTCCTGTGCTGGCTGATCCAGAGATACATTAACTTCCTTTCTTTTCCTGCCTCTGTGGTATTTGGTTAGAGCAAATTGCAGCCTATAATATATATTTTTCTATCAATATTTGAGGTTCTTATGTGATAGGAACACCACAGAATATTTTTGCACATAATCATCACAGCAATCTGAGGAATACTACTCTTTCCCCATTTTATAGATAAGGAAACTGAGGGCTGGAGAGGTGAAGTGATTTCCATTCAATGGTGACAACTACCTTGGAATAGAATGAGGATTTGATCCCAAATCTGATTCTGTAATTCATACTCTTAATAACAAAACTACATTGCTTCTTGTGACTCATTTGTATGATCTTTTGTCCACAAGCTCTAGAAAACAACAGACACACTAATATATGAGATCTAGGGAGAGCTGTAACTTGGGCTTTAGTCTGAAATTAAAACTTCATTTTTCCATTATAAATATGACTCCTCCAAACAGTGTTTACCTAGAATGACTTCCTTTCTTTCAACTGGACTCTTGCTATCTATGATCTAGGTAATTCAGAGGAGTTGTACACATACTATAACGTAGTCCGCAAAAGAAACGTGTAAACTAGGATGGGCAGGGAGTATCAGCTCCACTGGTATGAGGAAATAGATTTACATAGTTTGCCTTTCCCAAGTTTGTACATTGGGCAGAGAACTGAAATCCAGGTCTTTTTATCTCAAATCCAATTATTTCCTTATACGCTAAAACCAAGATCGTTTTATTCTATACCACAACCACAAATTTTCCAGATCAATTGTCAAAACTTTTAGAAGTCTGGACTCTGGATGAAGAGAATTGCTCTTCTCACGTAATGTGCTCAAGCAAAACTTATTTTTGGGTTCTGCAAGCTAGGAAAATGCCTCAGAACTGCAGCTACATGCTCACAATACAAACAAAAGGAGTGTAACTTGGCCAAAAAGACAACTGTTTTCCCTTACAGAGAAATAATCAGATGTCTGTGTCCAAGGAATGGAGATTTATATTTTGTATTTTGCAAGGTATAATAGCACCACAGTCCATAGTTTGGATTTTGGCTCTTCCATGTAAGCACCATTTCCTTGGTAGTTTACTAGTGATCACTAGTAAACTGCTATTAATAAAATAGGTAGAAGTGATAATGGTACCTGTCATTTATTAAACATTAACAGGCAGACACTGCATTAAGCATTTTATGTAGTTTCATTTCCCTGTACTTTTGAGACTTTTAATTTTAATATATGCCCTTTTGTTCAAGATCTTATTGAAACCCTACTCCATCTCTGATATAAGGTTACTATTTCCCTGAATTTGCATTTATAGTTATGAGCCAAATATAATCATTACAAAGTTTACAAAAACAATTACAAAAACACCTTTTTGTGAGCCAGAAAAGCACTTACTTCCAATTCAGAGAAATGCATATATTAAAGCTAAAGTGATGACAATAAGGTTATCTCAGGGAAGCGGTTCAAAAAGCTCTCCTCAGATCTGGATCACATCAAATTCTGAAAGTATACGCTGTCTGTTCTAGGACTTGAACTGCTGGCTTGAAATCCATCCACACCGCCATCTGCCAATAGCACTGCTGCTTATTGTCTATGGCTTGAAGTATTAAAGTGACCCTCAGTGGGGTACTGAAGAGCCAGGTGAGGACACACGAACACTTCACAGGGTTGGGGGTCAGTACCTTTGCTTCTTTTTGCATAAAACTTGCATGCCTGAATCTTGACTATCCCCTCACCTTCATGGACTCTAGTTGGATATAAAATTCTAGGTCATAATTTTTCTTTGAGCATACTGAAAATTTGCTTATTTCATTCACTCTTGAAATAAGACATCTGCTAAGTGATCTTTGTTTCTTTACAGGTAATCTAGTTTTAGATTTTCCTCTGGTGCAGTCAAGTGGTTTTCAGCTCTTCTGTATAGCACTTGATAAACTAATCTACTATGAAGTCTTTCGTTTTTCCTTAATTCTAGAAAACTTGAGTATTTATCCAATGTGTTCATCTGGGTATTCACTGTAACTTTATTCCTGTTTCATGTTTCTAACATGCTCCTATTCAGTGAACAAACCAGACTAAAAGGCTGATTAAGTGCCCAGTCTCATTATTATGAGGCTGAAAATCAAGTAACTGTTAAAATGCTACTGAAATATCAAGTAAAGTGAGGTCAATGAGGCCACTGGAAACCTTAGTAAGAACAGTTCCAATGGGTCAAGATGAAAATTCGACCACAATGGGTTCAGGGAACAAAAAATGAGAGGAGAATCAAAAAAGCGACTACACTCAACCTTTCAAGGAGTTTTCTATGACAGAAATGAGGGTTTTCTGTTGGTTCTAGCTCATACAGACAATACTTCCATAGTAATAAGGACACATGGGCAGATACTGGCAGGCTTACAGAGATGCAATGCTAGCACTTTCAAAAGTTCTTTCCTGATACTTTTTATTATCTAGTGTCAACAGGGAGCAAGGTGCTGAGGAAGAAGGTACTAGAGATGTGAAGACAGAGGTGAACCTACCGCATTCTCATTTGAGAGAGGAATACTTTTAGTAGAGCTAGACAACCAACTAACGTTCTGATGGTTAGTCAGCATAACTGTGGTTGGTAAACATTTCCAGTTTTTTAAAAAATCACAAAAACAAAACAAAAACCTGCTCTGTAGTCTGTTCTTTTGTTTGACTGAATCTCCCTAAGGTGGAGATATTCTCATCTACATTTGAATACACATGGCAGCAGGAATAGCATTTTTTCTGAGAGAAACAACCCACACAGAAATGTATGGTTCAGGGAGCATTCAGGATTTCTCTTCCTCATAGCCTGATATACATACAGGGTGTGAACTGCTACCATTTTATGCTCCTGTTACAAATTTTGCATTACCTATATTCTTAGGTCTTGTTTTCTTCTTACTCCCACCACCACTATAAATTTTAAGGGTGTCATCTCTCTTGTTCTATTCATGTTTTGCAAAATATATTACCAGTTCCAGTTTCTGATCTCTTAAGACCCTACAGTATATTCCAGAGCCTTCTCTGCATTAACCCAATATTCAGTTGAAATCTTTTTATATACGTGTATCCTAATGAACCCAACCAAGCCAGATAAGTAATGCTGAATCACAATACATTCCAAGACCTTTGCTATTATTACTTCACCCAAGCCATTCTGAAAAAAATAATTTGATGATATCATCTTATAATGAACATTTATTTGGTGAAACATTTTATAGCAATAGATCCTAAAATCAAACAATTTCTCATTTAAACAGAAAGCACAATCCCAATCTTTCCCCCATTAAAAGCCTACTCCATAACTGAAGTACCCAAAACCCATAAACCGTACTGCTGAAGATGGGAAGTGAGGGGGAAAGACCATAAACTTCCACAGGAAGACTGTATGAATCTGGCAGTGGTTTAGTACACATCGGGCTGTGCCCAAGGGTACTACTGAGTCAGAAAAATTAACCAAAAATCTAAATTGAATATGTCATTCTTAATAAGGCTCAGAAAATTACCATCTATTAGTTATGCAGTGTTACATTATGTAAACAGATAATCAAAAAGTAAAGTAGACAATCTGGACTTTAACACCAATATAGGTAAATCTGTAGATGTAAACAAGAAATTAAAAAAGACATCTCGTAGTTCCAATTTAAAACAAACATTCAGGACTAGAATCTTCAGAGTTTTCTAATATCTTGAATATTCCCATCTTCTCTTTAATTGGTCCTGAGGCATTCATTTGATCTAAGAGAAAAATATTAAAACAAGTATTTATTTAAGTGTTAAGAACTTCAAGAGGAATACTGAAAAAGATGTCCAATGTTATTAGACATGAGTCATCTGCAAAAAAATTTAAAACTGACAGCAAAATGGATTAACAGTACCCAAAGCAATCAAGTTCACTATTTCACAATTAGAACTGGCTCCAGGGGACATACAAACTGAAACATAAGTTTGCCAACTGAAATCACTTCCACTAAATTTAGGACACAGATCTAGAGAAATAAACCACCTGAATTGTGGTCTCAAATGTCTTTTTTATAAAGCCCAATTATGGTTAGTTTAATAGCAGGTAATAAGATACCCTGAAATTTTATCTTTACACACACTCCCATTACCAATATGTAATCTTTTGTCAATCTAACAGGTGGGGAATAATATCTTGAAAGTGAATTATTCT
The DNA here is from genome assembly GCA_004024845.1 of Tonatia bakeri. Classification (NCBI taxonomy): domain Eukaryota; kingdom Metazoa; phylum Chordata; class Mammalia; order Chiroptera; family Phyllostomidae; genus Tonatia; species Tonatia bakeri. The sequence continues at coordinate 23,568 of PVIA01000829.1, forward strand.
GATTTCTAGGAAGGTTCAACTATTTTTGTGCGTCCCCTGGCCTTTAGTTTCTCTCCTGGTAAATGCTAGCACATATGTTGTCCATTTTTCTTGTTAATTTTTACGTATCTATATATGATAAACATTTTCTGTCTGCTATGTGTTGCAAAATTTTGTGGTTGTCCCTTATTTCTACTTATGGTATTACCTACTTTTCCTGACGTCTTTAAATTATTGCAATAAAATCTATCAAATTGCTCACTTAGCTTGTGAGATGTTAAGATTTCTTTTACTGTCTTGAAGTCATACATATATGTTCCTATTTTTCAAGTTAAAAGTTTTGCTTTATTTACTTAGGTATCAACTACTTAGACTGCTCATTTATCTAAATTTGTTCTTGAATATGGTATGAAGTTTTCCCTGATTGATTACACATTGTCCCAATATCATGTATTAAGAGGAATTTCATCTCCTCTACTGGGAAACACTATTTCTGTCATTTATGGATTTTTCCATGTAAGTTTGGTTGACTTTCTAGATTTGCCTACCACTACTTAACACAGCTCATCATGTTCATTCTTTCTTTAAAGATTATTTATTTATTTATTTTTAAAGAGGGGAAGGGAAGGAGAGAGGGAGAGAAACATCAGTGTTCGGTCACTTCTCTCATACTCCCTACTGAGGACCTGGCTGGCAACCCAGGCATGTGCCCAGACTGGCAATCAACCAGTGACCCTTTGGTTCCTAAACTGTCACTCAATCCACTGAGCCACACCCACCAGGGCCATATGCTAATTATAAACTGTTAGGACTTTTTTTTAAATTAAGTCTTAATACCTGGTATGATCTGTTTTGTTCTTCAAAACTGCCCTGGCTCTTGTCCTTTTACTCCTTCATAAAAATTTTAAAAACAGCCTGTCCAAAGTTCTTTAAAAAGTCATATTGGGATTTAATTAATTAGAAGATAAACGTAAGGCATATAAGTGAAGTTGAGGAATACTGACTTATTTTTAAATACTAAACATTCATATCTGTGAATTTGGTTAATCTGTACTTTATTCAGTCTTTCTATTAATGTCCTTCCATGTCTCAATTTCCTCCATAAGGCCTTAAAGAAATTGTTATATTTAATCATAGTCATGTTATATAGTTTTGTAGCTATTATTGTCAGATCTTATTTCCTAAACAACTGTTACAGATACACATAAAATTAATTTATAAGCATCCATCTTGAATGCTGTTCTAAAAACTTCTAGATTCTTCTAGACTTTCTATAAAGACTATTACACCACCTGCAAATACAAGCAATATGAACTTTCTTACTACTATTCCTCTAACCTATTATTATTATCTCATAGTATTATAGTTAGAAATCCGGTGCGTGCTGTACAATGCTATGAGAGCTGTTATCCTTGAATGTTCTTTTTTTTAAATCCTCACCCAAGGACATTATTTCATTGCTTTTAGAGAGAGGAAGACACAGACAGAAAGACTGATGTGAGAAAGAAGCACTGACTGGTTGCCTCCTGTACACACTGGGACCAGTGACCAAACCCACAACATAGGTATGTGCCCTGATAGGGAACTGAACCCACAACCTTCCAGGTGCTGGGTAAAGTTCAACCAACTGAGCCACATAGGCCACGGCTATCCTTGAATGTTTTTTTTTTAAAGCTCTTATTTATTTACAGAGTGAGGGGAAGTGAGGAAGAGAGGAAGAGAAAGATCCCTAGGAGACTTAGCCTGCAACCCAGGAAAGTGCCCTGAGAGAGAATCAAACTAGTGACCTCTCAGTTTGTGGGATGACACCCAACCCACTGAGCCACATCAGTCAGGGCAATCCTTGAATTTCCTAATTTTAGTCGTCATTTCCTAGATGAACGCATTTTTATCAGGTTAAGAACATTCTTCTGTATACCTAGTTTAAATAGGGTGATTATCATGTTTTATCAAGTGAGTTTTCATTAAGTAGTTCTCCTTTATTCAGTTAATATAATTACTGTTTTCAAATGTTACACTGTGGTACTGATTTTTGATAATATATTTAAGATTTGGCCATAATGCTTTTCTTCATCTCCCATACTTTTTCATGAACTATTTGAATATTATAGTGCATATAAACATACAAAGAACTCAGAATAGCTAAAACTCAAATATAAGAGTTAAAACTGTAATTCTTAAAGAAAACATCATGACCTTGGATTTGGCAAAGATAACTTACACAATACCAAAATCATGAGATACAGCAACAAAAAAAGGAAAGAGTTCATCAAAAGTAAAAACTTGTGCCCTTCAAAGGCACTAATTATGAAAGATTAAGACACAGGCTGGGAGACAGTATTTATAAAACATATCTGATTAAAGGACTTAATTTAGAATATGTAAAGAATTCTTTTAAGTCACTAATAAGACAAACACAATTTTTAAAAGATATTTGAATCTAAGATTACACTGTACAGAGTGGTGTGCTAGTGAATATCTTGCAATTGGCTCTCCCCACTCCAAACAGGCTTATAGTTTTTGCCTGTTTCCACTGTAATGAATATTCTTACCATGACTGTTAAAAAGATACCAATGTTAATATGCTGAACACAGAGTTGCAAAAAGAGGAGCAGTAGCACGCTATTATGTAGTATTTCTACCACACAGACAAAACATAAATAAATAATGAAGCGCAATAATGTTATAAAATAATTAGGAAATGTTGAGTTTTAAATACTGTATTTGTGATCTCCATGATAGTCACCACTTAACTCATTATTTAAAAAATTGGTAAATAAAAGTAATTTATTCCACCTCGTCTGCATAGATTATATCATAGAGTAACCAAAGAGTTGACAAGGAAAAGTTCTTAATAAAGTTAACTCCAAGCCAATAAAGGAATAGTAAAATAAAAAAGTCACCATTTTGAAATCCTTAAGGAAAAAAACATTCAAAACAATCATCATGAATGGATGCTAAAGCTATTAGGTTAAATAAATAGTCGACAGGAGCCCTGACTGGCGTAGCTCAGTGGATTGAGCGCGGGCTGCAAACCAAAAGCATCACAGGTTCGACTCCCAGCCAGGGCACATGCCCAGGTTGCAGGCCACGGTCCCCAGCAACCGCACATTGATGTTTCTCTCTCTCTTTCTCCCTCCCTAACCTCTCTAAAAATAAATAAATAAAATCTAAAAAAAAAAAGAACGCACCTTAAAAAAAAAAAACTTAAAAAATAAACAAACAAAAAAAAATAGTTGACAGGAAACTATAATATTAAAATTAGCCTAAATCTGATCAATCTTAGCTCACTAAAAATAAGAAATTCAGCTATTATGTGCCTCCTAGTATGATTTAAAATATGAGAACAAAGCATTGGTATTCCTAAAATATGGAATCTGGAGGTAATTATGCCTACCGAGTTATTTACACAAGCTATTCATTACTTTACAGAAAGAAAATAAGTAGACAGAGGAAGAAGTCAAAGGATAATACAAGGGGGCAGAGAGAAAAAAATAAGCCCATTTCAGAATCTAGGTCATTTTATAGAACAAATTAACAGGTTTCTCCAACAAATGGCATGAAAAAACAAAAGTGAGGAGTGTTATAGAAAAATAGGGATTTCACAATTAATGAAATTTGGATCCTGATTCAAACTGTAAAAAGACTCGAGACAACTGGAAAACTCTGGATATGGATTGGATTATTAGTGCCAATTCTCTTAAACGTAATAATGACATAGTGGCTATGTTTGAAAATATGTTCTTTTTAATAAATGATGCATGAGAAAGATATGGGTGAAATATCATAATTTTAACATTCTTACCAAAAAAATTGCAATGAAAAAGGAATGACTAAATGTTGTGAACTATTGAAGATGAGTGGATTTATACATACAGGTACATTATACTATTCTCTCTACTTATGAGTATGTTTCAACGTTTCCATGAAAATAAAAGCATGAGCAATATTTACCAATAAGGTCACTTCGATCTAACAACAACTCTAGATCTTCATCACTAATGACTTTCTCTCTTGATCCTTTTACTTCCCTATGAAAGAAAAGCAAAAAATCAGGTCTGTATGATAAACCAAAACCATGAATTACATTTTTCTAAAATTAAAAAAACACCTTACCTCTCATAATCTCTAGATTTTAATAATTCCATTAATTCCTTAGGGTCTAAGAAGCTCTTAGATGTATTTAATCCAGATTGACCACCTTTGAAATGATCTAGAAAAAGTTTTCAAGAAATTTAAAATACTCGACATTGTTTTTAAAACCAAAATACATTAAAGCTAATCAGAATTGCTTACATTTAGGACAGATAAAATCTTATGTTGGTAAAGAAGAAAAGCAACTGAAAATCTGAAATTTTGCTGGTAAGCGTGTAAAAGAATATGTCCATTTGGGAAAAGTTTGGTAGTTCCCTATAGGTAAACACATACTTATCATAAGACCCAGAACAAATAAGTGCTTATGTCCACAAATATCTGTCTAGGAGCAGCTTGCTGAGTAAAAGTCTGTAATTCAATCAATCAATAGAAGAATGGATAAACTATTTAGCAATTACTAAAAACACACACCAAATTTCTAATACATACAACAGATGAATTTCAAAATTATTATGTTGAGCAAAAGTAGCTAGACAAAAAAAACGGCTATAAACAAAGGATGCAGGAAACCTACTTGGACAATGAAAATGTTTGTGACTTTGATCTAGAGCAGGGGCCCCCAACCTCCGGGCCATGGACCGGTCCAGGGTTGTTAGAATCCAGATCATAGAACATGTGATTTCAAAGATAACACACTTCAATCATCCCAAAACCATCCCCCTACCCTAGTCCATGGAAAAATTGTCCTCCACGAAACAGGTCCCTGGTGCCAAAAAGGTTGGGGGCCACTGTTCTGGAGGTTTGCTACATGAGTATAAATAAATGAAGTCTGTATGGGAAAAGTCTAGCCAGTTAATATAACGAGAATGGTTTGTATGACACTGATGTAACCTGGCAGCCATGGCAAGTGAACTGGAATGTGCACATGTGAACAGGAAGGACTTCGCTGTGCTAGACAGCGAGGGCAGTAGACGTCTCTGAATGAACATGTGTAATGTCTGGCCATTGCACTCAAAATGACTAAGCCAGTAGAAGAACAAATCTGCACCAAATTTTGCAATAAGCTTAAACATTCCTTTGTGGAAACTATTTGGATGACTCAGAAGGCCGCAGCTACGGGCCCACTTGTGCATCCCATCTTGAGCAGAGGTTCTGGCGAAACATCAAAGCACCCAGGTGACTCAGCCCCCACCCCCACCCTGCCAGAGCCCAGATCTGGTGCCCTGAGACTTCTGGCTTTTCCCAAAACTAAAATAACCTTCGAAAGGGAAGAGATTCCAGACCATTGATGAAATTCAGGAAAATACAACGGGCAGCTGATGGCAATTGGGAAGACTGTGTGAGGTCCAAAGGTACCTACTTTGAAGGAGACTGAGGCATCATTGCCTTATGTATGATGTTTCTTGTATTTTCTTCAATAGATGTCTCTATTATTCATATTACATTGCTGGATACTTTCTGGACAGACCTTGTTGTACATAGCTCAAAATTCACCAAGCTGCACACTTAAAAATCTGTACGTATCTCAATAAAACTTAATACTTAAAAAATTCCTTTCAAATTATTATTTGAAATTTAATTTCAAAATACTGAAAATAGAGCTCAGGAAATAAAATTATGAACTTTACTTAATTTAAACTACATTCAGTAAACAAAGTACATATTCCATCAAATTCCTAAAGCACCACGGATGAGAAATTTTTAAAGTGCACAAAATCTTAGGATAAAGTTCTTTTTTTCCTCCAATATGTATTCTAACTACAATCTGAATGTTACACTAAGTCAAATAAATCAAAGATGCCCATAACCTAATCCATATTTCCCTCAAAATCCAATGCACTAAAGAAAGTATAGCAGGTCCCCCAAAAATGCTGTTTTATTATAACACTGATGACATGCCACAGGAACACGACTCTTGTGTTTATATTAAGTAGGCCATGGTAAAACTAGTTTTGTGATACATCATTTCACCTCAAGTCACAGAACCTATCAACAACATGAAGTGAGGAATTACTATATGTCCAAGTAGAAAAGTAGCATAAAATACATTGATAGTAATTTTTAAAAAATATTTTATGTATTTATTTTTAGAGACAGGCGAAGGGAGGGCAAAGGAGAAACATCAATGTGTGGTTGCCTCTCGCAGGACCCCTCCTGGGGACCTAGCCCTCAACACAGTCACGTGCACTAGACTGGAAATCAAACAGCAACCTTTTGATTCGCAGGCGGCACTCAATGTACTGAGCCACACCAGCCAGAGCCATTGATAGTAATTTTCAATATTATGATGATCCCATTTCTCTAGGCTTCACAACTAACAGATATTTTCTACCTTTCTTATGGTAGCCATCTAGTCATTTATTCAAATATAATTTTACATTCAATGAATAAAAGGAGAACTTCTTCAAAGAATCACAAGAAACAGAACAGAAAATGCCCATGCCTCACTCACTTCATTTCCCTTACTCCTCAAATCCTTTCTAGATTAGAAAACAGTATATTTTTTTAAATACCATGGTCAAAAGTATGAAAAAGACACTCTGGAGTAAAAACTTTTTTAAATAAATGGTTCCACAAAGTAAGTTGATTTTTTAAAAAACAGATCACTTTGCAAGTTATATAACTGCCTAGTCACTATGTTGCATACCTAAAATTAATAATATATTGTATGTCAACTATAATTAAAAAATAAAAATTACTTTTTTAAAATAAAGTGAAAAATAAAAAAAGAAACACACACAAAAAATAAGCAAAAAAATAAATAAATAAATACAGCACTACTTCAATGTACCCGTCACATTCTAGTATTTAATATATTGAACTGGTAGAAGAGGCTTGGAAGTTTTCTTAAATCTTTTTACAGGCTAATCTCTCACCAAGAATTAACATCATTTCAAATCCCTAACATATTTTTGATAGGCACTTTGAAACTATCCTTGATACTTTTCTCAGCCCCCTTTGTTCCTCACGTAGACACTCAGTTTTTTTTTTTTAAGGTTTTATTTATTTATTTTTAGAGAGGGAAGGGAGGGAGAAAGAGAGAGAGAGAGAAACATCAATATGTGGTTGCTGGGGGCAGTGGCCTGCAACCCAGGCATGTGCCCTGACTGGGAATCGAACCTGCGATGCTTTGGTTCGCAGCCCGAACTCAATCCACTGAGCTACGCCAGCCAGGGCTCAGGTTTTTTTTTTTTTTTTTATGTCTATGGTCACCAACCTACGTCTTTACTTAAAGCTCCAATCTCCCACTGCCTATTTAATTAATCCTGAACTAATCAAGCCTCACAAATTTATCTTACAAAGAAAAGAACAATAACAAAAATCTACAATACAACAAACTGAAGGAAAAAGTACTAGAAAGTGAATCTTACTTTTATGGATGATCAACTTTTCCAGTTTTCTTTTAGCAGCTGCTCTTTCCACAATTTTCTGATCGATAGTGTTTGCTGTAACAAGACGATACACAACAACTGGCTTCGTCTGACCTATTCTATGACATCTGTCCTGGGCCTGAAGATCAGACTGAGGGTTCTTAAAGTAAAAAGGAAAAATAACTTTTAACAATATAAGGTTAAAACTATTTAAACTTACACTATGCATGGGTAAAGTCAACATGTACAACTAATAATCAGGGGTGTCTAACCTTTTGGCGTCTCTGGGCCACACATTAAGTACAATGTGACAAGTAAACACAAAAAATATTTTAAAAGTAAATTTATAATTTTGTGTTGGGCCACATTCATAGCCATTCTGGGCCGCACACAGCCCGTGAGCCGCAGGTTAGACACCCTAAAGAGTGCCTTAACTCAACTTCAACTTCTAGAGCAACTTCACTGATAGAATATATTCAAGTATTAACACACAGGACACCTGAAAATTACTTTTACTCATAATGGATACCTTTTCAAAACAAATAAATGAAATTGCAAGGCAGGCAATGAAAGATTTTAAAAATTTGGAATGTAAGATTAGCATATTATTATACTTGCAACTCACCCAATCACTATCATAAATAACAACTGTATCTGCTGCGGTCAGATTAATTCCCAGGCCACCAGCTCGTGTACTCACTAAGAAGATAAACACATCTGGATCTGTGTTGAAGTTGTGCATCTATAAGCAAAGAGAACATGAACACAGGAATTAAGGAACAAACTTTCTGCCTGGAACGTTAATATGTTGCTGCATGTGGAACAGCTGTCTTACAAGCATGTGTTTTACCAGGAAAGGAAGGGGAGGTCAATGGTGGGCCAAGGTTTATAGATATAACCCAGCATTCTTCAAACTTGATTTGAGTTCTTCAACATCCACGGGATTTTTGATACGAGGTAAATACTGAAAACCCCAGAAGCCATAAAGTTGAAAAACACCAACTTTCTGAAAAGAGATAAAAGCGCCAAAGACTCACCTCCCATTATACAAAAAAGTATAGACATACCTACTCCTCAGGTTGTGGCAAAAAACCAGGGGACTTAGGACATGCTGTATCATTACAACCTTAAGACAGGCCTGAGCCATTCAAGCTCAGGCGGGTCATACAAGTGCCCCATGACTCTTTGACTGATACTCAGTAAAAACCCTGGACACCAAGGCTCAGGTGAGCTTCCCTGGTTTGCTTCCCATGCACTATTACAAAATGTTGTTGGGATAAGTAAGTGCTGTCTGTGCAACTCCCCTGGAAACTCACATCTAGTTTCTCCTGGACTTCACCTATCTAACTTTTCTCTTTATCGATTTTAATCTGTATTATTTTACTGTAATAAACCATAACCATGACAGAGAGAAACAGGCTTGAACCAAAAACACTGAGAGATTATTTTTACATAAAACTATTAAAGATGTATCCAAGGGAGGCCAAATCAATCATTCAGGTTTATAAAACAATTATGTTAATAGAATATCTGCTCATGTTATTTTCTAAGCATCTATTTTATTAAGATCTTAACTTTGTTTTAAAAAAACCTCTCATCACAAGGCAAGTTTAAGGGAGATTATCTAATATTAGAAATCAGTATTACAAACAGTATTAGGAAATATTATTAAAATATTAAGAAAAAAAATCTAGGCCATCCTTCCTCAAAAAATGATGATAAAAATACTCTAAGCAGTTGGCTAGGAGATAAAGTCAGCAGGAAAGGGGGCTTACTCTGAGGGAGCATGGAGAAAGTTTTTGAGTAGATGGGTAATGTTCTGTATGCTGACAGTTTGTGTATTCATTTACACATACATATAAATCAAAACTCAGCAAAGGCACACTTTCTTTGATCACCTTTGGAATATGTAAATAATACTCCGAAAGACAAAATACACTTAAGTAATTAGAAAGAAGTACATATCAGCTGTTACTTAGTTTGAAATACACCAAAGAAGATGGTATCTTGAATGGATACAGTAATGAATTTATGCTGCACCATGGTATGTAACAAAAAAGGGAAAAAGTCCTAATGGCAGTTCTAGGTGGATTTATAGGTGGTTGCTATAAAATTGTTTCAACTGCTACTATTGAAATTTTCATAGCAAAATGTTGTAAGAGCCAAAATGGAGAAAAACTTCCTGTTATCCTATTATAGTGACTGTTGTGTAAGATATTAAGTAAGGTTGTGCCAAAAGACATAGTATATAATTTGATAAAAATTAAGACTAAATCAAAATGCTTACGTTTCTGATCCTGCTATAGGGCTTTAGGTCTTTTGTATCTCTATCATCAATCTGTAAGTCTACTTAGAATATTACTCGAGAAATCAAGATAACAGTTACAGAAAAGAAGTGGTATATGACATAAGTAGTCTTACATTTTCTTCTCTCTCTGAATAAGACATGGATCCATCAAGTCTGCTGAACCTGAAATTTCTAAAGTGGCAGAAATCCATCAAAATGTCCAACATTCTTGTCATTTGTGAAAACAGCAGCACCTGAAATTTAAATGTTCTTAGTATCTATACTGATTAATAAAGAATAATTAAACAATAAAAAAATCCAACCAAAAGTACCACCTTGTGACCTCTGGTTTTTAGTTCTGGCAGCATTCGATCTAAAATTAAGAATTTCCCAGAATTTGTTACTAATTCTTCATCAACCTTAAAAGTGGGGAAAGAAAAAAAAAAAAGACAAAAAAATAGTCACAACCATTTGTCAAAATAAAAGCCATGTGACTAGTTCAATTTTCAATGACAAATAAATCCTATACTTTCATAAAGTGCAAAATTTTTTTTAAATTTGACCTTATTTGTTTTTTTATTAGAACATAATTCTTCCTCTAAGAAAGACATACTATAGAATTTAAAACCTATTTCACAAAAACAAAATTCAGTTTAAGCATAACTTTGAGCTGTCCTCCTCACCCCTTCCCAAAGGCTTTGTATAAGAGAATAAGGTCAAATGTACTATATACATATTGAGGTTTATTCTTTATAACTGAGTATATTTTTAAGAAAATTATGTATGAAAATCCCTACTAGAACTCTCAGTAGATACTAAAGAAAACACAGGAGTTTATAAATAACCTAGTATTGAAATTAAGAAATTATTCACCTTCTGGGGAATATCAATGACCTCATCAGATTATCTTCTTTTATATTCGCACGAAACACTATAAAACAGTGTTTCTCAAATATGGGCAATTTGCCCACTACTCCCAGGGTATGTTTGGCAGTGGCTACAAGTATTTTAGGCTGTTACAACTGGGGGAGGGAAATGCTGTTGGCATGTAGTGGCTAGAGGTAGGAATAAATGATGCTAAATGACCTACAATCCATAGGACAGCATCTCCTCGAAATACACTGACCCCAAATGTCGTATTTCCAGGGGTGAGGAACGCTATTATAAACTACTATGAAACAGGGTTACTGAGGATTGCTTAGAACTGATTTCCTTTAATACTATGATATTTTCCCACCAACTGCCCAAGAAAGCAATTTCATTTACTCCAAAGTCCACAACTGAATACCAACTTTTTTATTTTCTTCTTTGACTCTTTGTTGAAATGTAAATGAGGATAGTTCTGACAAGCTGAATGCCAACTAAAAGGAATAGTGAAAAGGCTGGCAACTAAAGATGTCTCTAAATTAGCTGTATTACTAAGAAAGTGTATTTCAAACTTTTCCAATATGGAAAGTGACAGTTTCTCAAGAAATGAGAACAGTGCATTCATTATTAAATGATATTTACCTTAAACTCTTGTGTGACTGGGTCTATAGGGTACTCAATCAAATATGGATGATTACAGCATTTACGAAGTAGCATCATTACATTCTGCAGCTTCAGATTAACTTCAGAATCTACAGGAAAATTCACTTCCACAATAGGTCTACCAAAAATATATAATCCGTTAATACAAGAAATATAAAAAATACCACAGTTTAAAAGATATATTATTTATTCTTTTTTTTTAAAGATTTTATTTATTTATTATTTTTAGAGAGGGAAGGAGGGAGGGGGAGAGAGACAGAGAGAGAGAGAGAGATATCAATGTGCGGTTGCTGGGGGCCGTGGCCTGCAACCTAGGCATGTGCCCTGACTGGGAATCGAACCTGCGATGCCTGGTTCTCAGCCCGCGCTCAATCCACTGAGCTATACCAGCCAGGGCAAGATATCTTATTTATTCTTAATCCTAACCCAAAAACATTTTTTTTAAGGGAGAGAAACATCAGTGTGAGAGAGAAACAGACTGGTTGTCTTCTTGTACATGTCCCAACCATGAATTGTACCCACAACCTGGGTACGTACCCTGACTGGGAATCAAACCCCGCAAAACCTTTTGGTCCATGCAACAATGTTCCAACCAACTGAGCCACACTAGCCAGGGCAAGGTTACCTTATCTTTAAACTCATACCTTTCTCGGTCTAGCTCTGGCTGTATCTGACTGATCAATTTTTCCAATTCGTTAGGGGAATCATCTACTTCACTGTAATTTATTAACTTTCTAGTTCGCCGTTTTGGTCGTCCAGTGGAACTTAGCTGAACTGTTTCTTTCTAAAAGAGAACAAATTAAAGGATTACCTGTTTAAAAAGCTATACCCTTAAATTCTAAATATATACAAAGTGGGGTATAATATTTTCATGTATAAAATGTTTTAAGATAAAAAGAAAAAACAAGTTTGTTTTTCATCATCATTAACTTTAATAATTTCCGAAGACACAAAATGAAGGATGTGTGAAGTAAGACTCCATAAATCTACATTACAGGGTAATTCTTTGGACTGGTATAATCTTGCAATGTAATTCCTCACAATTGGCAACTACTATAATTTTCTAATTAAAAAGTCAGGCATATAGTAAAAAACCTGCACATTTGAGCAAAATCTAAAGGTGTCCTAATCTTCAGTTACAAAATAATCACATCCCACTTGAATCCATATAATATGGTAGGTGACTAAAGGTATTTCTTTAAAAGAGTATTCTATTAGAATTTTTGACTCTTGGCAACATCCTATATATAAAGGGATTATGTTTTTGGGATTGGTCTAGTTGGCAAGCTCTTAGTATACTGTGTCTGTTCAAATCAAAATTCTTAACTAGCTTTCCAGATGACTACGGAGATATTAATGCATAAACCATCACTTAAATTTTAATAGGACCATAGCATGACTGGCTTTATGCCTTTTACTCCTGTTAGAAATTCACCCTCATGAAGTCCTGAAAACAGATGAGTCATGAGACTGAAATCAACCATGAAATTTTCTATGTCAACATCATTTACAATATATTTTAAGTCCATATCTTACCTCAGTGGATCCAAACATGTTTGCGATTGTACGGTTCACAATGGCTGTATAAAAGATCTCTTGTTTCTTTGAAAGTGGTGCATAAACGACTACTTCTCGTTTAGGAGGAACTTCAAGAGCAACATCAGATTTTAGTCTTCTCAGTAAGAAAGGTGTTAGAATCTAAAATGTAAACATGAGTAGACATATGTGAATTCTGTACACTCCTATGGTTCAGGGAACACTCTCCCCCCACAGATCCCTTTTTCCTTCTCTTTTTTTCCCATACAAATATGATTAAGTCTCGAAAGATGAGGTAAAAAAAATGTCTCCTTGAAATTTTTCCTGATCAGATCACTTAATTACAAACTCATAATATTTATCTATAGCATTTCACAATTTATTTATTTTTCTAATTTATCTTGAATATTTTTAAAAGCTGAAATAATAATATCTGTACTTCTTAGGGTAAAACTTATAGTTCACAGCTTTTAAAGCAATGTTTTGGATTAGTAGAATACCAGTGATTCAACCACTCAACCAACCCAGAGATGTGGTCATGAAAACCTTCTATATTATAACATTTCATATTTAAAATTACTCTCATTAACTGTGTGATGACAAGTGATTTCAACATTTATAAAACAACACAGAAGCAATACATAATTATATTAATATTAAACTACTTAGGTCTTCAGAAGAAATATCCCAGAGGTAAGGAGTCAATAAGAGACTTTACAAGAGAAAGAACATTACCAATAGTTTTTTTTTTTTAAGTATCTTTAGACATCATCCCAGAAAGAAATATACCTAAAGGGAGTTACTCAAAAAGAAAGGGTAAAAGATATGGTAAGGTACACATGAGTTGCTGTATTATTTTTACTTCCCATTTCTACACTGTTTCAGATTTTTATTATAAATATGCATAAGCTTTAAAGTGAAAAATTATAAGGATTTTTAATGAAATTGTCAAAACACAATTAAGAAGGTTTATATGTCCATATAAACGTATCAGTAACCATTACAAGTCAAATGAATATACATTAAAAGGCCAAAATTTCAAAACGCACTTGAATTCTGCTATAAAGCCATGTGACCTCTGGGGGTAGGAGTATATGTTAAATTTGATAAGTAGTTCATTTTTCAAAATCTACTACAAAGAGTTGAATAGTGGATGTCTAGGCTTCCTTTTTTTATTCTGAGTCTACGGTAACCAAAATAAGAAAAAAAGCCGAAACCTGGTGCAGCATATGCAATACATTCTGTTCTCTTTCTTTAGCAATAATATCTTCAGCAGTTTCAGAAAGACTAGTGATATCAAACCAAGATTCAAAGCTGTAAGAGAAATGATTACAAGTTAAGCTATCATGTAAATTAATTATATAACATGATGTGTTTTACATTTTTAATTTTATATTAACTTGAATATTTAAAAGCAGATATTTTTTTATTGATTTTAGAGAGCGAGGAAGGAAGAGAACAACACTGATTTGTTGTTCTAATTATTTATGCATTCACTGGTTGATTCTTCTATGTGCCCTGATCAGGAATCAAACCTATAACCTTGGTGTATTAGAATGATACTCTAATTGTGCTAGCCAGCCAGGGCAAAAGCAGGTATTTTCTTAAGGTAACATTATTTTTTTTCTGATTATGCATTAACCTAATCTTACAATCATATGAAAATCAAATAAACATTTTTTTGTTTGTTTTTTAAAAAGCAGACTGCCACATGCAGCACCTCATTTGGATGTGTCTGGAGTCTTGGAAGCTTGACTATCCTACGTTCTACTACAAATGAACCTTGAGAGCTTGCCTAGAGGTTCTAGCAGGAGAGTGCAGCCACTGCCATAAGGGCGACAGAAAAACGTCCCTTTTCTACCAGGGACTTTCATTCTCTTCTTCAACCCAGCACACAGCTTGAGGAGGAACAGACAAGGAATGGTGAGGGCCAAGGGCACACAGCTCGCCTGCTAGATTAATCAATCCTGGTGATCAACGGGGTGACAGGTGTCATAGCCAGATAACCCTCACGTCCTAAGGTACATATTATATGCAATAGTTTAGTGAAGGAGTAGAAATGAAAACTATCTTTGAAATTCAAGCTGGTATAATCTCTCTTTAAATATCAATATGACCTGCTGCAACTAATGTTTTTAAAACTCAACATATGTAATCATATCTACTATATAGTCTTAGTTATGCACAATGTAAAAGAAACTATTAAAAGGAGCAAATAAGTACAAGAATGCCTTAAGTCTACACTACACAATTATATTGTCAGGTAAATGCACCTGGGAAAAATATCAGCAGTATTCACATGCAGTAGTTAGACCAGATATTCCTAAACTTTGAGCACCTGAAGTGCATTTTACGAATTCAGATTCCAAGCTCCTATCACAATGTTCTAACCCTGTAGGAATGAGTAGGATGTAGAAAGGCTGTCCTTCACAAATATTCCCTACTAACAGACAGCCTAGTCTTGGACCAACATTTGGTAACCAGATATGAAAATTTTACTTTCAAAATAAAACATTCAATTTTACCCAAATTAAATTACCTTTCTGCTTTCACTGATGCCAAAAGAAATCAATTACTTTGCTCTCCTGATTTTGATATTTCCATCTTAATTATTTTTAACTTCTGTTAAGATCATTTTTCTCTTCCATTCTGAGCATATTATTTTCTGAAAATTATTTTTATTTTTTGGTTTTCATAATATAAGCTAAGATTCAAACACTTTATAGAATTAAAAGCACTGGGTTAAGATAAAAACACAACAAAGAAAGAAATCTACAGGCCAATATCGCTGAACACAGACACTAAAATCTTCAACAAAATATTGGCAAACTGCATCCAGGAATACATTAAAAAGATCATACAAGAGAGCTTCCGGCCAAGATGGAGGCATAGGTAGTCACACTGTGCCTCCTCGCACAACCAAAACTAAGGACAACAAAAATTGAGAAACAAGAAACAACCAGAACAGAGAGAAATGAACCGAATGGAAGTCTGACTACCATACATCCAGACCGGTAAGGGGGGCGGAGTTGGAGGCCTACGGAAAGGGGTCGAGGGGTCCCAGCAGGAAAGAGCGGTGGCTGGCAGACGCCAGCGTACAGGGCGCATACGGCAGTTAGCGGACCCCAGAAGCGCAGGGGCGGGGTGACGGACCCGGTGGCAGACCCTGGGCACGGGAGGCAATGAGCAGACCCAGTGAGGTGCACAAGGCAGCTGGCTGGCCGCAGTTACACGTTTGTGCACAAACTAAGCGAAAACAGCAACACAGACCACACAACCCAGGGACCCAGCGCTGGAAAACAAAGCCTAAGAGCACCCAGTGAAAACACCTGTGGGAGCTGAGGCCAGGAGATTCTCTCCGCCTCACAGGAGACTCCTCAGAAAAACCCACAGAGTCCAAGAAAGTGCACAGTCCCACCCGCCCGGGAGGCAGCACCTGGGGGGCCCAGTTTGCTTGTGAGAGGCAGCAGGGGGGACTGGAGTCCTAGAGAGAGCGGAGCAAGCGCCATTGTTCCCTCTTGGAACCCGCCCCCACATACAATGTCACAACTCAGCGAGTGGGGTGCCCCGCCCTGGTGAACACCTAAGGCTCCCCCGCCCATACATAACACCTGCAACCAGACCAAAAGAAAATAAAAAATAAAAAAGGAGGCTCAAACAGAATTGAAAGCCCCAGAACCAATTTTTTTAAGTGACCAAGAAATAGCCAACCTATCAGATGCATAGTTCAAAGTACTGGTGATCAGGATGCTCACAGAATTGGTTGACTTTGTCATAAATTAGATGAACAAATGCAGGCTACAATAAGAGAAATGAAGGAAAATGCACAGGGAACCAATAGTGAGGGGAAGAAAACTGGGACTCAAATCAATGGAGTGGACCAGAAGGAAGAGAGGAACAACCAAACAGAGAAGAATGAAGAAATAAGAATTCAAAAAAAATGAGGAGAGGCTTAGGGATCGCCAGGACATCTTTAAACGTTCCAACATCTGAATTATAGGGGTACCAGAAGAAGAGGAAGAGCAAGAAATGGAACACTTATTTGATTACATAATGAAGGAGAACTTCCCCAATCTGGCAAAGGAAATAGACTTCCAGGAAGTCCAGGAAGCTCAGAGAGTCCCAAAGAGGTTGGACCCAAGAAGGAACACACCAAGGCACATAATTACATTAGCCAAGGTAAAAATGAAGGAGAGAATCCTAGAAGCAGCAAGACATAAGGAGAAAGTAACTTACAAAGGAGTTCCTATCAGACTGTCAGCTGATTTCTCAAAAGAGACCTTACAGGCAAGAAGGGGCTGGAAAGAAGTATTCCAAGTCATGAAAGGCAAGGTCCTACATCCCAGATTGCTGTATCCAGCAAAGCTTTCATTTAGAATGGAAGGGCAGATAAAGTGCCTCTCAGACAAGGCCAAGTTAAAGGAGCTCATGATCACCAAGCCCTTATTGTATGAAATGTTAAAGGGACTTACCTAAGAAAATGAAGATTAAAAATATGAACAGTAAAAACAGACTTCAAACTCAGTTAGTAACAACCATACCTAAAACAAAAGCAAACAACTCAAACAGGAACAGAACCACAGAAATGGAGACCACATGGAGGGTTAGCAACAGGGAAGTGGGAGGAGGAGAGAGGGGGAAAAGATATAGAGAATAAGTAGCATAAACAATAGGTAGAAAATAGACGGGGAGGGCAAGAATAGTATGGGAAATGTAGAAGCTAAAGAATTTATGACATATGGACATGAACTAAAGGGGGGGAATGTGGGTGGGAGGGGGTGGGCAGGGTGGAGGGGAGTGAAGGGGGAAATGGGACAACTGTAACAGCATAATCAATTAAAAAAAAGAAAAAGAAAAAAGATCATACACCATGACCATAATCAAGTGGGATTCATTCTCAGGGATGCAAGGATGGTACAACGTTCGCAAATCAATAAACGTAATACATCACATAAACAAAAATCACATGATTATATCAATAGATGCAGAAAAAGCATTTAATAAGGTACAGCACCCATTTATGATAAAAACTCTTAGAAAAGTGGGAATAAAGAGACTATACTTCAACATAATAAAGGCCATATAGGAGAAAACTACAGCCAACATCATACTCAATGGGCAAAAACTAAAAGCTTTCCCACTAAGATCAGGAAGAAGACAAGGATGTCTGCTTTCACCACTTCTATGCAACATAGTAATGGAAGTCCTAGCTACAGCAATCAGATAAGAAAAAGAAATAAAAGGCATCCAAATTGGAAACAAGGAAGCAAAACTGTCATTGTTTGCACATGACATGAGTGTACACAGAAAATCCTATAGACTCCACAATAAAACTACTTGACCTAATAAGTGAATCTGGCAAAACAGAAGGATACAAAGTCAATATTCAGAAATTGAAGGCATTTTTGTAGACCAACAATAAAATATCAGAAACAGAAATCAGGGGAAAAAAAATCCCACTTGATACAGCAACAAGAAAAATAAAGTACCTAGGAATAAACCTAACCAAGGACGTAAAAGATCTGCACTCAGAAAACTACACAACACTGAAGAAAGAAATTAAGGAAGACACAAACAAATGGAAGCATGTACTGTGTTCATGAACTGGAAGCATTAACTTTATCAAAATGTCCATAAAACCCAAAGCAATTTATATATGCAACCCATTCCCTATTAAAATACCAATGACATATTTCACAGAAATAGAATAAACACTTCAAAAATTTATATGGAACCCTAAATGACCACAAAGAACCACAGAAATTTGGAGAAAGAACAAACGAGGGATCAATATACCTGATATCAAACTATGTTACAAGGCCACCGTAATCAAAACTCTTGGGTACTGGCACAAGAACAGACACATGGAGCAATGGAACAGAACAGAGAGCCCAGGAATAAACCCAAGTCTCTATGGTCAATTAATATTTCACAAAAGGGGCAGAAGCATAAAATGGAGTAAAAACAGCCTCTTCAGCAAATGGTGTCTAGAGAGCTGGACAGCTACATGCAAACAAACAAACAAAAAAAAATGAAACTTGATCACCAACTCACACCATATACAAAAATAAATTCAAGGTGAATAAAAGTCTTAAATGTAAGTCATGACACCATGGAAGTCCTTCAGGAGAACATAGGCAGGAAAATCTCAAATATTCCACACAGCAATATTTTCACTGATATGTCCCCTAGAGCAAGATACACAAAGGAAAGAATAAACGAGTGGGACTCCATCAAAATAAGCTTCTGCACAGCTAAAGAAAATATCAGCAAAATGAAAAAGGAGCTGTATGGGAAAACATATTTTCAAATGATACCTCGGACAAGGGTTGATCTCCAAAATATATAAAGAACTTACACGGCTCCATTCCAGGAAGACAAAACACCCAATTAAAAAATGGGCAAAAGACTTGAACAGACACTTCTCCAAGAAGGACATAGAGAGGGCCCAGAAACATATGAAAGGATGCTCAGCATCACTAGCCATCAGAGAGATGCAAATTAAAACCACAATGAGATACCACTTCATACCAGTCAGAATGGCCATCATAAACAAATCAACAAACAAGTGTTGGAGAGGATGTGGAGAAAAGGGAACCTTAGTGCACTGTTGCTGGGATTGTAGACTGCTGAGCCACTATGGAAAATGGTATGGAATTTCCTCAGAAAACTAAAAGTGGATCTGCCTTTTGACCCAGCAATTCCACTGCTAGGATTATATCCTAAGAACCCTAAAGAACCAATCCAAAAGAACCTATGCACCCCAATGTTCATAGCAGCACAATTTATAACAGCCAAGTGCTGGAAGCAACCTAGGTGCCCATCAGTAAATGAGTGGATCAAAACACTGTGGAACATTTACACAACAAAATAATATGCAGCAGAAAGAAAGGAGCTCCTACCCTTTGCAACAGCATGGACAGAACTAAAGAGCATTATGCTAAATGATATAAACCAGATGGTGAAAGACAAATACCATATGATCTCACCTATAAGTGGAACCTAATCAACAAAACAAAGAAGCAAGCAAAATATGACCAAAGACATTGAAATTAAGAACAAACTGACAGTAACCAGAAGGAAGGTAGGAGGGAATAATGGGGGAAAATAGGGGAAGGGTTTTCAGAACATGTATAAAGGACAACTGGACAAACCCAAAGGGATATAGGATCAAGGGTGGAAGGTGGGGATTGGTAGGGTTGGGGGGAGTTGTCGGGGAAAAATGGAGACAACTGTACTTGAACAGTTAAAAAAAAAACACTAGGTTAAAACTGAGACTGGTTTCACTATTGGCTTTGGCATTAACTTGTTAAATTTGTAATAACTCTACACCAGGTTTTTCTTATATGTGAGACAGTGGATATATTTAACCTCTATCCCTTGAATTGTTTTGTAAGCATAAAATGAATTAAATACCACCTGAATATGTTTCATGCATTTTACCAAATTAAGAGCCCTATAAAAATATTTAACATTTAACGAAATATTTTAATTGTTCTCCATTCAGTTTTTCTTTAATTAATCAATGCAAATAGAATCCTCTCTAATATTTTATTTGCTGACACATAATTTGTATCAAGAGTGGAACATGTAAGGAAAGGGGGAGTTGGTGAAAGGTCAAAACTTCCAGTTACAGTAAGAGGCATTAGGGTAATTGATAACTACTATTAATACTCCTGTAAGATATACAGGAAAGTTTTTGAGATAATTAAACCTATTGTGGTAATCATTTCACAAAATATGTAAGTCAAACCTTCATGCTGTATGCACATCTTAAACTTTTAGAGTGGAGTATGCCAACTATTTTGCAATAGAGCTTGGAGAAAACCACTAGAAAGAGTAAAATACTACAAAGAAATTGCCAAAAAGCTATTATCTTAATTCAGCTACCTAGAAGAAAGAACATTTATTTTGAGGTTAGGGAAATATAGAAAGAGTTAAAATAACTGGCTTACCTACCTTTTCAAGTCATCAAATACATCTGGTAACAAAAAGTTCAGCAATGACCAAAGTTCTGATAAATTGTTTTGCAAGGGAGTCCCAGTCAAAAGAAGTTTGTTGTCCGCATTGAATCGTTTTAACTCCCTGATTAGACGGCACTTCATGTTCTTAATCCTATGTCCTTCATCTACTATTAAGTATTTCCAAAAGCAATGCTGCAAAAGGAATTTAGGGGAAAAAACTTTAAATGATACCTCACAATTTTTCCTAAAAACAATTCTAAACATAAAACTTCTTCATTTGTGATGAATATTCAATTTTATCAAACAGGTATCTATTGAGATGATATTTTCCTCTATCTAATAAAAGGATAATTTCCTCAACTAATGCATACTTGCATTCTTGAAATAGACTTCATTTGGCCATGAATAATTAAAATCTACCTGCTATTATATACTTAACATTTCTCCATTCACATTCTTTAATCAAAGCAGTCTGCAGTTTTCCATTCTAATGCATTGTCAAAGGTGCTTAATGTTATACTAGATAACTGAAAAAGAATTGAAAGCTTCTATTAGTTCCGTATGCTGAGAAACAGCATTAGAATGTTCTTTTTCAGGCCTATACCTGAGATTGGCACTCTTATCCATATGAAAATGTTACACTACAGATCTGTAAGTCTAAAATAAGTTGTCTTCATATAACCTATCCTTATTTCATTAAAATTAAATAGATAAGTCAGTCCTAAAGATTTAAACCACCATCACAGACATAACTGCAATGTATTCACCCATTAGGTCTAGATCTGGTAGATTCTAACATATTTAAAACTATGGCCCTGCCCTGGCTGGTGTAGCTCAGTGGATTGAGCGCGGGCTGCGAACCAGGCATTGCAGGTTCGATTCCCAGTCAGGGCACATGCCTAGTTTGCAGGCCATGTCTCCCAGCAACTGCACATTGATCTCTCTCTCTCTCTCTCTCTCTCTCTCTCTCCCTCCCTCCCTTCCCTCTCTAAAAATAAATATAAATAAAATCTTAAAAAAAACAAAAAACAAAAAACTATGGCCCTGGGCCCTGGCTGGCGTAGCTCAGTGGATTGAGCATGGGCTGAGAACCAGGCATCGCATGTTCGATTCCCAGTCAGGGCACATGCCTAGGTTGCAGGCCATGTCTCCCAGCAACTGCACATTGATGTTTCTCTCTCTCCCTCTCCCTTCCCTCTCTAAAAATAAATAAACAAAATCTTTAAAAAAAAAGAAAAGTTGTTTAAAAAAAAATAAAAAAAAATAAAAAACTATGGCCCTGGACAGTATGGCTCAGTTGGCTGGAGCACTGTCCCATAAACTGAAAGGTTATGGGTTCAATTCCCAGTCAGGGCACATTACTGTGATGTGGGTTCAGTCCCCTACTTGGGATACACAGCAGAGGAAACTAATCAATGTTTCTCTCCCTCTCTCCCCCACCTTTCCCCTCTCTGTAAAATTCAATAAGCATGTCCTCAGGTGAATGGCTATAGAGCAAACTGTCATTGGCTTTAATTTTCTTTTTAGAAACGACAACCTCCAGTTCGATCTTTCTGTTAAAATAAACCCTGACTGGTGTGGCTCAGTGGGTTGGGCATCATACAGCAAACCTAACGGTCGCAGTTTCAGTTCCTGGTTAGGGCACATGCCTAGGATACAGGTCAGGTCCCTGTATCCCAAGCCCTGGTTGGGGGATTCCAAGAAGCAAAAGATCAATGTATCTCTCCCTCTTATTTTCCCTCCCTTCCCCTCTCTCTAAAAAATTAAAATTAAAATTAAAATTAAAAAAACCCTTCAGTTTCTAAAGGAATGTACATATTACAATTCCATCAGAAAAAAAATTAAATGCTACTAGATATGAGTCTTATAAAAATGTGATTTGTGGATTACAAAGAATCCAATGAAGACCAATCATACCTGTAATGCATTTCGGTCTCTCATGGCTATTTCAAATGAAGTGATTACCACAGGATGAATCTGCAGTGTTCCCTTCCGTTTGTGAATTTTATTTACCAATTTTCGACGGTCCTGCTGGGTCCCATGATACAACATAGTAGGAATCTAAAAGATTGTTATATTGGTTTATATCAAAAGTTTAGAACTGATTAAGAATACAAAAATTTGGAAAATATAACAATCATTTCAAAGAGAAATAACTTAATCTTAGCTCTATATCTCTGGCAAAACAAGTCAATTCTAATACATTATTGGACTACTATGAGAGAATCAAAAAGCCATAAAAATCAAGGGTAAGTCAAGTCAATGTTGGTGGCAAAGTTACTTCTGAAATATACTTCTTATAAGGCAAGAATGTGGCTATGACAATAGACACATATGGAAGGAAAACACCATAAGAATAAACAGAATTAAAGAGTTGAGTTCTACCTAGGTGAATTAAATGCTCCAATATACTAAAAATCATTCAGAGATATTTTTGGCAACATGTCCCAGATTACTAATGCCTATTCTTTTTTATACACTTAATGTAGGTAATGATAAGACTGAAAGGTAAGTCAAATAACATGCAGTGTTTACACAGAAATTAATATAATTATGTAAGAGATCTACAATTCAAACAGAATAAACATTTGAGATGATATATTCTCAACAAAAGGACACATGTCTTACTTCTGGTGTAAATCTTTGGAATTCAGCCATCCAATTAGGAAGTGTAGACAATGGGCCACAGACAAGAAATGGTCCAGGTACTCCTCTCTGAATCATCAATGCAATTGTAGCAATGCACTGAACTGTCTTTCCCAGTCCCATTTCATCTGCTAAAATGCCATTAATTCCATTTTCCCAAAGCATCTGGACAAAATAATATGCACTGTATTTAAATTCTGATACAAACAGCTATTGATTAGCAATTGTTCATTTTTTTTACCCAAAGATAATTATAATGAGACTATGGGAAGGAAATTATCAGAGCCATAAAAGTGTTGATAGCCTTGAACAAGATCATTTTTGCTTTAAAAAATTTACTCTGGGTAAATAAATCAGAAAATAAGTATTCACACACGTAGAATATTTTACGTAGAATAACAAACATTTTACGTAGAACAGTAAAATATGGAAGGAACAACTCAAATTGTGTTACTCCATAATAGGTTATTAGATAGAAATGAACTGATATTTTGTATGAAAATTAAGAATTCATTACCCTAAGCCATTCCATGCCTTCTACTTGGTACCAACGCATCACACCTCCTGTAAAGAGTTTTGGTTGCTGAAAGGGTACCGGCTGTCCATCGTATTTCCGAACTGGGTCAAAGAAGAATTTAGTATTCTGCCTAACTGTTTGTGACAACCTATCTTTAATTTTACTGTTTGAATCTTTGTTTTTCTGAAGATCTTCTACACAGAGATTAGAAGAAGAGCTTTCATCCTATAAAGAAAAGAGTTTTAATTAGTAGTTTGATAACATACTGCTGATACCCTATCAAACTGCTAATCAAAATTTATCCACTGCTATAAGCATTGGATATGTAGAAATAAAACCTTATGTTGAATAAAAACCTAGAGACAGGGTGGGAAAATCTGACTGCGTCCTCCGGTTGGCTTCTTTACGCACTTGCGCGCCTGCCTTGGTCTTTGCAGTGATGGAGGAGGAGAGGGCCAAGGAGCAGCAGCGATTCTCTTATGAACAGGCATGCAAAAAGAAGCATGATTAACACAGAAGACGTGAAGCTGTTAGCCAGGAGGAGTAATTCACTGCTAAAATACATCACAGAGAAAAATGAAGATTGCTCAGTTTAACACAGAACGAAAAACAAAGAAGAAAAAGAAGTTAGAGGCTGAAAATAAAAATTTGGTGGAGCCCGCAGAGGCTGGAGGAGTGGAAAGTGAGAATTAAACTGTCACCGTTTGGGAAAAGCAGTCCTCAGCAGGTAGAGCGACCAAAACACGTATTGCCACCAAGGGAATTTTGAAGGAACAAGTGGAGATTAAAAAAAAAAAAAAAAAAAAAAAGGTGCAAAGGCTTTTTGTGCTGTGTTCTCCACGTCATCGACTGCAGAAGCCAGTGTGAACAAGAACTGGAAACTCTTAAGCAAAATACTCCTGTCCTGTGTCTTACTGAAACTCATAAGAAAGGTTTGTGTTTGAATATACATTGGAAATTATATCTATTGCAATGAATAAAATTGTGTTAGCAGAAAAAAAAAAAAAAAAAAACCCCTAGAGATAGTCACCTCCATTCCCCACAAATACAAAGCCATTAAGGGGAAAAAAAAAAAAACTTCTGAAAAAAAAAAAAACCCTTATGGATTACAGGTATACACTTTTGAAATAACTTATACAATTGTACTTCCTTTCCAAACCTCTAAATGCTACCCAAGAATTTACTGAACTATTTTCTTAATAATTTCCTTCACCCCCAGCAAATATAATTGATGATGTCTGTAAAAGAAGGAAAATAAACATTTTTTTTTTTCAAGGAACACAGAATCATTTACTTCCAAGTTAAGTAATAACTTTCATTGCAGGGAAAGGGGCAAAGTGAGTAAAGTTTTAATGCTGACTATATCACACTCAAGAATATAAATTTATCTGTGACACTCAACACCAACTTATGACCAATGATAGATTTTACTGGTTTGCAGCATCCACAACTCCATTTTAAGAGTGTGAAAACAAGAAGTCAATTCATAGAAAAAGTCTTATAAATACTAAGACTTATAAATGATGCCACAAATGGATATTCACCTGAATTGAAAAGGCAAATAGGTATTTTTCTTAAAGACTAAGAAATAGGGTAACTGGTGAGAAAAAAAGTATACTGGTAATAAAAAGAAAAGAGGGTAATGATCAGGGGAGGCAAATATAACTCCTAGATTCAATATCTATTTTAAACGTCTTACCTCATTCTCCTTTTTATTTTTTTTAGCCACGGACAAAATTTCCTAGAAAATTGAGAAAAAAACAAAATAACAATGTATGTGGTTCATTCATGTATTTAACAGACATTTAGTCTTCTGGTTGTATGCCAGCAAATGGAAATAAGGATTGCAAGATAATTAAAATACAATTCAAATGGTTAAGATCTCAATTAGAGTTAAGCCTACAGTGTCTTATAAAATTCTTAATTAGTTAACAATGCATGAATATTTGAATAATTACTCCTGAATTTCCATTTTTAATATCTGAATAGATAGGTCCAGATTCAGACACAATGAAGTTTTCCAGTATGGAGATTGGCCAACCACATCCTGTGGACCAACTCGAACTGGCAACCTGTTCGGGCCTCCCCGCCTGGTTTCAGAAGCTGTAACCTCCACCATGGCTAAGGCTGAGTGAGCGATCAGGAGACAAAGCTTATCTTCCTGGCAGGGGCACCACCTCTGCCCCCTTTTACTTCACCCTGATTGGCCAGGGGCAGATGACTGGTTAGCCAATGACAGGTAAGATTCCTGAAGGGAGGGATGACCTAAGACAGGCACAGTCTGAAAAGGGCCTTCAGGGAAGGACTTGGGGGGCTATAGAAAAAGGGGGTGATAGACCCTCATTCCTCAGCTTTGACATAGCCTGAGTCCTCATTCTGTCTGCAAGAAGTCTCCTAGTCTCTTGGCTGCTTTACTTCCCCCATCTGACTTAAGCCTGAAACAATGTGGTGCAGCCCTGGGCAGGAACAGGAGGTTCCCCAGGGCGATCAGGCCTAGGAAAGAATGCATAAAATCCTGTGAAACCTGCTTTGCTAATACCCTCAATTTTCTGATAAGGGTTCAAGTATGAAATGAGTCTGTTTCCCAAAGTTTTGTAGCCCTTTAGCTAACCAATCCTGACTCAGAATAAACCCTCAAAGTTCTTTGAATGTTTATCTATTGTTTGATCATTACTGCCTGACAATGATGAATGAAGACCTTCCTTGAGGTACTGCTCCCAGAAAAACAGTAAAAGTCTGTCCAGGCAAGGGTCGGAAGCTCTCTCTGAGAGTGGCCTTGCCGTCCCTTTTTCTCCACAGGACTTCTGTAGTCCACGTGAATTTGTTCGTCTCATCCACAACATATGGACCCCACTGGACAGAGTCCACATCAACAACCTGTTTTTATAAATAAAGTTTAATTAAAACGAAGTCAGGCTAATTTGTTTACACTGCATACATGCCTACTTTTGGCTTCAAAGCCAAATTCAGGGTTCAGTACTTACCCACAAAACTACTTAGAGCCAAAAACATTTATTATTTGGTCCATCACAGGAAAAAATTCCCCAAACTCTGCTCTAGAATCAGGTTGTGGCTACTCCTGTTACTTAAGAAATGACTCTCAAAAGTATTATATTCCCAACTGTAGCCCAATTTAGGCCTCTGTGGATAGACATCTAATTTGGATTCCTGAGCAAAAGGCAAAGGCAATTTAAATTGAAAATACAGAATAAAAGTATTCTGATTTTGAAGAATTTTGAAATTCTAGTAAGATGCTAAGGGTATAGAGACAAGCAAAACCTGAGTGTCACCTGGTAACTTAGGCAGACAGTCTTTACCTTTCTTTACTGATGGACTTGACTGAGTTGGGACAAAGTTTACCCATAGCAGGTATGTCACAAACATTTGATGAATTAGATTAACAGCTGTGTGATTGGTTAAACGCCAATAAATCTCATTAATAGTTTTTCAAATTCAGGCTGAATGTGTTCCATAATCAACTGAATGGGTCCTGACCATTATTTTTAAATGGAGGTGGGGTAGGCAGGGATTTCCTTGAAGATAGTAATTATGTGAAATTTAAAATTCTAGACACTATGAAGATCTGAAAAATTTGAATTTCTTAATTTCAGGTAAAGGAAAAATTCTCTACGTAATAACGTTAGAATTTTTTAAATGTAAGAATCTAATACATTTAAAATATGTTTAAGGAACATTTAAGATTTACCATAATTGAAGATGCATTTAATTTCTATTACGAGATAAAAAGTTAGAAGGTTAAAAATTATCTGGTTTTAGAAATAAGTATGTGATTTTGGTTCCCTACAGGTCTTCAATAAGGGACAAGAACAAAGTTCTTAAGGTTTTGAGGTTTCAAGAAATTATAATAACCTCTGATTAGACCAAGCTCATGTTCCTTTAACGAACAGGAAGATGATTACCATCTTCTTCCCTCAAACACTTAACAGGATCAACAGCCAAGTATATAATAACCACATCCATACAGCTTCAATGTAGTTTAAACCCCCAAGTTTTTACTTGACATCGACTTAATGTGCCCCTCCCCCTTTAGTTTTACCTCTTTTGACATGACCTCTGAAATATTGTACGATTCATCTTCTCTTCCTCTTTTCTTTCTCATAACTATAAAAAAATTATTTTATTTTTTATTGCAATTAATGTAAAAATATAAACACATATTCTTCAAAACTAGAACAAGTAAATTTACCTGGATTCTCTTCATTTGCATCAATGGAACTTTTACCCTACAGAACAAGGATTTAGAATATTATTTTCCTAAGGACTGCTATGGTATTACATAGTACAATGAATTATAATTATGCATGTAATCTTTTCTTCTATTTCCCTACTATTCTTATTTATAACTTTACCCCTCTACTTTTCCCCAAAGATTCTTCTTCACTTAATTTTTTTGTAAGTTTTACAAGAGAAATTTCAAAATTAAGCATATACATCTAATGTATGCTTATGCTGAAGGTATTTGACCAGTATGGTATACAAGGAATACTAATTTCAATAAAATTAAAAGTTAAAGACAACTGAACAGTAAAAGAATACTGACTGAAAAAAATATTAGTGAGAAGATAAAGGAGAGGAAGAAATGTTTAAAGATGATTTGTAATTGAGTTGGAAATGAAGATTAGGAATAGATAACACAGCCCTGGTTGGTGTAGCTCAGTGGATTGAGTGCCAGCCTGGGAACCAAAGAATCACAGGTTCGATTCCCAATCAGGGCACATGCCTAGGTTGCAGGCCACGGCCCCAGTTGGGGGCATGCAAGAGGCCACACATTGATGTTTCTTTCCCTCTCTCCCCCTCCATTCTGCTCTCCCTAAAAATAAAATCTTAAAATATATATATATATATACAACATGTATGGAAAATGAAAAAGAAATAAGGTAAATTAAGTAATGATATAAAAAGTTAAAGGACTAAAAATGAAAATACCAAAAGGGACTGCTGGGATGAAGTGGGCAGAATTTAATGGGTTTGCACCTTTAGAACAAAGGAGTGATAAAACCTAAAACCTTGGTATAAAAACCTAGTTAGACCAAAGTGAAGGATGGATTAAATCAACAGTCTGGAGTAAGGAGTAAATGGTCAATCAAGCCAGTAAAATTATCTTCTAACTATGTGTTCTTTAAAAAGCCAAAGTCCTTGAGATCAGCAACTGAGTCAAATTATACCACTTTTTAAAAACTATTTTTGCAACATTATCAACTATGTATGTCAACATCACCACTAACCACACTAAGAATAAAAAAACTGTACTTAAAGATACCCTACCTGCTTTGTCTATTGGCATTTTGCAATTTTCTAATAAAAGCAGTTAAGTACAGAAGCTAAGTGTTGAGCCTGAAAATAATCCTAGCATTATTATTTGTTACAATCAATTCTCATTTACAAATTATATTCTATAAAGTCACTGAAAATAATCAATTGGTGAACAGGAAACCACTGCTTCTAGGAGAAATACAAGTCTAGGTTCCTGCCAGGCTCTGGTCACATTTTCATCAACTGATATCATACATAAATTAACCCTGTTGCTCCCACCAGTATGGCTCGGTTGGTTGAGGGTAGTCCCAACAAACCAAAAAAGTTGGGAGTTCCATTTCCAGTCAGGGCACACACCTAGCCTAAAGGAGGCAGCCAGTCAATGTTTCTCGCTCTCTCTAAAATCAATAAACATATTTTTAAAAATTCAAAAAGGAACCAAAGAAATACCCATTTTTTGTGTTGCTATTTTATCTTAACATTTATGTTAACACTGTACTCAGGGCCAACAGCATTGTTACTCCTGAAGGAAGTTTTTCTAACACACATATTTTCTCCATCAGGCACAATACAACCTTCTTGCATTAGAAAAACCAGAAAATACTTCAGCACAATATGGCTAAGGGCCATTTTAAACAACAAAATCCACAGAATTAAACAGATCACAAAAGGATACTTATTTACAATATGACAGCTTAAATAAAGCTGTCACATTCCCACCAACCTTAGCTGAGAATATGCATGTTAGGAGACTCAAATTTTGGAAGTTCCACACAAGCACATGTCTATGAATGTCCATAAAAACACAAATATTGATTTGGGGGTTACAAATAGATTTTAGAAAGGATGCTAATTTTCTTTTCTTTTTTTTTTTTAAAGATTTTTATTTATTTATTTTCAGAGAGGAAAGGGCGGGAGAAAGAGAGGGAGAGAGAGAAACATCAATGTGCGGTTGTTGGGGGCTGTGGCCTGCAGCCCAGGCATGTGCCCTGACTGGGAATCGAACCTGCGATGCTTTGGTTCGCAGCCCGTGCCCAGTCAACTGAGCCACACCAGCCAGGGCAGGATGCTAATTTTCAAATACAGAATCTGCAAAGGAGGATGGACTATACTTTATCTCCTTGCATTAGCTTCTTTAAATATAACATGGGGACAATGACAGTACCTGTACCTAACAGCTGTTTTAAGAATTAAGGAAAAACCTGTGGAGTTTAGAGTATTACCTGACACATAATAAGTACTCAATAAATGTTGGCTTTGTTATTCCTCATCTCACTAGCACAACTGTTCTTTATATACTTCCCAACCGTTCTTTATATACTTCCCATCATTATGGTATTAAACAGCCTCATATTAAAACATACTCTTCATACCCCAACTGGTGTGGCTCAGTGGATTGAGTACTGGCCTGTGAACCAAAGGGTCACTGGTTTGTGTCCCAGTCAGGGCACACACCTGGGTTGCTAGCCAGGTCCCCAATGTTTGTATGTAAAGATTTGGAAAACCAGTAGGGGGCACACAAGAGGCAACCACACACTGATGTTTCTCTCCCTCTCTTTCTCCCTCTGTTCTGCTACAAAATTAAATAAATAAAATCTCTAAAAAACAACACAACAAAATCTTCAAAAAGATCACATCTAGCCCTGGCTGGCATAGCTCAGTGGATTGAGCGCGGGCTGTGAACCAGGCATCGCAGGTTCGATTCCCAGTCAGGGCACATGCCTAGGTTGCAGGCCATGTCCCCCAGCAACCACACATTGATGTTTCTCTCTCTCTCTCTCTCTCCCTCTCCCTTCCCTCTCTAAAAATAAACAAATAAAATCTTAAAAAAAAAAATCACATCTAAAATTTAGGCTATCCCTAAATGAGTGCTCTAGCATCTGAAATATTAGTAGATGACTATCTGCTCCAATTTTGCTCCACTGTTGAAGCTATGCACAAGCTACAAATCTAGATTACTGTTATCACTACAAGTTGATGTGGTAAGGCTGAAGGCACAAAGAAGAAAAAGCAATCATTGCAGGCTCCAAAAGTACTGGCCATTTATAAAATGCCTTGCAGTATAAAATATTTGCATATTTTTTCCAGATAAGAAAGTTAAATCTTTTTTTAAAAGATGTTATTTATTTCCTTTTAGAGAGAGGGGGAGGGGGAAAGAAGGAGAAACATCGATAGGTTACCTCTCACACACCCCTAACCCAGGCCCTGGCCAGCAACCTAAGAACAGTTCCCTGACCAGGAATTAAACCTGCAACCTTTCAGTTCACAAGCCAGCGCTCAATGCACTGAGCTACACCAGCTAGGGCAAAAAAAGTAAAATCTTGTACATATGAAATACAGTCCACAGAATAAAATGAAGACATACTTATAAAATGAAGCCTTCCTTATCTAAAATACTGAGAAACAGTTTTACATGTTGCTATGCAGTTTGTAACGAAGACAAATTATCAGATAAAGGTTAAAAGTAAATATGTGATTGATAAAATTAAAAGAACACAAAAGAGAAGTGATGTATCAATTCAATGTTTGTATGTAAAGATTTGGAAAACAGTGTGGTGATTGCCCAGGTGGTGGGGGCTAGGCGGAGATAGGAGAGGGTAAAGGGGGGGATAAATGGCAATGGAAGGAAACCTGACTTTGGTGAACACACAACACAATATAGGGTGATGTATTATAGAATTATACATCTGAAACCCATATAATGTTATTAACCAATGTCACCCCAATAAATTCAGTAAAATTAAAAAAAAAAAACACACACAAAAGAATTTCTATTTTAGCTTACTATACATTACCATAGTAGGTTTGGAAGATTCCTTTTTTCTCTCTAATTTCTCTTTCTTTTTCTGTTCCTGTAAAATAAATTTCCTTAGTGTCAGAAACAGAAATGCAAAATATAAAACATATCTCAAATAACTTACGTTCATGCAATGGAATGTTTCTCACCAATAAAAAGAATGACCTACTGAGTAAACAAAATAAGTGAATCTTAAAAATATGCTGAACTAAAGAAGCAAGACACAAAGAGTGTTATTTTCCGTGTGGCCCCATTTATATGATATTCTAGAAAAAGGAATATTAATCTGTAGTGACAAAACAGAATCAACAGTTGCCCACAGCCAGGCCAGAGGATTACTAAACAAGATTAAATTTTGGGAATGATGGAAATGTTCTTTATCTTGATTGTGCTGATGGTCACAGAAGTCTACACACTGGTCAAAAATCATTAAACTATAAACTTAAAATATGTTTTATTACATGTAATTTCTACCTCAATAAAGCTGGTTTAAAAAATGTAAGCTATTAGCTGTAATCAATCATGTATACATACCTCTAATTGTTGCTGCTCCATTTTAGTCAATAAAAATTTAGAGTAGATATTGCTTTTTTCAAGCAAATGTTGAAGTCGACGGTACCGAATATCCACAGATTCCCTATCCCAACACATGCGAGCCTATCCAAAGAGAAAGCTTCCATAATTATTCAAGTTTTCTGACATATATTGATTTTTTACATAAAGTTTAACAAAACTAATTAATTGTTCTTTAGGTTTAATATATTTCATGTAATTAATTTAAAAATATTTTAAATATTAATTCATTTACTAAAAATACTTTTTTCCAAACCAAAAGCTAGAATAGCTGGGGAAAAAAAATAGGATTCTTCGGTTCAAGAGGCAATCTGGTCACATGTAGCTTGCATACAGAAATACTGAAATTTCAGACACTGGACATATGTTTACTGGCATTTACTAAGTTAAAGGTCCCTTTTAAAAACATTTGAAATTAAAATTAGAAAGCCAATATTTAATTTAAGTTGGAGTTAAGGTTTTAAACAACCAAATGAAAAAACTATGTATCAGTTTTATTTGAAAGAACATTAGACTTTAAAACGTCACTACTAGTGGGACCAGAGCATCTACTTTCAAAATTTTAAAACTGTATTGTCAAAACTAGACTAGACGTTTCAACATGTTCAATCTAGTCACGATTTCCTACAAGCCTTTTCTCTTTCCTCCTGGAGTACTGGGTTCCCCAGTGTTTCCCCCATATCTTTTAGCTTTCTTTTCTTTTTCACCCCTGTACAGCTTCCAATTACAAAGCTCTGCTTTATTACTTTTAAAATTACTGCATATTACTTTTACACACCATTTATTGATTTCTAAACATCTACAACAGTGGCTTTACATTGATAAAAGTTTGTATTTTAAAAGAATAGCACAGGGCACAAGATAGAAAATATAAAAGCAACAAATAGTATAGTTCCGTGGCTCACAAGCTTTTTCTGTATAGGGTCAAAGTGTAAATATTTAAATATTTGAGCTTCATATAGATTGTATTGCAGATACTCAAAACTGTGTAAATAAATGAACACAGCTGTGTTCCAATAAAATTTATTTAATCAACAAGTGCCACTCAAATCCAGTTCATAATTTGACAACCATTATGTGCTTTCAAAGTAAAGCATTAAGCGGGCTGAAGCGAATCAAATGAGAGTTGTCTTCATTTACTAAAGCCAAATATATGCAAACCCTACCATCAATTTCACCCAAGACAGAGTGTGTGTGTGTGAGACACTGACCAGAGATAGCATAATCTAATTAACTTCAATTTAGTGGTTAAAGCTTGACCTTATAAATTAGGCACCATTGTATATTGGCTTTTATACGTGTGTGTATGTGTATTTCATATATATATGTTTCATACATATATTTCACATATGTATATATCTAAGGAAGCTTTTCCTTAGAGATATATCACTGTAGCTTTTCTTTCAAAGTAAATTTCAATTATAAAAGCAATGACAGTGAGACACCTAAGAATAAAAACAAAGTAATACAAGCACATTACAGAAAAAAATATTTAAAAATCACCTATAATCTTACCCATGAAGTTAATCTCTGTGAAAATCTTCTCAAATTTTATTTTAAGTTCTTTTAGGACAGCCTTTCTTTTACAATTACTAATATGCTACATTGTAATTACTATAAGGCAGTCAATGAATGAGGTGGATATTACAAATGAGGAAATGACTTACTTAACAACTTTATGAAAATGAATTCTTTTTTTTATTTTATTTATTTATTTTTAGAGAGGGAAGGGAGGGAGAAAGAGAGAGAGAGAAACATCAATGTGTGGTTGCTGGGGGACATGGCCTGCAACCCAGGCATGTGCCCTGACTGGGAATCGAACCTGTGATGCCTGGTTTGCAGCCTGCACTCAATCCACTGAGCTATACCAGCCAGGGCGAAAAAACGAATTCTTAAACTTTTGAAATTTGTTTAAAATTTTATTTTGGGCTAATTTACATGTATTGGCTATCTTAAAAACTATTCAAAATTATACCTTTGTACATTATATACATTAGTAGAGAATTTTATACAGTAGTATACATTTTAAATGAAAACTTGAAGATGCCATTATGAACAATTTATAATTAATGTAGTTAGAATACTATGTCAATGGTTAACCTTTAAACCCAGTCTTTAGTATTTCAAAATAGATTTGTAGTAAATCTTATCTACTATTACTCTTTCTTGACTTAACTTTATCTTATAATAGTTAAGGTAAATTGTAGTTCCATCTGTGGAAAGCACTGAATGCCTGATAGGGAGCATTACATTGATGACAAGAATGATGGTATATGCCAACAAGACCAAGCGCATAAATTCCCCACTGTCTAACCCATTCTCTCTGCCAACACCAACCCTAAATCCTGAGGGTGGGAGAATTGTATTTCAGTTTACACTATATAAACTATTTCCTTTTACTTCTCCTAACTCTTACCTTTTCCCTCCTCCACTTCAGACAGCATTAATGATACTCTTCAGTATTCTAGACTAACAATGACTTCTATCTAAAGGAAATGCAGGTGAAAAGCTCAAAAAAGTAAGAGTAAGAGTAGCACATGAATGTCAAAGTCATTGTCCAGACTCTTCACAATCCTTCAAGTATCCTAAAGCTAAGTAAATGCTTCTTATTAAGACTTAAGTGGGCTCTTCCTCTCTTAAGTACTCCTAAATAATATGCCCATAAATACTGTATTCTCCAAAAAGAAAAGGTATCTTTACTTTTGACAGTATTTTGACCTCTAAAGACTTGTAGGTAGAAACTCTTAGAATTTTTTCCATAATCACCTAGGAAATAATTTATGAATGTCAAGTGCAAAAATTAATTTAAAAATTTTTTTAATCAAATTCTTTCAGTACTTACATAAAAAGACAATCTAGTAACCACGGACCACCAAACAAGGTTTTTAGCAAATTACACCCTTGTGTTGGATTAAAATGGTCAGTATATGCTTTATTCATCGGACTAAAAGTAGATTGAAAATTGGTATTTTAATTGTACAACTGCTTAAATAGGAAAATAAATAAATAAAACAAGCTAGCTACCCCTCAAAGATAAGAATTCCAAAAAATGTTAGGACTAATTAGAGAATGTTCAAAAACTTTAAAATTTCACTGAAAATGTAAGTCACTTTTCCCTTAGTTTAAATTTTGATCCCAAATTGCATTTTGATCCCTAATACTGAAATACTATAAATGTTGACAGATCTTTTTCCAAGTGAAAATATTTCTTCCCTCATACTCACATTGTAGGAATGTATTCTTATTGTACTTCACTTCTTTTTTCAAATGGTATTTCTTTACCCAATAACATTCATGGGTTATAAAACTGAACAAACACTGCACAAAAATGAAAGTTTTTATCATTCTTACAAACTCTGAAGCTGATACTATTCCAGACACTTGCCCCAGGATTCCTCCTTTAAAACTTACCTGGTAAGTAAAATTTATTTCTTGTAATCTTTTATATGTTATGTAATAAGTTATAAAATATCTTTTTACCATACTTAAAAATTCAATAAACATTTATTGATTACTAGATACAGAGCCTACAAAAACAAAACAGTTAAATGGTGTGCCCTGAAGAAACAAAGTGAGGAAGTCAAAAAAGTAATGCTAATACTGTGAATAAAGTACTCTGGAAATTCAGAGAAAGAGGGAAGGTGATTCAAGGTCAACCTCCCCATTATATTAAAATTTGTTAACACCTTGGTGAAATGGCTCAATTGTTTGGAGCATCATCCCCGAAAACCTACAGGTGGTTCCATCCCCAGTCAGGACACATGCAGGAGGCAACCGATCAACATTTCTCTGACATAGATGTCTCTCAAATTGGTGACTATGTCCTTGGGTGAGGATTTAAAAAACAAAATATAATTTGTTAACATCATGGTCAACTATGATGATCAGTAATAGAGGAATCCGTACTACTGGCATGAAAGCATAGCAGAGTGGTTAAAAAGTGTGATGAACTCTGGAACCTCATGGCCGACATTACAATTTTGGCTCTGCCATTTACTAGCTGTGGAGACCTAGGCCACCTGTAAGTGCTGCAGTTTCCTCACCTGTAAAATGAGGTAAAAAGAGAACCTACTTCACAGAACACTTCAACAAAAATAATGGTTTATACTAGCAATTAAACTAGTATAGTTAACAGTAACTTTGCTACCAACAGTACCTATTTTATAGAATAGCTGAGGATTCAATGAGTAGATATACCTCTAGCATTCAGAACAGTGCCTCTCAACAAATGCACACGAGGAATTAACAAGATGAAAAATCATTGCTGTTGACATAAAACTACAGGGAACCATCTGATTCACTGCTCATCTTTGGAGTGCATTACTTCCCAATATAAGTAGTTCTGTAATTCCAGGGAATTAATTCAACTCGAATGTGTATTTCCTCAGCAGGGTCTAGGGTTACGGACAGGAACTCTGGAGACAGGCACGGTTCCAATCTGAGTTCATCAGTGTGTGGCCCTCAAGCACTGAGTTTTGTCCTATGTAAATAGAGGTATCAAAAGCACCTATATCGTCATAATATTGGGAAGGCTAAGTGAATTACTACAACACAATCACTTATTAGGCAGTAGGTAAGAGCTGGTGGCTAGACAGCATTCTTTTTCTTGCACATGCAGAAATTAAGCAAGAGGATGGAACTTTATTATTGAAGTGAAATGTATTTCAGAATTGACTTTTCAAAAGGTTTAAAAACTTCTTTTACTAACCTACAGAATAGATACTGCATGCGTGAAAACCACAAGTATAGCAACTTACGGAAAAAAGCACACCACAGTTTAACCTTAAGAATCTTCCCTAGGAGCAGTCCAAGAAAACAAAAGAGCAAGTCGATCATTTAGGTGGAAAACTGCGCCAAAAGAACTATCAACTTTGGAAGAATTGTAACGGCTAACCAAGCAACTTGAAATGCTCACTGTAGAGAGATGAAGCCCCGTTATAGGCCAAAATTCCCTCTCACAGAAGCACCCTGCAAAGTACGTGCAAAAGTTTCTCAAAGATAGCATCTGTAAACATACGCAGGATAAATAACAAAATCCGTTTTAAAGTTTACGCGGGGTGGGGGGGGCAGACTGGGGAAACCGAGGAACACAAACCACACCCCTGAGGAAGAAGCATCAGGTTACCACTGGCTCTAAGGTCGACAAACTTCATTCCTGAAGTTACCTTTTCTAGCATCTTCCGCTCCCTCTCAAGCCCAGCAGCCTCAAGCTGTTCTTCCTCCTCTAGCATGGCTGGTGTAATCACGGCAGGCTTCGGCTCTTCCACCCTCTCAGGAGCCAGGGGTCCTGGGGAGGAAAAAGGCTTCCAAATTGCGGTTTTAAAAAAATTTACCGATTACT
The DNA here is from genome assembly GCA_004024845.1 of Tonatia bakeri. Taxonomy (NCBI): domain Eukaryota; kingdom Metazoa; phylum Chordata; class Mammalia; order Chiroptera; family Phyllostomidae; genus Tonatia; species Tonatia bakeri. Next base: position 61,478 of record PVIA01000829.1, read on the forward strand.
CAACTCCCACATAAAAATCTCTCCCTCCTTCCCAGATGCATTCGAGACAAACGTCTAACACCCATGCAGAGACGCCTTCAGCACCTCGGAAGAGACACCCCAGGTTTTCACAATGTCAACAAGTCACCTGGACCCCAGTTTACAAATTGGGGAGCTCGGGAAAGTGCAGCTCTCCCGTGTAAAATCCCCTACATTGTGAACCCCGAACTCACTCTTAACAGCTTCCTACTCCTTTTTCTCCTCATTCTATGCCTGGGGTAAGCTTTTCCCTCACAGTTTCGGCTGCGGCTTCCATGCTGCGGTCCCCTCTGCCCAGGACGCCACCGCCCGTACCCAGAGAAAAGGTTTTCCTCACTCACCATCGCTGCCTTTGGGCTGTTGGGCGGGCATGGCTGGCTGGACACACACTCCGGTACAAGGTCTCCTCTTCTCAGAACGTGCAACGCTCCCGCGCTGCAGCCTCTCACAAGCCGCTAGCCCGAGTCTTCTCTGCAAGTCCCAGCGAGAAGGAAAAAAGCGCGCTTCACTTTCGCGGGGAAACAACGTCATCTCGCGATATTTCGTGCTCCCCGCCCCTACCCCTCCCCCCGCCCCCCGCCCCAGCCTCCCGCGGTGCGAGATTTGGTTCAGAAAACCTACCTGGGTGGTGGTTAGTGTTTATTTATATTTCCGTCTTCTGGAAACTACTTTGTGCTGCATAAATCAGCATTTAGTTAGCTGTGATACTGGGCGAGTCTGCCTACTACGGGAGCCCAGTTTCCTCACGTGCTGGATGATACTTTAATAGCTCTCTAAATAGTTTTGCAAGGCGCCTGCACACACTGGCTGATGTGGTTAAATTCCGCAAACTGATGATCCTTTTAGGTAGTAGATATGTATGAGTATCCATGTGAGGATGTCAGAAACAAATATTGCCAAGCTCGCCTGCCATCCGCAGTTAACATTTTGAGTGAAAATTCCCCAAAAGGACCCAGAAAAGGCCTTTTTTGTGGGTGGGATGGCAGAGAAAAATAGTAAATCAAGAGTAAGGTAGAATTCAAGAAAGTTGTTTCAGGATAAGAGAGAACCGAATGCAGTGATAAACCAAGCGTTGAGGCCGGTAGAAAAGCAATATTTGGGAATTCAATATACCAATAATTAGGGTGGGCACAGGGTTTTTCTTGTCTCTGGTGGCTTCAACCTTCAGTCCCTTCCCCGCTTTCATATCTGCAGCCCTTCTAAAAGGTTCCTGTTTTCCCCTTCCCCCTATCTCAGAATTTATGGTATGCCTGCCATGTAACTACCTGTTTCCTTCATTTCTGACTCCCAAAACTATAATAATTGAATTCGTACAAAATCTATGGATTTACAGTGCACATCTGTAGCAACCTTCATAACAGAAATTAGCAGAGATTATTTTTATTCCTACCGTATAGTGAAAAAAACTGATGCTTAGAGAAAAATTGGCTTCTCCAGAAGCCTGCAGTCACTTCCCCATAAAACAGGAGTCAAACCCAGGTCTTTTGACTCCGCGTTCAGTATTTTTTTTAAATTTTTATTGCATTTATTTGGATGACATTGGTTAATAAAATTATGTTTCAAGTGTACAGTTCAATAATACATCATCTATATACTTTATTGTGTTCACCATCCAAAATCAAGTCACTTTCTCATAATTCAGTATTATTTCAAAATAAAATGTAGCCTCATTTAATAATCACTCTTAAATCCTACTTCATTCTAATCAAAGACAATAGCTACCAGTCTCACTTTACATAAGATTTTTGACCTTCATCAAACTATCCTCCAAACTTTCTTCCTTCCTGACTTTTGAAATACTGCTTTGTAGGAGATTTTCCCTAACATATTGAAAAATGTTTCCTTGTTCCTTCTTTTGAATTCAAATGTGGCCCACTTTCCAAATTTTTTTCCTCAGTCTATTTTTCTCTATTTGTTTCTTGTAGCAACTATGATACAGGCTTTATGCTCAGATCAAGTCTGACAATCTCCGTTCTAACTCATCAGAGAGAGACTGAGGAAAATTTGCCCCAACACCCATGAGCTAGAGTTCAAGGCAATTTCATCTGACTCTCAAAGGACAGACATTTCATGTAACATCTGGCCCTTCACTTGTCGATGAGAAGTGCACTGTTGCATTTCCTGACCTTGGTTTGCCATTGTGCAGATCTTCAACTTTCGTTCATTCACTTCTGTTTACGGGCCTACCTTTAAATGTCTCCTGGACACTAGGAACTTTTCTAATTGAATAGCAATGAATAAGACAGACATGATTCCTGTTGCTATGGAACTTACCTAAATGTGTGTGGGAGGGAGTATGTGAGACATACTCTGCAAAATATTGGGTGGCAGTTCAGCCTAACTGGGTAGTTACTTGAGACTGGGTAATCAGGTTATTTGAGGAAGTGACAGACGTTTAAGGTGAGAATCAATGTCCAGCAGTCAGCTATCCCAGGGATAGTCCACGAGTAGTCCAAGAATCTACAGCTAGTACAAAGGGACTAAGGCAGGAATAAGATTATTAGAAGGGCAGTATGATTGAAGCAGAATTGACAAGGGGGAATGCCACAAAAAGAGGAAGACCATCCAGATAAGGCACTGATATTTTCTTCTAAGATGTTATATGTCATTATTTTCCCCTGCCCATATTAAATGTCTTCCTCTTCTAGAATCCTTTCCATATTAATGGCTTCACCATTCATCCCATCATAAAAGTAGAAAAAAATCCAAAAAACAAAATGACTGCTCCCTCTCGCTTACATCAGATGACCCCACTTTCTGCCTACCTCGCACACTAAGCAATAGCTAAAAGAACTCTCCTTTCAGATTCCTAACACCAAATTTACAAACCTACCTGCATCTGAAAACCTTTTCCACTTTCCCTCCAGTTATGCTCTGGATCCATCCCCCTACAGCCTATTCAGGAATCTTAAGATTACACATTATCCATTCTATTTCTTAAACCTTTACTTAACATTTTCCATTCATATTTAAATACTCAGATCTCTTCCATCTTAAAAAAGTTAAGAGGCAATCTCTACTCCCACCAATTTATTATCTGCTCTTTTTCTTTTTACAGCTAACTTTAGATTTATCTACATTAGCTATCTTTACTTTTCCTGCCTCCCACTGATTCTTCAACCACTTGTCTGGCTGCCCTAGTCAAAACACACTAAGGTAAGTAAGGAAATCAATAACCTAAATGATGTGAAATTTAATGGACATCTCTTTTTTAAAAACCTTTATTTACTGATTTGAGAGAGAGAGAGAAACGAAGGGAGAGAGTGAGAGAGAAATATTGATTTGTTGTTCCACCCATCCATGCATTCACTGCTTGATCCCTAACCAGGGATCATCCCACAACCCTGGTGTATCCATATGACACTCCAACCAACTGAGATACCCAGCTAGGACATCTCAGTCCTAATCTCAACCTCACTGCCACGTCATCACACTATCAGACACTCCTTTAGGAAAGGACTCTTGCCCCTCGTTTTTTCTGACCCTTCCCCCTCATTTTCCAGATATTCCTATTTCATTCTCTTCTATCCAACCTTTACAAATGTTTGAGTTGAGTTTCTAGTTAAATGAATAATCTCTCTAATAGAAATATTCTAAATACAAGTTTACTGAAGAATGGTCAAAATAAAAACAACCTATTTACCTAGATCCATCATGGGTAGTGCCAAGTACTATTTTGGGCACTAGCAATTCATCAGTTAAAAAAAAAAGAAAAAAAAAGACCCTGGCTGGTGTGGCTCAGTGGATTGAGTGCCAGCCTGCAAATCAAGGGACTGCTCAGTCCATTCCCAGTCAGGGCACATGCCTAGGTTGTAGGCCAGGTCCCCAGTAAGGAGGGGTCACACAAGAGGCAACCACACATTGATGTTTCTCTCTGTCTCTTCCTCCCTCCCTCCCTCCCCCACTCTCTAAAAAAGATAAACAAAGTATTTTAAAGAAAGAAAGAAAGAAAAAGAGCCCTGGCTGGTGTGGCTTGGTTGGTTGACATGTTCTACAGTAGACCAACAGGTCATTGATTCTATTCCCAGTCAAGGAACAGGCCCAGGTTGCAGGTTTGATCCCCAGTTGGGATGCAAAGGAGGAAGCAACCAATTGAGCAACAAATTGGTTTTTCTCTCTCACATCAATGTTTCTCTTCCCCTTCCTTTGTCTCTCTCTCTAAAAGCGATGAAAAAATATGTCCTTGGGTAAGAATAAAAAAATTTTTTATAAATGACACAGTATTTCTGACCTCAGAGTTTACACTGTAGTGAAAACAACAGACAAACAACTATAGAAAACACTGCCAGCTAGTGATAATAGATACTATAAGGGAATATGAAGCAGAGTTAGGTCATGAGAATGACAGAGATATTTACAGAAAACCCGACTCTGAGGAAGTGACATTAAGCAGGGGCCTGAATGAAAGAGAATATAAGTTATACAAAGTCCTAGGCAAAAACATTACAGAGGAAACAGCAAGGTTGGCAGACTGAGAAATGACAAGAAACCCATTAAGCCTACAGCTGAGTTAATGAAGTTTAGTAGTAGTTGAAATTGTAGAGACAGGCAGAGGCCAGAACAGCTAGGATCTTGTAGAGCAGGGTAAAGGATGGATTTTTGTTATGAGGAATGCCACAAGAGGGTCTTGGTAAGGAAATGACAGAATTTATGATCTTTTAGAAGATCATAAACCATGTGTAATTAAAAGTTTGATGAGAGACTTCTAGCCAAGATGGAGGCATAGTTAGACACACTGTGCCTCGTCCCACAACCAAAAGAAGGACAACAACAAATTTAAAACAAAAAAACAACCATAACTGCCAGATAATTGAACTGTATGGAAGTCTGACAACCAAGGAGTTAAAGAAGAAACATTCATCCACACCAATAGGAGGGGCAGAGATGGGCAGCCGGGCAAAGCGGACTCCAGGCAAGGTGGCTACTGGCAGGCAAGGCAGCAGCTGGTGGACCCAGTGAGGTGGTGGATTGTGGACTGGGCAATCCCACATTCGAGTGCAGATAAGCCGGGAGAACAACTGGGGAGCGAGACAGACTTTACAACGCAGGGTTCCAGCCCTGGGAAATAAAGCCTCAAACCTCTGATTGAAAACACCTGTGGGGGTTGAGGTGGCAGCAGGAGAAACACCTGGCCTCACAGGAGAGTTCGTTGGAGAGTTCACTGGAGACTCACAAGGTCCTAGAAGATACACAAACCCACCCACCTGGGAATCAGCACCACAAGGGCCCAATTTGCTTGTGGGTAGCAGGGGAAGTAACTGAAAACCGGCAGAGAGCAGAGCAAGGGGCATTGTTCCTCTTGGACCCCACCCCATGCACAGCATCACAATGCAGCAAAAACTGGTGAGTATCTAAGGCTCCGCCCCTTACTACATAAACAGCGAGCAGAGACCCCCTCCCCAAAAATGGCCCAAATGAAATAACAAATCAAAGCTCCAGAAAAAATACAACTAAGCAATAGATAGCCAACCTATTAGATGCACAGTTCAAAACACTGGTGATCAGGATGCTCACAAAATTGGTTGAATATGGTCATAAATTAGATGAAAAAATGAAGGCTATGCTAAGTGAAATAAAGGAAAATGTACAGGGAACGAACAATGATGGGAAGGAAACTGAGACTCAAATCAACGGTGTGGACCAGAAAGAAGAAACATTCAACCAGAACAGAATAAAGGACAAGAATTCAAAAACATGAGGAGAGGCTTAGGAACCTTCAGGACATCTTTAAACATTCCAACATCCAAATCATAGGGGCACCAGAAGGAGAAGAGGAAGAGCAAGAAATGGAAAAGTTATTTGAACAAATAATAAAGGAGAACTTCCCCAATCTGGCAAAGGAAATAGACTTCCAGGAAGTCCAGGAAGCTCAAAGAGTCCCAAAGAAGTTGGACCCAAGGAGGAACACATCAAGGCACATCATAATTACATTAGCCAAGATTAAAGATAAGGAGAGAATCTTAAAAGCAAAAGAAAAGGAGACAGTTACCTATAAAGGAGTTCCCATAAGACTGTCAGCAGACTTCTCAAAAGAAACTTTACAGGCAAGAAGGGGCTGGAAAGAAGTATTCCATGTCATGAAAGGCAAGGAATTACATCCCAGATTGCTCTATCCAGCAAAGCTTTCATTTAGAATGCAAGGACAGATAAAGTGCTTCTCCAATAAGGTCAAGTTAAAGGAGTTCATCATCACCAAGCCCTTATTATATGAAATGTTAAAGGGACTTATCTAAGAAAAAGAAGATAAAAAATATGAACACTAAAATGACAACAAACTCGCAGTTATTAACAACCACACCTAAAACAAAAAGAAAGACAAACTAAGCAAACAACTAGAACAGAAACAGAATCACAGAAATGGAGATCACATGGAGGGTTATCAGCAGGGGAGTGAGAGGGAAAAGGTACAGAGAATAAATAGCATAAATGGTAGGTAGAAAATGGACAGGGGAAGGTTAAGAATACTATAGGAAATGTAGAAGCCAAAGAACTTACATGTATGACCCATGGACATGAACTAAAGGGGGGGAATGTGGATGGGAGGGGGTGTGCAGGACAGAGGGGAATAAAGGTGGGGGAATAGGACAACTGTAATAGCATAATCAATAAAATATGTTAAAAAAAGTTTAATGAGACTTGTTTCCTTTTCAAGCGCTTCCATAAGTGGCTTCAAAAATCAAATCATGCCCTGGCTGGCGTAGCTCAGTGGATTGAGCGCGGGCTGCGAACCAGGCATCGCAGGTTCGATTCCCAGTCAGGGCACATGCCTAGGTTGCGGGCCATGTCCCCCAGCAACCGCACATTGATGTTTCTCTCTCTCTCTCTCTCTCCCTCTCCCTTCCCTCTCTAAAAAATAAAAAAATAAATAAATAAAATAAAAAAATATATTAAAAAAGTTAAAAAAAATCAAATCATAAGAAATATTACCACAAAGAAATGAAAAATTACCTTCTTGCAGCACAATTTATTTAAAAATTACTTAGTATTAATAATAGAACAAACACTTTCACTTTCCAGTTTATCTTCTCAGGTTAAAGTCTAAACACATCATTCAAAGCTTTTTACAATCAACAGAAGTTTTAATCAAATAAATTAATTCCTTTTCAAAGTTTCTTAAGAATATAGATGCTAAAATTAAAAGTCATGGGATTTAGGTGTGCGTTGCCACCGTTGAAGGCCAGGCAGGTTCCTGGTATTCGTGCAGATCGAAAAATATTCACGGAGCTGTTGAGATATCTGGCATGCCTTTATTCACGGGTGGGTGAGCCACGCATGCTGCAACTGAGTGTCTATATTCATGTTTCATGTTGTGGCCCCTGCTCCCCAGCGTGGCACCTGTCCCCTTGCATGTCTTTCATCATCATCCCCCTGACAGCAGGGAGTCCCTACCTGTTTAAGTACTAGAAGGGAACAAAGCTGGGAAACTGCCAGAACATTACAGAACATAAGAGAATTCTGTATATGCGAGCTCACTTCATGTTATGGAAACAGTTTATCAGACCCAGTCTCAAGGGAACACTGTGTTCTCAAGAGAACACTAGATTATGGGAACACTGTTTCCCTTAGCTTCCCAGACACCTGGGCCAGATTACCTCCACTTACTTTACAATCCACCCCTTCTGGGTTCCTCACCTTACAATCTACTCAAGGATGTCTTCTGCAAGGTCCTTTGGTGTAGAGGGCAGAGCCCTGCACCCATAACCCACAAAAACAGTACAGGCTACAGCAACAAGCAAGCAAAACACAAGCACTGAAGCAGCAGCCGTACAAGTTCCAACCACATACAGCCAAAACACAGGTAATCAGGCCATCCCTAAGTACATGGCCAGTTCAATTCCCATACAAGTAAGGCCACTCATGTGGGCCACCCACCCAGAGGGTCTCAGGGGGAACTGTAGCCCTCACACCATTCTGCACCTCCCAGTAATGTCCAAGAACATGGGTCTGACACAGACCTGTTGGAGTCCAGTCCCACTGGGCTTGTCCTTTGGAGTTCTCAATACAAAAGGGCACTGGTCCATCCAGCTTCCACGGCCTCAGCTATGAGCCACCCCAAGCCATCCCAGATGGAGTGGCTGCTTAATGACCTGGGCCAGTCATACTGCTGCTTCGCCCCAGCATAGATGTCAGTCCAGGTAGCATTTCACAAGGGATGTTAACTGTTCCACTGGCTCTGAAGCAAAGTCCAATTTGAGACAGAAGCAGGAGAGATGCACCATGGGAGGCCAGTTAACATGCTCGGGGGAATTCAGTGTAGACCCAGCATGCTGATTGGTTAGTCACTGAGGCATAGGTATGAACCCAATCCACTAAGGTGTTGCCTTGCACTCTAAGGGCAAAAAGAGTAATTATAGGCACCAGTAAAGGCAAGTCACGTCCCTCTGGCAATATACAAGCTGGCTTCTGGTCAGCCAATAAGACAGTGGCTGGCAGAGGGGGTCTTCCTGGGCATGAACACCAGACCTCTCGTGCCTCAACTGAGGGTTCAGCATCTATTTGCAATAACAGGGGAGAATTCATAAAGGGCCATAGGGGAATCACAAAGGTACCATGAAGAAGCATTTAATGGCCTGCTGACCCTGTCTGGTTTCAGAAGGTGTAACCTCCCCATGGCTAAGGCTGAATGAGCGACCTTGGGACCATAAGCCACTAAAGAGAAAAAGTTTATCTCCTTGGCAGGGGCACCACCTCTGCCCTTTTTACTTGACCCTGCCTGGCCCCCAGGGCATGATCAGTTAGCCAATGATGGGTAAGATTCCTCAAGGGAGGGATGACCTAAGACAGGCATAGTCACAGGCACCCTCAGGGAAGGACTTGGGGGGCTGTAGAAAAAGGGGATGATGGTCTCTCGCCCATCACCTTTGACATAGCCTGAGTCCTCATTCTGTCTGCAAGAAGTCTCCTAGTCTCTTGGCTGCTTTACTTCCCCCATCTGACTTAAGCCTGAAACAATGTGGTGCAGCCCTGGGCAGGAACAGGAGGTTCCCCAGGGCGATCAAGACTAAAAAAAAAAATGCATAAAATCCTGTGAAACCTGCTTTGCTAAGAATACTCTCAATTTTCTGATAAGGGTCAGAGCAGGATATGAGTTTGTTTCCCAAAGTTTTGCAGCTCTTTAGCTAACAGACCCTAATTCAGAATAAGCCCTTGTAGTTCTCTGAATGTTATCTATTGTTTGATCCTTACTGCCTGACAATATTTGATGAGCTTTACCTGCATTCCTGTGCAAACTGAACCCAATAAAAGCCCATTGAGGAAAAGGCTCTTAGCCCTTCTCCTTTGAGAGATCAGCCACCTTTCCTCCCCAAGCAGTTCATGCCTTGGTAGACTTATTCTTATCCATGGTGGCCGGGGGGTGGGGGGCTGCAGGTAGAGCCCTCCTGCACACTAGATATGTCAACTTTAAGACTGGGGGCCATGTCCCAATCATCCAGGGCACTATTTGTAAATCTCTCTCCACCTCTTAACCCAAAGGGGCAACAAGAGCCACCCAGCACAAGTGCGGGGCTTCCCAAGGCCACGTCCAAGTGGCTGTTTGTCCTTGCTCCAGGCCTTCCAGAGCAGGCAGGAGAATATTCCTGTTTTCCCATGCCTGGTTTCAGCAAGGTATCCTTAGTCTGGACCAGCAGCTGACTTGGAGCAGCAGTCCTGTGGAGTAACACTTCCACCAGAGTTGGGTCCCTCTTCCAATTCCTGTCATTTAGAGTCTGGAGGACAGTCCACAAGCATTTTGTCCAACTCCTCAGTGTAGGGATGGCAGCTGCAGCTCGCAGGCCCTGCTTTAAGAGACCACAGTTCCATTCAATTGTTCCAGCAGCTTGGGGATGATAGGCTACATGAAATTTCTAGTCAATCCGCAAGTCCTGAGCCCACTATTGTACCAAGGCCCCAGTAAAATGTGCTCCCTGATCACTTTCAATGATTAGGGTTTACCCATAAACAATACATAACTGCTCCAGTGCAGCAGACCAATCACTGCTTTCTGATCTGGGTGCTGTGTGGGATAAGCAGCTAAAATCCTGTGGCCATGTCCACACCTGTAATAGAATACTTATATCCCTTTGAATTAGTTAGGGGCCCAATTACAGCCACCTGCCACTAGGTTAGTGGTACCCATCCCCGCACTACCTGTCCAGAAGTTCCCACAGCCGTTTGGGGATGCTCTCACAAGCAGACAACACAGGTCTCACAAGCTTCTTATACCTCTGCTAAGGTGACAGGTAACCCCCAAGTTTTGATAGTGGACCTCATGGTCTTCTGCCTAGCACATAAGAGGCAACAGTGTAGCCACTGGGCTACTTCCCTTCCTAAGGGACTGGCAGGTACCATTTCGAGCCACCGCACCTTGGCTAGAGTATCAGGCTCATCATTCCCAGTGGAAGCAAGAGATGCGTGTCCAGTAACATGATTTAAAGTAATTTGTTTCTGGTAGCCTAACTCTCCTAAGTCTTGCCACAAAGCCTGTCCCCACAATGGTCTATGTATACATTTATTTGCATGTCATATAGGGATTCATAATGTTAGCCCCCGGTACACTGCCCAACTCTCAGTGCAATAGTCAGGGACAGGGCTTCATTGACTGCCACTATCCAAACAATGTGGAGTTCAGCCCATTGACTGCTTTGGCCCATACCTCTGTCAAACCAGATCGTCTCTGTTTCTGGTTGGACGGCCACAGCAGTCCACACAGCAGGCTGGACCTGGCTGGACCCATCAGTGTACCATGCATCTGAGGGAATGGGTGTCTGCCCCTCCCAGAAGGGGCTAGTTTCTACCTCCTCTATAGGGACAGGAACAGATTTCTCACCTACATAGATAACTGGACCTAACACTTCCTGTAGCTCAGCCCACAAAGGGCTAGTGGACAGAGTACTCCTTTGCTGCAGATAAGCCCCCCACTTAGCCAGCGTGGGTGTCTGAACCATCCCACTACAAGGCTTGGTCATCCAGTCCTGGACCCAACCTGCAATGGGATACATGGTCCTGTCACGGGGGCAGTTCCTGTTATGGCTTCTGCGGCCAACAGGGCAGCATAACTACAGCCAGCTGCTTTTCAATCAAAGAGTACTATACGTCTGCTCCTCCCTTCCATAGTTGGGACCAGAAACCCAAGGGCTGATGGAAGCCATTCTGATCGCTGTCACAAACCCCATCCAAAGCTTTCCTGTGTCACATGCACATTTAGCTCACAGGACCTAACAGGATCTGCAGACTAAGCATTCAAGGCCTTTTTTTTCTGCCTCGGAGTTTGAGTAACTTCGCAGTGTCAGGAAGTGCCATCTCCTCTTCTTCAGCCTTCAGGGCCTCTGCTCCCTTTTGAGGCTCTTGGAACTTCGCTGTCTTAAAGCATAGTCTCTGTCTCAGCTTGCAAAGCTGAAAGAAACACCCAGTCCACGGCCCCCACAACTGCAGAGGCTCTGGGCTTTTCTAGGGTCTTCCCCACCACCCACAGGGCTTTCTCCACTGTGTTGGGTGTGCCAGTGACGGGGTGGGAGGCCAAGCTTCCACGAGCCCTGCCACCAAATACTACCTGCCTGTGATTGGCCACTCCAAGCCCCTCTCCAGGGGTGCCTGATCTATAGCATTCTGTGATGAATCCTGCCAACTATGCCAGTTGTATTGCCACCCTTCAAGGCCAGGCAGATTCATGGTATTTGTGCAGATGGAAAAATATTCATGGAGCTGTTGAGATGGCTGGCATGCTTTTATTCATGGGTGGGCAAGCCACGCACGCTGCAACTGTCTATATGCATATCTCATGTTGTGGCCCCCTGCTCCCCAGCGTGGCACCCATAATGGCACCTATCATGGCACCTGTCTCCTTGTGTGTCTCTCATCATCATCCCCCCAGCAGCAGGGAGTCCCTACCTGTTTAAGTACTAGAAGGGAACAAAGCTGGGAAACTGCCAGAACATTACGTAACGTAAGAGAATTCTGCACATGTAATCTCACTTCATGTTACGGAAACAGTTTATCAGACCCAGACTCAAGGCTATGAGAACACTAGTTATCAGGCCCCTCCAAGGCTATGTGAACAGTTTCCCTTAGCTACCCAGACACCTGGGCCAAAAAACCAGACTGCCTCCACTTACCCTACAAGGTGATAATCAAAATAAATCATCTACTTACAATACTGATTATTGATACTGCCTAGCCAAGAAAAACTTAAAAGTTTTACTTTCTGCATTTATAATACCAAGTGCACAGTATTATGCTTGAAGATGAAAAGGGAGAACAAATGTATATATACCACTGTTGTCAATTTTATATACTGTTTGTATTTATTATTTACAATTTTATTACAAAAGTGATTTTCCAAATACATTGCAATTGTACAAAAGTCATTTTACCTTAAATAAAATCATGAAACTACTGTTTACTTAAATGTTCAGCAAATGAAACACTTCTGCAGTGCAATTTTTAAATTCAAATTTCCTTCCTGGTATTTATTAGAAAATAAATCCAACCAACAGAATGAAATACACATAGTAAAACCTCATTAATTGGAATCAAGGGAAGATCAACACGAATGGTGGAATGTTCAGAAAGATGCAATTTTGCTAACTTTTCAAGCCTGTTAACTGATATGTAGCCTATTAAAATATTAAGATTCAGTGCTTGGTACACAATCAGAGCTTCACAAATGTTCGTGTATTCATCAAAGTACAAAGTAATTAACTTCTGTTACAATTAACCCTCTAGTAAGCAAAAAATATTTTTAAAGGCCAAGGCTTTCCTCTCTCTTGGAAGTGGCTAGTTTCCCTGAAATCTTTTTAAAAATGATTTAATTTTTTTGCTTGTTTTTACATGTTATGAAGCAGTAATTGTTCTAATTAATGAAGTTTGACTATATTTGGGAATTCATATTTTGGACACTACTTTCACTCAAAATAATATGAATTCAATACAAAAATCACTCCCCTACCCTCGACTCAAGACTTTGTTTTCTGACACTATGTCAACTAGTCACAGCAAATTAAAATCTAATTTTCCAATGCTACCTCACATATTTTTTTGCTTCTTTTATACCAATCTCTGCTGTCTGAATATACTCATGGAATACAAAATAATTTTCTCTTTTCCAAACAAAAATATGATATGAATAATCAAAATAAGCCATGTGGCATTATGAAGTAAGATAAATTATTACATGATTGCATGTGTTAGAATTATACCTCCAACAGTGTAGACTCTAAAAATGTTGACTTTTCTAGATAAAGACAGCATCAGTTCCTCAGCTACAATGAAAACTGTCATCTTGAAATCAGAAGCTTTGAAAACTTCAATGCCCTTTTGCAAATCCTAACTAACTTTTGTAAAGTCAAATATACTCAATGATTAACATTATATGAAGGTCATCAGTGCAAAAGAAATCAGCAAAAACTATGATTTTGTTCTGTGCCTTTATAAAGCTATACTAGTTATTGGAATTTTCTAGTGGCATGTAAGTAACACAATACAGACCAGGGCTAAAAGAACAATGAAGTGAGAAATATATATATGTTAAGTATACAAGATGAAACACTATATTAAATTGATGACACCTTGAGGACTGCAGAAAAAGTTAGTATACTATGTGAATCATCCCACACTGCCTGAATGGGAGGTTCAAGGGAAGACACAGTACAGTATTTTAGCTGCCAGTACTGTCAATCTCAAGAGACTGAAGGCCTAGTACATCCCTTGGAAGAGAAATTTGGAAGTAAAAACATTTGTTCCTTTTTTTCTCCAAATGTGGTAAAATAAACAGATAGCCCCAAAGTAATGAAGACTCATTTCAAGTAATTACTCTGCTTTTAAGTTTTATTTACACAGTAATTATTAATAGTGGTTTTTAGTGAATTCCTTGTATTTACATTTTATATACACATTTATACTTGAAAGGTAAAGAAACTGTACAATAATAAAAATGAGAAAAAGAAATACAGTAATTTAGGTCCAACTCAGGAAGGAAATACACAAAAGGAAGATTAAATTCAGGCAGGCAGTATAACCTCAATGAGATTACTGCCAGGGCCTACAGTTCCTCTATCAAGGTCACAAACATGAAGGAAGTAGTTACCAGAGTCAAAATGTTACTGTAAAACCTATTAAGACCCTGGGCACTCCCTCAATATTTCATTACACTACTAGTTTCCATTAAGTAAGCTCCTATGACAGGAGTTAACTTCTGAGGGTTCCAATAGTGGTCCCTAGGTTAGAATGACCCATGGGGTAAAAATATATGGGCACATCTGGTCCCATACTCCTAAAGAGGCAGTCACTACACTAACAAGGTTCTCAGGCTTGTTAGATTGAAGACAATATACCACTAACAGAAAGAGTGTGCTTAAGTGTTGTTTCAAACCAAACTGCAACATAAAAGCACACTATAAATCTAATTATTAACCAAACAGCATGTTATATAGACATCACTCATAATACTAAAGTGATTTATTTTAGGTTTAAAAATTGAACATATTATAATAAATTTAATGTCAATTTACCAATAATCATCTCTTTATCCACTATACCATCAAAGTTAGACTCATTAGAAAAATTTCATTTGATCTTTTTCTTTTACTCTTATTTCCATTAATTAGAAAATTCTGCATATATTTTACAAGTCATGGACTTGGCTACATATTAAGATTTCAAATTTCAAACTGAAATTAACAAATTTTATTTCTACAAACAGTGAGAAGAAATTCCAAGTCTTGTCAAGTAGCATGCTATTTAAGAACTGTCAGAATTCATACTTTTTAATCTTACCATGAAATGAAAAATCTCATTTACATTTATGGACATACTCCCCAAATCAAGTCTTCAGTCCACTAAAGTGCAAAGAACTTTCCTTCAAACAGTTAGCTTTTTAAATTACTAGATGAACAATTTTTTTAAACTAGAAACAGAAAGTCTAAAATTCTTTGAGTGCTAGGAATTCCTTAAGGGAAAAAAACAATTTCCCCTCAAAAACAAATAGGATACTGTAGAAAAACATCTAAACAAATGCAAATCAATTTCCCAAGTATCTCCAGTTCCCAAATAACCAAAATTTGCCCCAATCAATGTATGAAGATAAACAACTTCAGTAACTTATATAACTTATACCAAAGTTGCCTACTTTTGGTCTATAATATCTTAAAAAGGTCAGACCTAGAGACAGACAATATCTGTACTAAAGTATTTTTCCAAATAGTATTTTGGAAGTTAAAGAAGGAGTATTTAACAATCCTGCTCTGACCTCCAAAGTGCCTTTATGGTAACTGTTAAAAAAGAAAAGATGCTATAAAAATTTGAAGTATCTCCAAAGCTATTAAAAAATTTTATTGCATTACTGTTTACTCCAAATCACTTAAACTTTTTCCTTTGTAAATGACTCTGCCTACAAAATACTATCTTGTTAAAATACTGTCAATAGGTTATTTATTCCATTTACTTCAGTCACAAACTTCCAACTCAGCAGTTTTCCATGTCTTGATTCTGTTAGATTTCTCCATGCTTTTTACATAGGAAACAAAAAACTTGCATCAAAAAAACACATTTATATTCCAATTAGTCTGTTAATTTTGAAGATTAGCTTTTCAAAGCAGGACTACTATTCTTGTCTCCTTCTTTAATATCCTTCATTACAGATGCAAAGACCTGAAATTATACAGAGTAAAGGTGAATCCTCAAAAAACTATTACGTAGATTAAAGAGGTTGAAATAACTATATTGTATTAACATGAAAAAGCTTGCTCTGGCTAGTGTGACTCAGCGGATTGAGTGTAGGCCTGTGAATCAAAGGGCCAGCAGTCTGATTCCAAGTCAGGGTACATGCCTGGGTTGCAGGTCAGGTACCCAACTGGGGGCATGTGAGAGGCAACCAATCAATTATCTCTCACACTTCGATGTTTCTCCCCCTATCTTTCTCCCTCCTGTCCCCTCTAAACATAAATAAATAAATAAATGTACCCTCTCTCTAAAAATAAATAAATAAAACCTTTAAAAAAAACAAGAAAAGAGCCCTGGCTGGTATAGCTCAGTGGATTGAGCGCAGGCTGCGAACCAGGCATGGCAGGTTCGATTCCCAGTCAGGGCACATGCCTAGGTTGCAGGCCATGTCTCCCAGCAACCGCACATTGATCTCTCTCTCTCTCTCTCTCTCTCTCTCTCTCTCTCTCTCTCTCTCTCCCCCCCCCCCCCCCCCCCCCCCCCTCCCTCTCAAAAAAAAAAAAAAAAAAAATTTAAAAAAAAAAAAAAAACTGTATATAGATTAAAAAAAAATGGTTGCAATGGTCCATTTAAAAAAAAAAAAACAAGAAAAAGCTTTAGTATATGTTAACTCTGTCCCCAGAGTTAACTTTGAGACAGCAATTCTCAAATCCTTTTGTTTCAACCCAACTTTATGGTATATAATTAAATTCCAGTTTATATCACTTATTAAAAATAAGGTGGGGCAAAAGTAGGTTTACAGTTGTTCATATGGAAAATAATACAATAATTAATTAATAATAATACAAGAATAAACTCTGGGTTTTGTGTACTCACAGCTTTATATGTATTTTTGCCCCATCCTTTATTCTTAAACTATTACTTGGTAACAGAACATCTTCTGGACCAATACTCCTACATTTCTTTTTCATAAGCAATAAAACTGTGAGTTTTTTATAATGCCCACTATCTATCATTCATGGACCTTAACTTAACTTATGTCACTTAACCTAGACTGCCAGTGTTTGCTTCCCTAAGAAGACTAAGCATCTAGAAAGCCAGGATCATACATTATTTTCTTTCCATTGCAAACCCTTAGTATACAGCAGGTGTTTACACAATTGCTGTCTATTTGAAATACCAAAGTAATAATATATTTTACCTGGCAAAGACTTGATTACTACAGGTTGTACTTCGCTGAACTCATATTACTGAACTTACAGAAAAATAAATCCACAGGTCTGGAGGAGTCAAAGAGGAGCTATCTGTTTTAAACTTGCTCTTCCAAAGTCAGAAATTATTTTTAATAAAAGACTTTTTATTTTAAGCACTAACATTTGAGAAATACGTAACTGTTATATAAAGTCAACCAATTGTTATAACACATCTGTTAGCAGTATGAAAATGTTACTCTACCTGAGTCCATTTTTTGGTGCTATTTTGCATCTGAATGGCAGAAATACAGCTGAACAGCTTTTCTGATGTGATATCTTCTGGTAATTTAGTTAAAAACTGTGCTATATGAATAAAATCCATTTGTAGGAGGATATCTTCATATAATCGGAGGATTCCTAATCCAGTCCTAAATAAAAATTCCTCCCCATCTCTGCAAAATACATCCCAGACTCGACATGCCAGATCAAGTGGTAGTGATTTGCTATATAAAGTGAAGATCCTAAAATTAGAAGAAAAAATGATCACTGAACTTTTTCACTTATTAAACAGTGCTTAATTAGGGATACAAAGGCAAATAAAATATGGCTCCATCCCTCAAAGAACTTTAATAATACAAAATCAAGTAATAATTAACGAAATAATGTGAGTTTACCTTACATAGAGACCTGGCCCAACACAAATTAGAGGGCAGAACAGTCTAGTTGTCAAGGGTATGGCTCTGAAACCAGAATGCCAGAGTCTGAATCTTAGATATGCAACTTATTAGTTGTGTTACCTTGAAAAAGATTATTTATTCTTGTTTCCTCTCAGTTTCCCCATTAGTAAACAAAAGATAATGCTACCTACCTGCCAGAATTGGTTTGAGAATTAAAGGAGTTAATTAATGTAAAGTGTTTTTAGAACAATGACTGGTACACATAAGAAATGCTCAATAAAAGTTAGTTATTAATATTATTATATAAGAAACCCAAGTATCATCTTATAATAACCTACATACAAAATTATAAAGTCTTACTTCTCTTTTTTCTCCTGGTTTTTTCTCCACTGTTTTTTTTTCGCCCTTAACCAACCTTGACCTTCTACTTCTTTTGGAGCATGTACATGCTCCAAGGAATCACCAAAATGTTTTTTCCCCATCCCTGCTGACAACGTCTGACCATATAATTCATTACCCAGTGGTGCTTCAGGGTGGCATTCTGGTTGGAGAAGAAGAGGTGCTAGAGAACTTCTCCTTAAAGTTGTATTGGCAAAGAAAGTACAGTTTTTACACAGACTTAGTTTTTTTGAGGTGAGGGCTAATGAAACTTGAGGAAGGGAACTAAAAACTCTCTAACCAAACAAAACAAGAACAAAAACAAACTTCTTTCACACTGCCATTTATTTCCAGAATTTGTATGTAATAAGTTCAGTAGAGGCAGTGAAACAAAAATCCATGTCTACTTCTTAATGTGGAGAAACACATATTTGATTGCATAACCAAAATAATACTCTTGGTGGTAGAGAGAATACTAACTCACTATTCAAAAGAGAAAGGGTACTAGCAGTGCCCAGGCAGTTTCTATTACACGGTACTCTCTCATTATTTCCATCCTGCTCCCTGTATCAGTTGTGATCCTGATTGCTTCATGTTCATATTCCTCAAGACTGAGAGCTGAGTTATTTTTCCCTTTCTTCACAGATGCAGTATTTGATCTAGGCCCTCTGGGTCCTATGATATAATTACCCATTACCTTGGGCTCTTCCCAGAGGAACTCAAATGTTCTTAGTGAGAATAAAAGAGAATACATTGAAAAATAACTTGTTTTTTTAGAAGTCTGTATAAAAGAAGCCCAAACACTTGGGAGGATATCATATTTGACTAATGAGATTAATTATTTTTCTATATTAAAACTTACTATCAAGAAATGCACTGCTTTCAAATGAGTAGGATTTCAACTTTAAATCCTACTCATTTAAAATGTACTCTTAATCTATCTTAACATCAACTCTTCCATCTCTTTGGCTCACCAGAGTCTAGGCAAACCCTGCAAGTGAAAACAAAAGGGCTGGAATTGTAAAGTTGAAAAAAAGACATTAGCACCTAAATAAGGCATCATTCTTCTGTCAGAAAGCTGGACAAAGCCTTGAAAAAAAAAAGCCTTAAGTTAAAAAAAACCCCACACACTATCATAAAACCCTTGTGTGTGAACTAAATTAAAGCACAGCAACTAACTTTCTGAAAGCTCAGTATGTACTAAGCTTTGAATGAGATAATCCATGTAAAACACCTTCAGTACAACTCAAAATAAAATATTATTATTCTCATTTCACAGATAAGAAATTAAAACACAAATGGAAAAATTCTGATTTCAACCCCAGAATCCATGTTCTTAATCAAATGCCTCCCCACAAAAATGTGAGAGTTTCTGTATCAGTAAACGAAGAGTTTTTTTTTTATATGTATGATCCTGTGCATGGCATTTACTCCAGTTCCTAAACCACACAGAAAGTTATACTTTGTTTCCTTTTAATTATTTAGGTAGATTATGACTTACCAGTCTATCAAATATATGTCCGGTGTAAGACTGTAAGATTTGAAATGAAGAAATAGTTTGGAGAGATTTTCTTCAAAAAATACTTCAAATGTTGCAAAATATTTCAACATCTAAAGATAGAAACATCAATAAAATTATTAGAGTATGCTCTAGAAATGGAGAAATTAAATCCTTGATCATAAATTAACAGAAAATCTTCCTTAGCACCCCTGAGTCTTTTCATCAAGCATTCATAAAACTATACTTCAATGGAAAGTTTATTTTAGATTAGATTATTTTAGTCTTCTATTGTTTTCAGTCTAAAAGGGTATTCAGACTACTGACACTGACAGTCAGCAAAAAAACGATTCATTCCAAATGTCCATACCATGCTGTGATCCACACGGAAGAAGGCCAACTGGCATGGCTTATTCAGGAGATTTGCAAATGCAATGAAGGCATCTGCCTCTTCCAAATTGAGAATGAGAACTGCTGCTATGAAGGACATCCCTTGGACCTCCAAAGGGAAAAGAACTTAATGAAAATGGGCTTATAATATTAATTCTATACAGTTTATTTTATTGCATTCCTGAAAAATTACAGTGATACAAGGTAAAACTAACCAAGAATTCTTTTTTCCCCTATAAAAGGTAAATACAGACAACTCAATAATTACAAAATCTCCCTAATTTTAAATTTCTTGATCATGATGTAGTTTAGAAAGTGTTATGGAAAATTTTAGGAAAAAGTATCAAATTTTATTTTTACTAAAAAAGCCTATCTCACTGTACTATCTAGTTTATTTCCTTTCTGAAGTCTTTTTAGAGTACAGAATCACAAAATTTAATAAAAATCAGGTGATTGTCTTCATTGTTATAGCACATCTGTCTGAAGTAGGAAGTGAGGAACTAAGAATCAAAGAGATCTATGAGAAGTGCTGTTGAAATTCCAAGAAAGAAGAGGTTGTGGAGGTTGAAATAGTGAGGCTGGATTCCTGGAAAAAGCAGGAGAAGAAAATAAAAAAAAACATTCCAAGATGAGAAAGATGTATGAGTAAAGACATACAGAACCCACCCAGTTGGAGCACAAGATTTATAATGGGAATAATAGGAGAAAGTAGAAAAAGTAGGATATATTCACAAATTGGAAAGGGCCTTGAGTAAAAGGTTAGGTTAACCAGATGCTTGCTTGTGGGTTATAATGAGCTACTGTACATTTCTATGCAGACAGATGGTATGGAGCAGCTACTGTAAAAACACTCATTCTTTCACTAAATAAAAGTTTAGGAAGCACTTAATTCTGGTAGAGATATGTATATAGAGTGACACAGAGAGGCCACTAAGAATATTTGCAATAATACCTTGGACTCTTTCCACTTTCTTAGCAACCTTTAAACTATTGAGCACACTTCAATCTGGATTCCCACTCCATAACTCCACTATTTTGAAACTTCTTTTACTAGGGTGACCGATGACATTTATTGTAAAACCCAATGGACACTTTCCTACACACTAAGCAGAATTCCCTTCACTTCTGTAAACCAAAATTTCTTTGGTCTCCTACTTCCCTGTCTTCTTCTATGACTATTCAATTTGCCATATCTAACCAGAAGTCATAAAACAAACATCTCCTGACCTCTGTCTTAAAACAGCCTTTTAGAGACCTCACAATGAGGTGGCTACATTGTACAACTTACTCTATTTTGTTGCATGATCATTTGTACATTTGTTCACTCACTCAACAACTATTTATTATGTGCTTACTGTTATATGACAGGCATTGTTCTGGGTACCTGAGATACTGTACCTCAGTGAATAAAAGATTCTTACAGTTTAGAAGAAGGAGACAGACCATAAACAAACAACTAAATCGTATGTTATGTTAAAAGGTGATAAGTGCTATGGAAAATATTTGGCAGTTGAGGAGCAACGTGCCAGATTTGGGAATGGAGCAGGTTTTATCGTGCCTTAATCTTTGTTTATTTATTCACCTACAGACCCCATCTTTCCCTCTACTTTCATCAATTTTTTCCTAATCATTTTGGAGAAAACTGGAACACTTTTTCTTTTTTATTATCATAGTTTATTAAATTTAGGTATATTTATTCAACCAGCTTTTGTTCTTTGAATGAGAAGCTATTTGTCTTAGTCACTTTTCTTTCTATATTTGTTCTGCTTCCTAGAAAGTAAACCCTCTTCTCTTGCTTATAAGTAAAACTCTAAAAATAAGCATGGCATTTAGAAATTTTAATTTAACTGAACAGAGAATGTCGAAACTAAAATATCCACAGAGGAAAAAGCCAATAAACAGCAAGCCTGTCAACTGTAAAATTTAGATGGCTCAGGAACTGAAGTTATCAGGTATCTCTGAAATTGAGAGGTAGGGCTACAAGTGGGATTGGCTAACAACGTGCAAAAGAAGCAAACCCCTTCCCCTACCCTCCCCCCAACCTGGACGCACAGTCAGGAAAAGGAAGGTTGGGGAGAAGGAGAGAAGGCACCATACTAACAGCAGTTACAAATAAAACTTTACAAACTAAATGGTGAAATCCCCAGCTGCTCTCCCAGAAAGCTAGCAACCAGTCTCATAAACCTCTAGCAGGAAATAGAAAGGTTCCTCTCTGGGTAAGTTGACAGGCCCAAAGAAAAAAAGACACAGAAATACACACATTTGGGAGCTAATCTAATATAATATACTTGGATAAGACAAGTTAAATATTTATATTCAAAACCAGCTTGAAACAAATACTTACATAACCAACATCAGGTCTGTAACATGTATATGCCCCTAGGATACTATGTAAGACATCATGATATGGGCCACCCTTAGGAGAGAAAATGAAATGTCAAACTATACAAATAATTGTCTCCAAATTAATTCTCAAATAACATGTTAACAACTTTAACATGACTAGTTGTTGGGAACAGCCCTGCCTGGTATCAGAAGCTGTAACCCCCACTAAGGCTAAGGCTGAGGTAACAACCTTGGAACGGTAAGCCAGCAAGGAGACAAGCTTATCTCCCTGGCAGGAACGCCGCTTCTGCTTTTTTTACTTCACCCTGCCTGGCCCCCAAGCTTGGTTGGTTAGCCAATGATGGGTAAGATTCCCCAAAAGGGGAACAACCTAAGACAGGCACTTTCACGTGGGAGGCCCCCAAGGAAGGACTTTGGGGGCTACAGCAAAAGGGGGTGATGGACTCTTGCCCCTCAGCTTTGACAAAGCCTGAGTATTCATTGTCTGCGAGAAAATCTCCTAATCTCTTGGCTGCCTTACTCCACCTAAACCAGAAACAATGACAGAGGGTGGTGCAGCCCTGAGCTGGAAGGGTGGGTTCCCCGGGCAATCAGGCCTAAGAAAGAATATGTAAAATCCTGCAAAACCTGTTTTGTTTAGAATGCTCTCAACTCAATGATAAGGGTCCAAGGAGGAAGTAAGTTTGCTCCTTAAAGTCTTTTACAGCTCTTTGACCCTGACTCAAAATAGGCCCTCAGACTTCCTTGTTGTCTATTGTTCGATCCTTTCTTCATGGCAATGAGTAATGGGCTTTACCTGAATTCTTATGCAAACGAACCCAATAAAAAGCCTGCTGGGACAAGAGAACTGGGTGCTCTCCCCTAGGGTGCTCTCCCCTAGGGAGGGTGACCCAGCGCTCCTCACTAGAGAGAGTGGTCATTTCATCCCTATTTCTCAACAGGACTCGGTTGTCTCTGTGTATGTTTCTCTCGTGTTTCGACGAGCCATCTGCAGCATTCCACAGTCACTGCCGGTTGGTGGCCGCAACAACTAGTTTTAGTATATTTAATCATTGTCAGAAATATTCTAAATGCACTCAGCCAAGATGTTTTCTAAAGAGTTGACGAAATATATATTTAATCCTCAACAACAAAAACGTCAAACTCACTTGAGGAATACAAGCTATGTAGTTTATGAACAATTTTAAAGACTTCTGGGTTTGGTACAATAAGATTATGAGAAAAACAGATTGTTTTATATTATATAACACAATTTAGGGAAAAAAATCCCATCAAGCTATACTAAGTTAAGTTTACTAATAATTTTATCTTAATAATACAGTTTTTAATCTCATTTTATCAATGTAAAGATAGAGAAATTGTGTTCACAGCCACGCTGGCTCTCTAATGCTAGCACCTCCTCTAGCTCCCCAAGCTCCAGCCAAAGAGAAGGGGGCTAAGTAAAGAGGTCACTATATTATGACTCCTACAAAGCAGACTGCCCACAAATGGCTACCAAAACCACTTGTAAGCATGAATCCTCTACTGGAGGGAATGAAGAAACCTTGTTACAGGTCTGGTACTGTGGCACTTGGTGAAATTAGACATTCTCAGTACACTAACTTTCTTTATTTTTAAAGTATATTTTATTGATTATGCTATTACAATTGTTCAAATTTTTTCCCCTTTGCCCTCCTCTGCCTGGTACTCCCCTTCCCTTCAGCAATACCCACCCTTAGTTCCTGTCTACAGGTTCTACATATAAGTAAGTTCTTTGGCTTCTCTACTTCCTATATTATTCTTAACAACCCCTGTTTATTTTGTACCCACCAATTAAGCTTTTTAATCCCTGTACCTTTCTGCCCATTCTCCCCCTTCACCCTCCCCACTGAAAACCCTCCATGTGATCTCCATTTCTGTGATTTTGTTCCTGTTCTAGTTGTTGGTTTAGTTGGGTTTTGTTTTTTCAGATTCAGTTGTTGACAGCTGTAAGTTTGTTATCATTTTACTATTCACAGTTTCGATCTTCTTTTTCTTAAATAAGTCCCTTCAACACTTCATATAATAAGGACTTGGTGACGATGAACTCCTTTAGCTTTACCTTGTCTGGGAAACACTCTATCTCCCCTTCATTTCTAAATGATAGCTTTACTAGATAGAGTAATCTTGGCTTTTCATCACTTTGAATACTTCTTGCCAGCCCTTTCTTGCCTGCAGAGCTTCTTTTGAGAAATCAGCTCATAGTCTTATGGGAACTCCTTTGTAGGTAACTCTTGGCTTTTCTCTTGCTGCTTTTAAGATTCTCTATCTTTAAACCTTGGCATTTTATTAACTATGATGTGTCTTGGTGTGGCCCTCTTTGGTTTGGGACTCTCTGTGCTTCCTGGACCTATATGTACATTTCCTTCACCAAATTAACAAAGTTTCCTTTCATTATTTTTTCAAGTAAGTTTTCAATTTCTTGCTCTTCCTCTTCCTCTCTGTAATTCCTGATTCAGATGTTGGCACATTTGGAGATGTCCCAGACTCTTCTTACTCTCTTCTCGTTTTTTTTTGAATTGTTTCTTCATTCTGTATTGTTGACTGTTTATTTATTCCTTATGTTCCAAATCATTAATTTGAACCCCGGAATCCTTCCCTTCACTGTTGGTTCCCTGTGGATTTTTCTGTATTTCATTTATTGTAGTCTTCATTTCTTCCCTATACATTTGCCATACTCAGTGAATTCTCTGAGCATCCTATCACCAGTGTTTTGAACTCTGCATCTAATAGGTTGGCTATCTCCACTTCACTTAGTTCCTTTTCTGGAGTTTTGATCTGTTCTTTCATTGGGCCATATTTCTTTGTCTCCTCAATTTGGCAGCCTCCTTGTGTTTCTGCATATTAGTTAGAACAGTTTTGACTCTGTTTTGGCACACATGTTACATTGCAAGAGGCAGAGCCTTAGGTATTCGCCAGGGTGGGGCAACCCACTTTGCTGCTTTATGGTGTTGTGTGAGAGGGGTCAGATAAGAGACAATGCCACTTGCTGGGCTCTTGCCCCATTCCCAGTCATTTCCCATACGTGACTAGTGCCCTTCTAGCTGCTGCCCTAGTGCTGAATCCCAGAGTGGGTGCTTTTGCATATGTTCTAAAACCTTGCAGATCCTTTAGACAGACTCTCCGGAGAAACCGGCAGTTTTCTTTCACTGCCTCAATCCCCACTGGTTTTTACAGTCTGAAGTTAGGCTTTATTTCCTGGTGCTGTAACCCTGGGCTGCGCAGTCTGGCCTGCGGCTGGAATCACTTGCTTCCCAGGTGTGCCTCCTGGTTTTTATCCACCATACCTGAATGTGGGACCATCTGTTCCACTAACCACTGCTGCCTCGCCACCACCACTATATCCTCTCTGCCCTGGCTCTCCATCTCTGCCCCTCTTACCAATCTGGATGAATATTTCTTCTTTAAATCTTTGGTTGTAGGACTTTCATACAGTTTAATTTTCTGGCAGTTCTGGTTGTTTTTTGATTTGAGGTTAGCTGTAATCCTTATAGCTGTGTGACCTCCATCTTGGCCAGAAGTCCCAGTACACTGAATTTCAGATTCACAAACTTCCCTTCCAGCATTTGCTGAGAGAAATTGCTTAGGACTTCAAAACAGATGTGCACTTCCAGGGTGTAACTATTGGTGCTTTGCAGGAGGCAAGTGAAGCCTATTTGGTTGGCCTTTTTGAAGACACCAAGCTGTGTGCTATTTATGCAAAACCTGTAACAGTTATACCAAAAGACATCCAGCTAGCACACCACATATGTGGAGAGCACGCCTAAGAATCCACTATGGCCCTGGCTGGTGTGGCTCAGTAGACTGAGCACTAGCCTGCAAACCAAAGGGTCAACAGTTTGATTCGCAGTTAAGGCACATGCCTGGGTTGCAGGTCAGGTCCCCAGGAGGGGGCGCACAAGAATCAACCACACAGTGATGTTTCTCTTCCTCCCTTCCCCTCTCTAAAAATAAACAAAATAAAATCTTTAAAAAGGGAAAAAGGAATCCACTATGATGGGAAACATTTCAATCTTTCAAAAAAAAATTCTCTTCTTCCTGTTATTGGTAGTTCTGAACATTAGATTTTTTTTTTCCCATGGGGTCACAAGGTACCTAAGTATATGATTCCAACTGGAAAATAGGGGATAGAAATCAGGTACTGTCAATTTTTCCATTTTCATTTGTGTGTGAATTTTTAAATATAAATGCGGGGACATAAAGCATTAATGCAAATCAAAATGTTTCAGTGAATAAGTTTCAACAGTTCAACTTTATAACAATATAAATAAACCTATTAATTTTTCTAGACAATGCCAGCATTTGGATTTTTTAAAAACAAGTAAATTTCTTATTGATGACAACTCAGTGGTGTTTATAGCACTTTTATTATACAGTAGGTTCCATCCATTCCCTTTACTTTTCTGAGTTGTTCTACATGCAAGTACATGTTTTTAATGTTGTCTGTCTTCTGTGCTATTCCTATAAGTTTGCTAATACAATACATTAAACTATAAAAAAATAAAGATAGAGAAATTCCATATATAAAGATTTGAGTCATATATAAAGTACATGTAAAATGTAATCACTTCTCATAAAATGTAAGGAAGTTTTAAGAATTTTTTTTCAATTGCAGCTGACATTCAATATTATACTAGTTTCTAGCATACAGTATAGTATAGTGGTTAGACATTTATATAATTTACAAAGTAATTCCCCCCAATAAATCTAGCATCCACCTGGCACCACATACAGTTGCTACTATATCACTGATTATATTCCCTATCCTGCACTTTATATACCTGCATGAAACTTCTTAATAGCCTTTGCACAAAAAAAAAAAAACCCTTTCTTTTCTTATTTCAGTAGTAATTCCAACAAATTTTTTTTTTAATTTTTTTTTTTTAAAGATTTTATTTATTTATTTTTAGAGAGGGAAGTGAGGGAGAGAGAGAGAGAGAGAAACATCAATGTGCGGCTGCTGGGGGACATGGCCTGCAACCCAGGCATGTGCCCTGACTGGGAATCGAACCCGCGATGCCTGGTTCACAGCCCATGCTCAATCCACTGAGCTACACCAGCCAGGGCTAATTCCAACAAATTTTTAAGTTTAGGGACAAATTCCTTTATATTTTAACAATTTACTAGGCAAAAGTATTAAAATTTAAATATCTTATGGAATAAAAAGTAAAATAAAGAAATTGATCTTAATAATAATTCATCAAGTACCTAAAATTATTATGTGCTATGTTATCTGCAACACATTCAACAAGTGGAATAAAGTAATAAATTTTCCTTAAAAATGTTCTTAAAAGAACTTAAAAGTTTCACATTTTTATATTAAGTTCCCCAATTTTTATAGTTTTACCTTTTAAATAATAATAGTTACAAATTTAAATAATTTGTTCACTTGACTTTTTAAAAAAGTAGTTAAAAACTGATTAGAAACCCTCACCTTCTGAAAGATGTAGAGAGATGGAAATGTACGGGATATGTCCAACTTGATTAATTCCAGACTGGCCTCCCGATCAGCAACAGATACACCTGTTTTTGCCAGGTAAATAAAGTTAAAATTATTACTTGGCTATCCCCAGTTCAATCTTGTAAACACAGAATGAACACATCGCATATTTGTTACTTAAGGAAAGTTAAAAGCTAAATAATCAAGAAATTTAGAGAAATGCTACATAGCTTTTGCTGGAACTTAGACCCTCTTCTGTGAAGAAAATATCTATACATTTTAGCAGAAAGTTGCAATGGTAAAGAATTTCTACTTCTAGTTATTTTAGAATGTAGGTATGTTTTTTAGAGAGGGTAGGTAGATGATTACTCCCACAATAACAACTGGGAAAAAATACATTGCAAATGTCCCATTTTTTAAAAAGGTGTAACAGAGTTGTGTACACAGAGAGGTCTAAAGAATTTAAATCCCGGAAAGTGAAGAGCCTTTCCTAGGTAAGTGGATACCAGTGGTCGTTTTTCTTTCTAGGGCCGTCTGCCAAGTCTGGGCATGGGTTCAGGATTGAGTAAACCACAGACAAAAAGGTATTTTGCTTGGGGAAAAAAGAAACCAGAAGAGCCTTTCAGAGACAAAGACTGATGTGATAAAGCCTGAATGTATATCTGGTTTTCCTCTATGGACTTTGGCTGAGTGCTAACCTAATATATAGTGTTAGAAAGTTGGCCTAGAAAGGCAAATTGAAATCACCCAAAATCACATGGTGAGAGTCTCAAAGAGGGAGGAGCCTATAATCAAAATAGGCCAGTTCTTCCCAGTAAGATGAACTAAGTCTATCTAAAGCTGCAACACTGGCCCAACTGCCTAACCAAAACAAACAAACAAAAAAAACAAAAAACAGATGTTTCTCCCTCTGTAGGAAAAAAACATCAGCTTTAGTTTATGCATTCTTTTTATATACAACTGGCATACAATTTAAAAATTTAAGTGCCCAAAAGAAGCAGGAAAATTTAACTTATATCAAGGGGGAAACCAGCCAATAGAAGCAGACCTGCAGATGATCCAGTATTGGAATTAACAAACAAGAACATTAATTGTTACATGTTAAAGAAAATACAGAAAAAGATGTAAAGAAATGTATGAAAGGGAAGGATAAAGAATTTCAACAGAAACAGAATCTACAAAAAAATAGTGAACATTCCAGAATTACAAAGTATAGTATCTGTATTTAAAGACTCATTGAACAGAATTAATAGACTGGATATAGGAAAAGAGAAGATTAGAGAGCTTAATTACATAGGTCAATAAAAATAATCAAAATAAAGCACAGAAAAAAATGTTTTTCAGGTATAAGAGACTTGTGGGACACTGTTAAATGTTCTGACATTTAATTGGAGTCTCAGAAGGAGAAAAGAGATGGGGTAGAAATAATATTTGACAAGATAATGGACAAAAAAGTTTAATGACAACTGAAAATTATAAACACCAGGAAATAAGAAATCAGAAATTTAAATAAAACATTGCTTCTCAGTAGAACAATTTTTCATTTACATTCAATTAATTTCTACTCACAAACAACTTTTACCACTTAATCATGACAAAATATCTCAGAAGCAAATGCTTAAAATTTTAATTCTTATACTTTTAATACTTCATAAAATGAGTGTAAAAAGAATGATGAAACACCTACATCTTGCACCATTAACTAATGGGAAACTTCCCACAAAAAGCTGATACAGCTAACAGGTCTCAGGATTATATTTAAATGAACCCTTCTTAAAGTCAAGTATTCTCTCTAACCTTGCTTAGTCAATTTTCCTCTCCCTACTGCTCATTTTTCTTTTTATCTTTTGTTTTTCAATTACAGTTTACATTCAATATGATTCTATTCTAGTTTTAGGTGTACTGTTCACTTTTCTAAAACAGAAAAAAAAGAGTGAAAGAGTATTCAAGAAATTTAAGAGTTGTTTACATACTCATAGAAAACCACTGTAAGATATGCACCATTTCTCTATCCTAAGTCATGTTCATTTTGTAGAGTTTTACCTACAGACAAGAGAAGGTTTGCTTTCTACTAAGTAAATATAGAAAGAAAAGTGATGGCAAATGGTTTCCTATTATTGAAAGACAAGAGATGTCTGAATAAATGTACCTAAATTTAATTAGCCATGATAACAGAAAAAATGATATTCTCCAAAATGATTAGGAAAAAAATTGATGAGAGTGGAGGAAATGGTGTATGAGTGAATTAAATGAACAAAGATTAGGCATGATAAGAAGTATAAACAATACATTAGGGAATGAGTAAAAGTCAGTGAAGACAGGGGACAGGAGGTTTCACGTATGACATGAATATTATCTATCTGAAAGTTAAAAGTCAGCCTAAAAATACTTCACACAATTAGTCTTACTGTGTGATTAAATCCTGGGCTCTGGAGTCCAACACCTGGCTTTACATCATGGCTTCATTACTTACAAGTTAACTATTTTGAGTTTCCTCTTATACCATCTAGGACAATACCACCTACCTAAATGATTATTAACATTAAAGGAGGAAATATACATAAATCAATTACTATAGTTCTTGCCACACAGTAAAAAAAAATCACACTGTATCTTCAGTGACTGAATTGTCATCTAGAAATTTTTGTTAACAAAAAATTATCACACCCTTTCTCTTCTGGAAGGCGGCAAAGCAGCCTTCTCAGCAGATAAGAGATGCAGATCTTTGTGAAGACCCTGACTGGTAAGACCATCACCCTTGAGGTTGAGCCCAGTGACAACAGTGAGAATCTCAAAGCAAAAGTCCAAAGCAAGGAGGGCACCCTGCCTGATCAGCAGTGTCTGATTTTTGTGGGCAAACAGCTGGAGGATGGCCACACTCTCTCAGACTACAATATTCAGAAAGAGTCCACCCTGCACTCGGTGCTTTGTCTGCAGGGTGGCATCATCAAGCCCTCCCTCCCCCAGCTCGCCAAACACACAACTGTAACAAGACCATCTGCTGCAAGTGCTGCACCCACCTGAACCCTCCGCACGGTCAACTGACGCAAGAAGTGCGGCCACACCAAAAACCTGTACCCTGAGAAGATTAAATAAAGCTCCTCTACTACCTCCTGGGGCCACAGGGTGGTCTTCCGCCTGAACCCATGGCCCTGGGGCCTCAAAAGATTTACCCTTTCATTGAAAAAATAATAATAATCATACCTTCTGTATCATTCTCTGAACTTGTTTCACTGAAGCTTTTCCACCGTTCTTTTGCTCTTGATAGGAAGATTTCATAAAGTTCTGGGGACAAAAAGAACAAAAATTCATAAATAGGAAAGAAATATATTCACATATTTTTATTTTCCTCTTAAAAAAAAAGATCCCACATAGGTCAGGTCTCCCTTATGTAGCTGGCATAAAAAAAAAATGTAGCAAATTGAAGTACTTGATTCTACCAAACTACTTATTACACAACCAGAAAGACAGCAAATGAAAATACTCCACAGCAGTCATGCAAATAGCTAAAATACAGAATATATGAGGCAGGCAGAGATGCTTCTGCTAAAGGAGCATCATTGTGGAATAGCAGAAACACGATTTTTGGAGTCAGACTTAGATTCAAATTCCAGCTCTGTCACTTACTACCTGTGGGACATAAGAAAGTTACTTTGTAACTCTGGAACTTGACTTTCTTCATCTGTAAACTGAAGAAAAATAATACCTACTCATAGGGTTACTGATGATTAAACAAGATCATTTATGTAAAGCTCCTGATACCTTATATGCCCTTAATAAATGCTAATTCTTATTTCCTTATTTCTTGAAAATGGTTTCTTCATTATGATACTGCTATCTAAAGTTAAGTAAACTTTGATTGAAGGGTCATATCCAAAAATCTCTACCCCTCTCTTTTTTACTTTAAGTGCCCAATCACTTTTTGAAACCATGCTCTACACTCTCATATGCAGGATCTCATTAAATCTTCAACAGAAAAACTAATTTTTTTCTCAACTCTCAAGTTTTAATTCTTTATTTTCTAACTAATCATTATAGATATTTTAAATTATACAAAAATTTCACAGCAAATTTCAATGACAGAGGAACAGTAAAAAATATTTCTTGCCCAAATACCAACAATTATATATTGCCCCAAATACCAAGAAATTTTGCCTCAATTAATCTTGTTAAAACATTTATGTGTCTTTAAAGATAATACAGACAAGGGAGTTTTTTTTTTTTAATTTGTAAAGGTAATAAGGTACAAGATTTTTAAAAAACAATTCAAACAGTACAAAACACTACAGAATGAAAAATAAATTAACTTTCTTCACATGCGACCATGCTTACCAAGCAGTAAAGATGAGAATATGCACATATAAGCACATATATATGTATCTTCATTTTTTCAAAAACAAAAAACAAAGTCTTAAGTCGCATCATATTAATTATAGCACTGATCTGCAACTTGCTTTATTATATTGGAAGTTGTTCCAGATTAGTAGAATAAGACTGCTTTATTTGTTTAACAACTGCACAATATTCCAATGTATGATTATATCATAAGTATTCTTATATTGCCAAGAATTGTATCATTATAAAATAACTTACTAGATGTATTTCAAATAGATTCTTATTATTCTGATCTTGTCTGCCTTCTGTTCACTTTTCATTATTACCAATGGTTTGGAAAGAAGAAATTTAAAAAATCAAACTCAAAATTTCTATTATTTATGCCCCATTCCATTTAGTGTAAGAGCTGGATATAAGTTTTAAACGTAGATATATAATTTTTGCTGTTATCAAAAACCAAATTGAAGTTCACACTTTTTATTTCAAACTGCCTCCAAGCCAAGTCAAGTTTCACTATTATACTCAAATTTAAAACTGTCTTGGAAGAAAAAAGGCCCAGCAAACAAATCCATCACCTCTGGGAGCTACAAAATTGATCCAACAGTAAAAATGTGGTAATGCTTTTCAGAACGTCAAAGGACATCTCTCCAGGGAAGATTTACAGTGCTTGTCTATAACAAGAAGACCTGCATCTCAGTTCAACTCCTTGCTTGACTCTGCATGTTATTTTATTTTGAATTTCCAAATATAGAGGTTGAAACAGACTTAAAGATGTATCTGAGGAACAGAAAATACTTTGAGATCAGTATATATTTCACTTTCTGATTTTTTGTCAATGATGATATTGTACATACTCTCAGCAAATCACTTTCACTCTAATCTTATAATCATTGTCACAAAAAAAAATGCTAGAACAATTTTTTGAGATAGCGATCGATCTTACCCCCACTTTAGAAATGAAGAAAACCAAGACTTCTAGATGTAAGTAATTTGCCCAAGGTCACAAACCTAATAGATTGTAGAACCAAGATTTGAACCACATTTGACTGACATTAGACCCCTTAGTCTTAATTACTATTCCATAATGGTTATAAATTTCATAATAAAACAAATACAACAGGTAAGGAGTCAAACTATTATAGTCATTAAAAGTAAACAAGGTTATCAAAAGTAAATTTACTTCAATCAAAATTTAGCTTCCTTTCCACCACTAATGAAAAAGAGAATTGAGTACTCATTCCATTCCTGAATACATAATTGTTTTCTTTTTAGAGAAAACTCAAAATTACTTTGCAAATAAAATAGCCTGGTTATTTCAAGCTTAAAAAAAAAAAACATTTGAGTACAGTATCACAAAAGGTTAACACCAACTTAGCCAATGTTTCAATGTGTACATTATCAAGATCCCTAACATGATACCTTTTCTTGAGTTGCAAAACAGACAAAAATAAGTGATGAGCTTTTCAAACATTTGTTCAATTAAAGTTTCTTTCTTTTTTTTAATTGAATGTATTGGGGTGACAATGGTTAATAAAATAATATAGGTTTCATATATATAAATCTATAATTCTTTATCTGTATACTGTGTGTCCACCACCCCAATTTCCCTAAGTCTAGCATTATCATTATCATTCAGACCCAGTTAGCACCTTTTGTTATTAATTCTTACACTTCCCCCATTTGGTGTTATTGTAATTTTATTTAATTTTTTTAACTTCATCAAAACTACTCTACATTTTACGCCTGTCCTTTAAATTAAAAAAAAAATTCCTTGAGGATCTTTTGTTTTTTAAACTTTAAAATTTTCAAACAAAAAAAATCCAAAAGGACTGCTTTGAGTAGAGGTGTAGAGAAAGAAATTTCTACCCTTCCCCCAATATTTGTGTTTTTTAAACAAAGGGGAAACCTTTCCACAATTAAGACTATTTTATTTTTCCATATATACCCACTGTTACGTAAAATTCCAGAAGTTTTTGCAGTTACCTATATAGTTAAGGTATCTGCATGTCAGTAATATTATTGATGGTTGTAAACTAAAGGAAAACCCACAAATCTTATTTTGATAATATGAAATATAGTAAACTTATTAAATCATACCAGGTTTTAGAGGGAGATGGGAAATGAAGCATGCTCTAAAAATGATATTATACATGGTAATGTCTTTTAAAATGGCCAATCTACTAGTCTACTTTGTAACTCTGGAGATGGCTATTTGTATGTGTGGGAGTAACTGAATATAGAATACAAACCAGGAGTGATATTTAGTTCATTTCCTACAGCTAGACTCCAAACTTTCCCACGAACACTAGGGGGCAATCCCTGCCACCACAATTCTCGAACTCTTCTCGTACTACGCCTAGAATTAAAAGGGGAGAAAAAAGGAGAAAGTTACTTTTTATACCAAAAATACTAGTTGCATGATGGTTTACCTAGTCTACGGCCAAATGACTGAATGGTTTTTAAAAACACAGAAAGTTAAGTATGTGATGCATTCCTTCCATTGTGTTCATGCTTGTAGGCCAGGAGAAAAGAAAAAATGGACCAAAAGTACACTGTACCCTGAAGAGAGATGATAGTAATTTAAAGGGAACTGCCTTCTATAATTGCCACTTATACTAATAACAGAACCAGAAATATATGGATAATTATGAAAAACAAAACAAAACAAAAAACAGAACAGGATAAAAGGAACAAAAATTTGCTGTATATTTAGTACCCAAAAGAAAATAATGAAGTATTCAATGTGGGTAAGGCCCTAATCTTTGAGAGGCAGTGTAGTCTGCTTAAAGAGTATGGGCTTTAGAGTCAGATAGATCTGAGTTCAAATCTGGTTTAATCTCTCATTAATTGTATAACCTTGGGCAAATCACTTAACCTGTCTGACCTTGAGCTTCCCTATAAGATAAGTGGGAGTAAAGGTTGTAAGAATTAAATGCGATTACTTATGTAGAGCCTAATATAAATCTGTCACACTGACCAATACTCAACAAATTCCAAATGCATATCCTATACTGGGCATTGCAGAAGACAGCTCTTACCCTCTAGACTAGAGGGAAGATAAGACATGTACAAAAATATTATAAAAAATAAGAGACAAAGTAAAGAAGTATATTAGTCTCAAAGCATAATGGAACATTACAGAAGGGAAACATCATATATTCTATTGTATGTATATTATATGTATATATAAATCATACATGTACCACATTCTTTTGATTGTGAGAGCATATTAAAAATCACTTTCATATTTAACATTTAATAAATGCATCTTATAATAAATGTACATAATTCAGTATTTTCTTTGCAAAAACCCACTATGACATCAACAGTACATTTTGCAATAGATGGTATGTTAGAAGTAAGAAAATACAGTAACTAAGGAAAAAGTAAACTTTCATGGATCAACTAGCATTTCAAATGGGACTCAAAGGATAGGTAAGATTCTGACAGGCATAGAGGATGGTCAGTAAGGAAAGCAGGTATTAGAAATTAAGGGGTTTATAAATACAAAGGCACAGATATAAGCATGAAATTTTCACACATTGGTTGACAGTATAATTTAGACAAAGCATAAGATTCATGGTAGAAGTAATAAAAAGAGAATTGGAAACATGAGCTCTTTGGAGAAAGACTGAAATTCAGGAAAAGTCTGCTTACTTACATTACTTCCCAATTGGGCAGTATTTCATTGATCCAAATTACCATTGCATTTGCAATATTTTCTTCCTGTTTAAATCGTTCTTTCATTATTTTTTTCCTTTTGTATGCTTCTTTAATTTCTGTTTTAAACAAGTAAGAGTTATTTCAATACAAAAGGGCTAGATCAAAACCCCCTTCTGCTTCTACCTAAGCCTACAAAAAAGAGGCTTTCTCAAAAAAAAAAAAAAAGGTATTCTGATAACAGGAAGGAAGGAAAAAAGGGAGAGAGAAAAGAAAGAAGGGGGGAAGAGGGAAAGGAGGTCAAGAGAAAGAAAATGAACTTGATTAACAATTTTATTCATTTAAATGTTTTATTTATTTATTTTTAGAGAGAGGGGAAAGGGACAGAAAGAAACATGGTTGTGGGAGAGAAACAGTTGTCTCTCACATGCCCCCAACTAGGAACCTGGCCTGCAACCCAGGCATGTGCCTTGACTGGGAATCAAACCAGCAGCCTTTCAGTTTGCAGGCCAGTGCTCAATCCACTGAGCCATACCAGCCAGGGCTGATTAATGCACTTTTAAAATACATCTCCTATACTACAAAATGGAATAAAGACCAGAAAAATCATTTAAGTAGATTATAGTATCATATATTTTATTTATACTTAATCAATGAACTGAAATTTGTCATAAATTAACTATGTAAAACATAAACAACTGTGAGCAACTAACCAATCCTCTTTTTTCATACCAGGGGTCTATGAACTTCCTCACATAAAACCACATGACATTAAAAACTAAATATGTTTCACTTTACTAATTAAAATTTTAAAATGCCCCTAATACACTTCTAAAAATCAGAAGTCATAACTTCAGAAGAGATGCCTCAAAAATAGAGAAGTGAAATATATACACATTAGCTATACATAAGTAGTTTTATATACATAGTTATAATTACATATAATTTTAGAACCAGTGGGGACTTCAGAGATTAGGTAGCTAAAGTGTTTTCTAAACTTTTTCATATATGCCTCAGGAATTGTCTTAAGGGGCAAGCAGGAGGCCAAGTAGGAAGTTCCATTTTTTTAAATTTGTTTTGTATATTCGGATTTGATGTGAGATTTTTTTGGAGAGGGTTTCACAACTTTTAAAGAAAGTGTTGACAGAGGGACTTGAAAGTCTGCATCTAGTGTGTCCCACACACTTGACAGATGAGTATACTAACTTTGGGTCTATTTAGAGTGTCACATTCAGGTAGTGTCAAACAGGATGAAAGATGTGACCTTCCGATTTCCCAATTCAATGCTATTTCTTTCATATCATGTTCTTAGGATTATCTACTTATCAGTAACTATCTTTTTTTGAATCCTTACCCAAGACATGTCTATTGAGTTTAGAGAGAGAGTAAGGGAGGGGGAAAGAGAGATGGAAGTATCAATGGGAGAGAGAAACATTGATTGGTTGCCTCCTGTAGGCACCCTGACCAGGGATGAAACCTGCAACTAGGTTATGTGCCCTGACTGGGAATCGAACCCACAACCTTTTGGTGTACCAGACAATGCTTCACCCAACTGAGCCACCCCGCCAGGGCTCAATAATGATCTTAAATATTTATTAAATAGTAAATTCAGTGTTGAGAGTCAATTAAAATGTGTTGGATATGTTAGAAATGTTTTAAAATCTGTATAGAAAAATAAACTCAACTAATGTTTAAATAATTAGGCCTTTTAGAAAGATATAATTGGCCTTTAGGTTTACTACAACATTAAATAATTAACGTCATTTCCAAAATAGTGCCACAAAATAGAACTGTATACCATTATAATACTCCATTCACTTAAGTCAAGGGAAAATTATCAGTTGGTTAAACAGCATTATGTTGAAAAGCACACACATGCACATACTTACACAGGATGGTACACATTTATATGACACTCTGGGACTCTAGGGACTCCATTAAGTCACAAAAGCATATTTTAATATCAAATCACATTCTCACAGCTATATAGAAAGTTACCTTAAAGGTCTAAAATTATTAAATTATATCAAAAATCATGAGAAATATCTTCATTTATAACATAATAGTAGTCCACGGTTTATGACTATAATTACAAGACCTCTCATATAGTGTACTGCCTTTCTCCTATTAGTTTTGTAAAAGCACTTGCAGAAAAACTATGATCCTACTATGACATTTTATTTCTCCTTAAGAACAAACATAGTTATAAAAATAAGAAATCACCATCATCATAAAGACAGACTTCATCAATTTCACCATCCACCTTCCTGTTGAAATTAACCTGTTGTAATCAATAAATTAAATTTACCAACTGGAGTTAAATTTTATACCTCGTTTTTTAGCCTCAGCCACCATCTCATCATATTCTTGTCGGTGACGTAAAGCTTCTTCCACAGATTTGGCAGGAAGATTTCTGGGGGGAAAAAGTTTTTAAGTCACTTTTTAAAAGACTAACATTTAAACGTATTAACTTCTTCCTTTGTATAGACAGATACACAGAATTTTTAATCTGACCTCATTCATACTTTAAGAAAGTAAAAAGTTGAAAAGAAGTCTGCATTTAAGAAAGAATCAGAATCTACGTTGCTAATATTTGTTATGTTTTACATGTTTATATATCACATGTATATGCTTATGTATTATTTTTGCATTTCAAATTTCAGTCAATATTTCTTCTAGGTTATTTGTTAAAACTGCTTACTGAAATTTTTTTTTTTTTTAAAGATTTTATTTATTTATTTTTATTTTTAGAGAGGGAAGGGAGAGGGAGAGAGAGAGAGAGAAACATCAATGTGCGGTTGCTGGGGGACATGGCCTGCAACCTAGGCATGTGCCCTGACTGGGAATCGAACCTGCGATGCCTAGTTCGCAGCCCGCGCTCAATCCACTGAGCTACGCCAGCCAGGGCTTTGCTTACTGAAATTTTTTAAGTCAACTTTTTGGAGGTATAATTCACATGTGATAAAATGAAAATATTGTAAGAGTACAATTTGACAAGTTTTGACAGTTTTACATACCTTTGCAACTAACATATTAATCAAGATACAGAACATTGCCATTATTCCAGAAAGTTTCCTTATGACCCTTTGCATACAATACTTACCCAACTTCTACCTTAGACAATCACATCTGTAATTTCTATCCCTACACATTAGGTGGCTGCCTTTTAAAGAGTTTCTTTTTTGTCTAACTTCTTTTGTCTAACTTCTTCAGCATATTTTAAAAATTCATCCATGCTGTTCCATGTATTACCAATGTATTCCTTTTAATTGGTGAGCAATGTTCCATTTACATTCTATGAACATTTAGATTGTTTCCAGTTTGGGGCCACTATGAATAAAACTATAATAAATATTCATTTCAACTCTTATGTAAGCATCAGCCTTCATTTCTCTATGGGTAAATACCTAAGAGTAGAATTCTTGGGTCACATGGTAAGTGCAGGTATACTTTGATAACAAACTCCTTTGTAGTTTTAGAGTTTCAAGATAATGTTAATCACTTACATATACTATATTTTAGTTTATAAAATTAATAGCTTCATAGAGTCAGTGATTTAGATATATGACTATGCAAAAAGATATATTGGAAGTATTATCACATATCCAAATATATCATAATAATGTCTGATTTTGGGAGTCAGTTTTAAAAATTCTTTTCAATAGGCTAGGGTGAAGAAAGGTTTGTGACAAACTTTCAAATTTACATTATACCTCTTCCTCTCTTCTCAAGTTATAAGTTATAGTCAGATTCCTCAGGTATGTTGTAGCAGGGATGAACAATGGTTAATGGTTAAGACTTCTGCTTCATAATGGAGTAAGAGGGACCAGGTTTACCCTCTTACCTTAATTAATTAGAAAAACAAACAAAATATATTAAACTACAGTGTTTAGACACTGGACAACAGGTAGCACAAGGAAGCGATGTTATGAGAAAGGAAACAAAGTAATCTTCCAAGTGCCTGAGCTTACAGCCAGTAGTTTCCGGGTCTCAGTGCTAGAAGGGAATAAATAAACAGAGTCCACCAGTTTTGCTGAGTTGAGGAAACAGTTTGGAGTCAGAGAGTTCGAGATAGCTAGGCTTTGCAGATCAGACTACCTGAGAGAAAGAAAGTACATAGGATTCCCCTCAAGTCTTTAGCAGAGTACTGATCTGTGCATGCATGCGATTAAACCAGGGTAGCCGGGGAAAGAAAGACCAGAAAGGAGTAGGTAGAGCATTCTCAAAGGTCACACTGGGCCAGGCAATGCAGAGACCTTCTAATAGATTGGGTATCAAGTGGAATCCTTAGGGTACTACTTTAGTAGTAAGGACAAATTAGCTACTAGCCACAAAAGAAGTTACCAGGCTCTTGACTTGAAATGTGGCTAGTGTGAGTAAGGGACTGAATTTTATATTTTATTTAACTTTAATTAATTAAATTTAATTTTACATAGCCACACATGGCTAGCTGCTACCACAATGGACAGTATAGACCTAGACTCTAGAGAAACAGGAAACACTAACTGCCACCCTGCTCATTTACATAAGGGAATGGAACTAAATTATAAATAAGCACAAAGATCACAGATTTTTTTTTAAGATTTTATTTATTTATTTTTAGAGAGAGAAGGGAAAGGGAGAGAGAGAGAGAGAAACACCAATGTGTGGTTGCTGGGGGACATGGCCTGCAACCTAGGCATGTGCCCTGACTGGGAATTGAACCAGCGATGCCTGGTTTGCAGCCCGTGCTCAATCCACTGAGCTACGCCAGCCAGGGCAAGATCACAGATTTTAAGCAAATAATAGAACTATGTCTCAAAACCATGGTTATAAAGTCCTAGTTAATATGTTATTTTATACACATGTATTTCACTGACAAGTCACACCTTCATATTTCCAGACAGTTCCCCAAACTGTGCTGACCTAGTCCTGAAAGATTAAAAAAAAAAAAAAAAAGAGGCTAGCATATACCCTTTATATCTAGTATTAAATGATTTGCATAAAGGAATTAAACACTGTTCAGGATACAGAAATTTTCAGATCATCCTACATCAGGGTTTTTTTTTTCATTGTAATTTCATTTATTTGAAAATGAATACTTACGAACACATTCTAAAACAGAATTTATAAATAATAATTATAAATTCTATGTCTTGGTATCCCCTTTTTGAATCACCATAAATGCAAAAACCTTGGTAAATAGTAGGTATTAAAAAATTATGGTCCAAAGCTAAATGATCCATATGATAAATATCCTACCAATCTTTGATAGTCCGAGGAAGAGCAGAGCTTCAATACGGTAACTGCTAAGAAACTATAGGCTACACAGAAAATAAAGCATAAAAACAATGTATACAGACTTGTTTTGTGGGGGTCTTTTTAAACCACTAATTTTGCAGTCATCTGTCTGGAGAGGAAAATAAAAAAATCAAAATCTTCAGTCTTTGGTGGGAACCACCCTGCCTGGTTTCAGAAGCTGTAAACCCCCCTAAGGCTGAGTGAGAGTGAGCTAAGATGTCCAAGCTTTCTGTCCCACTTCAAATTGGGACCATAAGCCACTAAGGAGATGAAGTTTATCCCCCTGGCAGAAGCACTGACTCTGCCCACTTTACTTCACCCTGCCTGGCCCCCAGTGCATAACCAGTTGCCAATGATGAGTAAGGTTCCTGAAGGGAGGGATGACATAAGACAGGCACAGTTTCAAAGGGGCCCTCAGGGAAGGACTTGGAGGGCTATAGAAAAAGTGGATGATGGACCCTCACCCCTCAGCTTTGACATAGCCTGAGTCCTCATTCTGTCTGCAAGAAGTCTCCTAATCTCTTGGCTGCCTTACTTCCCCCACCTGACTTAAGCCTGAAACAACGTGGTGTAGCCCTGGGCAGGAACAGAAGGTTCCCCAGGGCAATCAGGCCTAGGAAAGAACGCGTAAAATCCTGTGAAACCTGCTTTGCTAAGAATACCTTCAATTTTCTGATAAGGGTCCAAGCATGAAATGAGTTTGTTTCCCAAAGTTTTGTAGCCCTTTAGGTAACTGGCCCTGACTCAGAATAAGCCCTCAAAGTTCTTTGAATGTTATCTATTATTTGATCATTACTGTCTGACAATATTTGATGAGCTTTACATATATATATATATACCCTGTATTTCTTTGCAAATAAATCCAGTAAAAGTCCATTGAGGAACAAGCTCCTGGCCCTTCTCCTTTGAGAGACTGGCCACCTCTCCTCCCCAAGCAGATTATGTCTTGGTAGACTCATTCTCATCTGTGGCAGCTGGGGTGGCCCTGCAGGCGGAGGTCCCCTACAAGTCTTGAAAATCAAAGACTGAGTAAATACTGTCAATCAAGAAATATTAAACACCTTACTCAGCACTTAAATACTGTAAAGAAAAGATATGGCTTATTCCTATCTCTAATAAAAGTGTCAAATAGTTATGTGGTCAAGGCAAGAAATCATTATGAATATTTAAGATAGGGTATCATGCTACAAATCACAGTGTGAACAATTTGCTGCTGCTCAAAAGCATTACATAAGAAACCTGCACTTCACTTTTTGTCACCTTTCACTTGTATCTTTAAATGTTTCTGCCATTTCATTTGATACTAGTGTGAATAGTAATTCATTGAGAAAGCTAAAAGAGAAACAAGGTAGCTCTATCCATTGGTGGTTAAAAAAAATAGTTTCATAAGCATAAGTGATTTTTTAAAAATGTATGAGGCTCATATCAACACGATCAGCTAGTAAGCATGTTCTTATCTTCTCATGCAAGGCTGTCTTCATTGTGATGTGGATTGGTAAGATGGGAACAGGGAGAAAGAAAATTAACAAAAGGATGAAATTACAGAAATTCCTATATTTGAAGTCCTCTGAGACTTCAGATTAATCATCTGTAATACTGTAACTGCATCATATGTGAAAATGTTTTGACTATAAAAACCTATGCTGTCAATGATTTTGGATGCTACTGAAAATTAGAGGGTAAGAAAGGAAAAGTAACACTAATTCACAAACTCCTTTTGCAATGGGAAACTCCTATTATCACTTTGACCTGTGGAAAAGGACATTTTCAACATCAATTCCAAGATGAGGAAAAACTTCTGCCTTTTCTTCTACCTCCTCACAGATGCCACTATTACAGGGTGCAGCCAAGAGGGGGGCCCCAAATAGGGATCTGGAATGGGGTCCAGAAGTCAAGGTGTTCAGGAAATATTAGGATGTCCTCATCTACCCACCTCCCACAGGTGTGGGTTGGGGGAAGGGACAAATGGAGCAGGGCCATTGAGAGCTGTTTTGCATAGCAACAGCTTTGCAGCTAACCTCTGGTGTGGTCATTTAACATATCTATAACTTTTAACTGGTTACATAGATATGTTAAACAGCTATGGTCATACTCTGAGTCAGGGGAATGGAAGTAACTTCCCCACCAAGATGTAACTGGGGGGCAGGTCCCCCAAGTTACAACACCTGCATGGGAGCTTGGAGAAGCTTGTCTCCATGATATAGGACCACACATGACCAGACTCATGATGGCAGCCCAGTAAAGCTGGAAGGAAATGAGAGTGCTGGCAAGTGTAGCCAATTGTGGGAGGAGTTGGAAATGGGGCTGCAGAAGAAGACTGGCACAGGGATTTAAACCCAGATGCGGCAGCCATTGGAGGGAGAACCACGCAGCTTTGCCAGAGTGGGGACTCCCGAGGCCATTGTGCAGAGAGGACCACTTGGATGTGACAATAGAAAGGAAAGCCACATGGCTGTGGACATGTAAGAGAGCCATACGGCTTTGCCAGAGTGGGGACCTTCACAACTTTAGTAGGGGGAACCACCACCCGGCTTTAGCAGAGATCCTGGTGACACAGCTGATGGTGCCGGAACCGAGGGAGGCCTACCAGCCAAGATGGATTACTGGGAAGAACCAGGGGCTGCCTGAGCCGCGGACTTCTATTTCTTTTTCTGAGATATGATATCCCAGACTGGGCAAAAGCAGGAAGGAAGGACTGTGTGTGTTTGTGGCTGTTTTAAGGGACTTTGGGATTTTAATGAAGACATTAGGTCACTACTTTAAGTCTGTACAGCATTAAATAAACATTTCCTTTCCTTTTCACGAATCTCTGGCATTGAGAGATGTCTTTCCTATAAGGTGGCCGACATAACGAACCTGGGGGGTTCCTTTTGGTAATAGTATATTGCCCTCAGCCCCCCTTGGCCCCTCCTTGTGTTCTGTAACATCACCTCATAATTGAAGTAGTAGTGTTAACTGAACTAAGCTGCATCCACAAACAGAAGAAACAAAATTGTACAGGTCTCTCCTCCAGCTTCTCAGCCTGTGAAAGGATGGATGTTAGCTGGTGCAAATCTGTTAGGAGAGTATTCTGGAGGAGATAAAAGGAGGTGCCACTTAACATTCAGATTGCACCCATGTATTCTCATCTGGTTTTATCCTCAATAAAATTGAAGTTTTCTTTTTTTTTTTTAAAGATTTTATTTATTTATTTTTAGAGAGGGAAGGGAGAGAGAAACATCAATGTGTGGTTGCTGGGGGACATGGCCTGCAACCCAGGCATGTGCCCTGACTGGGAATCGAACCTGCGATGCTTCGGTTCGCAGCCCACGCTCAATCCACTGAGCTATGCCAGCCAGGGCTAAAATTGAAGTTTTCATTCTCATCTGTTCTCTATATGTTTCAATTGTTGTAGTAGAGGAAGGATGAGTGATTAGATATTCCATATTCCAACATCATGGAAAGCCTCTGTTTGTTGGTTTAAGTTACTCAAATGTAAGTCATATAAATCACTTCCCCCATAAATATTACTCCAAATGTAAAGAGGTGAACAAATTTTTAAATTATATCACAGCATCTCAGAGCTGAGTGAAACAGTAGCTACCAAGTTGAATCTCAGTATTACATAGAAATAGCATAAAAGCTACAATATTTAAACAATATATTAATTTCAGATAGTCAATAGTACAGTGAAAAATAAAGTACATTTTCCAATTGCTTATTTGGTACACTGATATCTTATAACATTATTGTGTCTGATGTATTTTCCAAGTTCCAATTCCATGAAATTGCTGTATAAGAGAAGAATTTAAGAGAAGCAGATATCACTAAAGGTTGAAGATGTCAACAAGCACTTGACTTGATAAAAAAATAAAGCTTAATCTCTATAGGATTAGGTATGTGAGTAGTAAAAATAAGATAACTGTATTCTGAAGGCAGTAACGTGAGCAAAGGCATGAAGGCAAGGAGACTTCCATAGGTTTGACTATAAAACAAAGGATGATGACAAGAAAAATTTGTCCAAAAGACTGTCTAGCACAGAACTTTTTGCATAGTATTTTTATAAATTCCTTCTGGGAAGAAATGAACATTTCTGCTAAAAAAAAGTTAACCATTTTGGATGAATTTTAACAAGTT
This sequence comes from Tonatia bakeri, assembly GCA_004024845.1. Classification (NCBI taxonomy): domain Eukaryota; kingdom Metazoa; phylum Chordata; class Mammalia; order Chiroptera; family Phyllostomidae; genus Tonatia; species Tonatia bakeri. The sequence goes on from PVIA01000829.1 coordinate 106,463, forward strand.
TAAGAAAGCTCTTCTGGGAACTTAGTTATCTACCTACTCAGTCAACTGTCAGTCAAGATTCAAAAGGTCTTTACCTAGGTATTCTTTTCTTGCTTATCTAACCACTCTCTTAATTGGCTTGGTTCATTCTCCTCCTTGTCAACAAAACAAATAAAACTTTGACACTTTTCATAACTGAATTTCTAAAGAGTTGTTTTTTTCTTACCAATAGAAAAATATAATATTCACCAAATCCTTAAAAAAAGGAGCAATGTAATCACAATTCTTTAGCATAAAAATATGAAACAAGAATTTGAAAATAAATGTACTTATGTCCAGACTTTCTTCTCTCACAATGAAAAAATATTCAACCTGTCTGTTTGGTTCCAGGTCCTTTTATTATGCTCCTCGGCATAATGGGTGAAAAAAGCTGCAGACCAGAAAAATGACAAAAAAGGTTAGGAATTACTACACTGGAAGGACAGAGAAATTTAGAAGAAGAAAAAATAACAGATCCAGAGTCCTAAGAAGGGTGTGCTTTGTTTGACAACAAATCAGATACAATATTTTGAAGAACAGCAACTTTGTCGACCACTGAGATGGGAAAGTCAGGAATGGGAAGGGAAGAATTTAAGATGGTTTTCTGGGTCTTAATAATGTATTCTTAGTAACAGTAAACCAACAGGTGAACAGTGATTTCAATTTTCCAACAGGCAAGGACAAATACCCTTAAGTACGTGTTAAATGTCAAGAAAGAAAAAATAATTGCCTTATCATGTTAAGGTAAGGCAGAAGAAGACTGAAATAGAAACAAATATAGAAAGCTGAAATGTTATATCTCATACATTGGCTCTTAGAGACTTCTAAAAATATGCCTAAGGCTTGAACATCAACAATATATTCCTTTCCATTAGTTTTAGGATATATAACTGGGATTTAAATTTTTTATTTTAATTGTTGTTCAAGTACAGTTTTCTGCCTTTTACCCCTATCCCAGCCCACCCCACCACCCTCTCCACCTCCCTCCCATTTCCACCCCGCCCCTTGTTTTTGTCCATGTGTCCTTTATATTTGTTCCTGTGAACCTTTCCCCTTTTCCCCTGAAATTCTCTCCCCTCTCCACTCTGGTCACTGTCAGCCTGTTCTCAATTTCAGTGTCTTTGGTTATATTTTGCTTGATTGTTTGTTTGGTTGATTAGGTTCCTGTTGGTATTTGTCTTTCACTGCCTGGCTTATTTCGCTTAGCATAATGCTTTCCAGTTCCATCCATGCTGTCTTGAAGGGTAGGAGCTCCTTCTTTCTTTCTGCTGGGGATTTAAATTTTTAAAAAAAATAAAGCCATTTTTATATCTAATTTCTTGGTGTCTTTTGTGTCAAATGGTAAACAAAATTATACTTAAGTTTAAAATATAAACAGCAAGCCAGAGAAGCACTGGACTACTTACGATGGTCGGTCCTCAAGAATCAGAGCAGTGGTAGAAAGTGGCTCAAATTCAAAATTCTTACGTCTTGAAGACTGAGGTGGTGGTTTACAGGTCCTCCCTGTTCGTGCTTCATATTCCTAGAGTAGATAAAAATATACTTTATGCAGAGACTTTTTTCCCCAATTTTCATCATATCCTAAATCTGTATCATTAAGGATATTATGCTATAAAAGGGATGCATACAATTCACACATTAATCTGGGAAAATATCAGGTATACCAAAAAAGTCACTTTTTTTCTCCAAAGCAAACTAACTTAGGGATTTATATTGCATATAAAGTATCAAAGTGTGGTAGGAGAGGGGAAAACAGAACTAGATTAATGAGGTAAGGTTTTTAGGGAGATGTTCCTGATTGCCATCTAAGGTACCAGCTATCCAAGTCCAGCTTTGAACCTACTTTCTAAACCTTTGACCAAATCAATGATGGAGATGTTGGCACAAAATAATCCCGCTGAAATGCTCTGAAGATCTTTTTCAAGGGTGACCCTGAATCTCTAATCAAATGCTGGTTTTGAATTCCAACCTACTTTGAATCTAACTACTATAAATCTACCTACTTACTCTAAATTGAAACAATTCACCAATGGATCTTATCCAATAATATGTCCAAAGACTTAAATACTTCACTAAAATTAATAAACTGCTACTATAGTAGTCCTCCCTTATCTGCAGTTTCACTTTCAGTGGTTGCATTTACTCATTGCCAACCACAGACCGAAAATATTAAATGGAAAATTCTAGAAATAAACAATTTATAAGTTTTAAATTGCATGAATCTTCAGTAGCCCGATGAAACCTCAAACAACCCCAGTGGGACATGAATCATCCCCTTTAGTCTCTCTATAGTCCTTAAGCTACCAAATTAAGACTACTGCTGTCCCTTAGCAGTCTTCTAGGTTATCGTGCAGCAATGCTTGTGTTCACATAACCTGTCAGAAAGATCAATAACAAGCTTGTCGATTGTTGTTTCTAGAACCCACATTTTCCCTTTCTTAAAAAAAAAATAATTAAGCTAGTGCTTGCTCATCACCGGGTAACACATACAGTGTGGAGCAAAAGTAGGTCTGCAGTTGTTCCTATGAAAAATACAGTAAATAATAAATAATAATACACGAATAAACTCTGTGTTTTGCATACTCACAACAATAAACCTACTTTTGCCCTACCCTGCATACTTTTCATGAAATTCTCAAAGATTATTCAATGATTTCATGAGTAGATTTACAAGCTCACTGGCAGCTAGAGAAGACATTAATTTAAATGAAGAAAATTCAATGCACTTAGAGCAGTCAACTGTTTCACTTACAACTGCTTTCCCATCATGGCCTATTTCTTTTTATATTATCATTTGCTTTTCCAACTCATATACTGCTTCTCCCTACTAAATCAGACATTTGTAAAATATGAACAATGGTTCCATCCCTCTTAAAAATTTGATGATCTTGTTGAACCTTATTTAAGATATTACCTTAAAAAGTAATTTATGTTGTCTTAAACATTTTCTGTAAACTTCAGCTTACTTTATGATTTCTGCTACTGTTTATAAAAGTCTGTAATTTTATAATTATCTTTAGTTCTGCATCTCCCCTTCCATCAACATCTCTGTTGACCTGAGAGTTCCTTTGTTTGCATAACTGCATTAGATTTCTAAAAACTACTTTCTCAAATTAAATAGTACTGTGTATGCTCATTTTTAACTCCCATCCCAAGGAACTAAGCAGCCTTTCAGAGTCAAGTCATTGAAAGGGTCACTCATTTCTTTTTCTTTTGCAATTTTCTTTCCTAATACCTATACATAGTATATATGATAATAACATATAGTAATATAGTTTTATATACAATATACAGTAACTATGTATAGTATTATATGTGGTATGTAATAATGTATTATAAATACATTTACAGTTATATATATATATGAGTTTTGTTACCATTTAAATGGCACTGTTTTCCTAAAATGTGACCTTGACTCACGACCAAACAGAATACAATGAGTTTTATCCAATAAAGCATTTTCCATGTAAATAAATACCAGTGCAGAAACACCAAAATAAAATTTCTAAATCAATATATTAGTAACTAGCATTTACTGACACAACATACCATGTGCACTGCTTTAAACACTTCAAACATTTAATCCTGGAAAGAACCATGTGAGATACCTAATTCACAGTGGGAAAAACAGGCATAAGATCATTTGTCACAGGTCATAAATACAGAATGGTCAGGTCTAGAGTCTGACCTTTTACCATCTACATGTTATCTTACTATGGTAACAGTTAAGTAGCTATTTATGACAATTTAAAAGAATGGTACAGATAAAATCGTTCAGTGAGAGGCTGATGGGTAGATCAGGCTGACAATACCCCAATCACTGATCCATCTAAACACCACACAGACCACCAAATAGTATGTTTCCTGTTATGTTGCAATATGAAGCATATATACCAGTCCTGAAATATTTTTGCCAAAAGAAAAATCAACCTAAATATGATTAAACCTCTAGAATTGTGCTCTCCAATATGGTAGTGAAAAGAAGTAATAACCAAGTAAGTCATGTATGTTTAAATATATATATATAAATATTAAGAATCAGTTCTATTAAGAGGTTCTCTTCTGGAGGGCTAAATTAAGAATGAAGGGCATTTGTTTTACTTTAAATTATTCAGTATTGCTGACTTTTCTTACAGGAAATAAAGTAGTTTTTGAGGTAACTTATGGTCATGATGGATAACTGACAAACATTTTAGTGAAGAGGTTGAATCAGATTTGGGACAAGAAAGATGGGTATTAATTATATAGGCAGAAAGGACTGGAAGGAACAAACCATGGGGAGGAAGCAAAGGCAAGGGAAACACACTCATCTCAATGAATATGCAAAAGGATGGGAAATAAAGTTTGAAAGGTATAGGCTAAATTATGGGGCCTTTCATTGGCAAAAACAGTATTTGGAATTCACAATGAACAAAACAGATAGCCAATAAAAGTATGAATAAAGTCTAGCTTTGATGAAAGTAGTCTTTCATTAAAAATTAACTGAATATGAAATTAAGTACACATTCAATATAAAAAGCAATACAAAATGAGGTATCTATATATCATTTATCTACCTTACAAATAAGCTTTATACAGAATTGTCACTCAAATATTTTTCACATGAGAAAAAACTTGTATTCTAATATTGCCTATCACAGACCCTTAGCATAAAATGCTTTGAAGTTTCTAGAGGTTAGTATTTTAACAAGCTTAAAAACATGGTATCAATCTATTATTATCTGTAATCACTATAAACTTGTATGTCCTGAATGACTCAAATACTGGCTGAATAAATTAAAGATGCTATTCTAATGTGATTAAAATTGCAAATATTACTAAAAATAGTAAAATATTAAATACCAGTACTTTCAAAATTGATCACAAGTTGATATCCTAATTATTTGTTAGAATGTTTATTATATACAAAAAAATAACTGCAACAAGGGTTAGGCACATTTATCAGATCACCGAACTAACTATTCCATGCACATAGCTGTGGAATAGCTATGACTAAGAGACTCAAACATTAGTCAGAGATTCCACCTCTCTACCATTCTCTCAGCCATGCCCTTCTCCATGTGTGGGCTTCACCTGGAGGCTAGCTTGCTTCTCAGAGAAATGACTGCACACATCTTGTCACATCTTGGTAACATAATTTTCAAAGATCCTCCAGCAGCTTTTCTAGTAATTCCCATAAAAAAGAGAGCATTCTTCCAGGAAATTCCCAGTAAATATCTATTTCACAAGCAATCATAATGACCTAAGAAATAAGCTTTATAGATGAGTTTAAGTCAATGAGGGCCTATTTCTGCTGCTGAGGCAATCATATGACCCTTACCTCTTAAGATGAGGGAAAAAGAAAGAGATAGCAGTGCTCAAGTTATTGAGAAGTAGTTGAAATACATAACATCTCACTTAAAAATATAACCAAACACCCTGGCTGGCGTAGCTCAGTGGATTTAGTGCGGGCTGCGAACCAAAGCATCACAGGTTCAATTCCCAGTCAGGGCACCTGCCTGGGTTGCAGGCCACAGCCCCCAGCAACCGCACATTGATGTTTCTCTCCTTCCCTCTCTCTCTCTCTCTCTCTCTCTCCTTCCTCTCTCTCTCTCTCTCTCTCTCTCTCTCTCTCTCTCTCTCCCCTTTCCTCTCTAAAAATAAATAAATTAAATTAAAAAAATATATATATATATAACCAAACAATATCTCATGGGTGGAATGCCTAAAGTCAATTTCACTTTAAACCCATATGTATCATGTCATAAAAAAAAACAGTATGTTTCTTCTATAGGAGTTTAATAATGAACTCAACATTGATAATTTCATAGGTTACAAAAAAATTCAATATGCAAAAGTGACATGAAAAATCATAGTCCAAGGGAATCCGTAAATAACGCTAACTACAGTGCATTCACTGTTTGAAAATACCTTATCAGTTTGCCTTATTTTCTGCCAACAAAGCTCAATTTTAACTGACCTATTTTATGAGTAGTTGGAAGCTAACTACCTCCCAACTGTAAGAAGCATTTAGCTTCTCTTTTAACATACATAACAAAGGATTGTATTTGTATGGGATGTTGTAATGAGGCCTGTTTATTTTTTTAAATTTACTCTTCATTTTTCACTTGAAATATTCTATCCTGTGAAATATGTTTATTTTAATTGGAGTAACTAGAATAGTAGATGAAACCAATGCTAGGAGCAGGCTGGCAATTATCCATAGGATAATTTATTCCAGCTACTGTAAGAAAATTTGAATCAGTAGGCAATTAATTCTAATGCTTATCAAAAGATGGTAGACAACTGTTGTCATCTTCATGAGCATAAAGTAGAAAAAACACTTATAATTCCAATGCAAAAAACACTGTACTTATAGAGAGAAAAAATGCTTTTCCTCAAAATAATCTCTCAGAAAAGAGAAAGGGCATGTGCTTAACATCTCACATTTACAGGTGCTTTTTCTCTATTAATTTTGAACAGGAAAACACTATCTGTAGAAAATGCACTATGCTGAAATTATCTCAGTGTTAGTTTGGAAGGTAACTTTTTGATCAGTAGTGTTTTTGTTGTTGTTGTTTAACAGGAGTAGGAGAAGAAGAAACTGAACAAAAGGAAGGAAGGATTCCCAGAGGTATAACCATCCAATTGCAAACTATCATAAAAAAATGCTAAGCATTTCCTTAAGAAGCAACATAGCACTGTAATATAGTCAACAATATAGTGATAAGTATGTATGGCACCAGGTGGGCAGGGAAAACATTTCATAAAGTATATGACTGCCTAACCAATATGCTGTATACCTGAAACCAATACAAAATAATATTCAAAGTGAACTGTAATTGAGAAATTAAAAAAATATATAGTAAGAAACTGGGTTGTAGAGATGATAATTTTATACCTAAAGACAAATGAAAGAAAAAACTGTAAGCATCTGAAAATTTGTGGCTTGAGATAAAATTTCTGGTAACAAGATAGTACACAGAATTAAAAAGCACTGTATCTCCTACGACTTGGACAAAAGTGAAAAAACGTGCTCTAGGGTTAAAGACTACAAAACTGGTAACAGTGATAATGAACATACTGATGTCAAAAACATTTGCACCCTGGCCAGCGTGGTTCAGTGAATTGAGCACCGGCCTGTAAGCTGGAAGGTCACAGGTTTGATTCCCAGTCAGAGCACATGCCTGGGTTGAGGGCCAGGTCCCCAGTTCTGGATATGTAAGAGGCAACTGATCACTGTTTCTCTCACACATGTTCCTCTCCCTCTCTTTTTCTTTCCCTTCCCTCCATATAAAAATAAATAAAATCTCTTAAAAAATGTATGCAAACAGTATTCAATAAAAAGTTACTATTTCTGAATATATTGCTTTATAAAATATATTATTTGAATATGTGATTATAAATTCAAATCTTCATCTATATTCCTAAAATTATATATACACATTAGCCAAAAATTTTTTCAAAATGATTGAGTGGATTTGTACTTGGTGGACTGGATAATTCATATAACTTTCTTCCTGAAAACAATCTCTGTGGTCCCTAGCAAAAGGGAAACAAACAAGGTGAACCTAATGATTACTCAGTGTTGTACGTGGAGGCAATTCTGGACATCAGTACAGGAAGGGGGAACTCAAAGAAAGCCTAGCTGTTAGTTTAGAAAGACCAAGGAGGGCCAGAATTTATGTGCCAGAGAGTAAAAGAAAAGAAAGCACTCCTTCAGAGAGAGCTCCAAAAATCTGCATAGGAGTCCTCTTGAGTCTTTAGCTGAATACTAATCTGCACATGTGCAAGGCAAAACACCAAAAAGCTGGGCAAAAAACAACTTCTGAGGAAAAAACAGTTTCCACAACTCACTCAGGGCTGAGGAGAACTCACATTCCCACAAACCAGAATGGGAAGTCATCACGAAATACATGGGATGTTCAGAAGAGACCTGACTGTTTAGATTCATCTGAAATTGCCAGTCAAAAGACATGGAAAAATCTTTAATATGCTGAAAGAAAAAAATGGTGGAAAAACCCTGTTGACTTACAATCCTGTATCAAGAGAAAATATCTTTTAAAAGTACAATAAAATTTTTTTTCAGAAAAACAAAAGCTAAATCTATTATCAGTAGGCCTGCAGTATAAGCTATTTTAAAGAAAAATTTTCAGGCAGAAAGAATATACTATATGAAAGTATGAATATACAGGGTGGGGCAAAAGTAGGTTTATAGTTGTGAGTACACAAAACAGAATTTATTCATGTATTATTTATTGACTATATTATTTTCTTATGAACTATAAATCTACCTTGCTCCACCCTGTACACAAAAAAAATGATAAGCACCAAAAACAGTAAATATGGGTAACTATAAAAAACACTTTAGAAAAGACATAAATAAAAAACAAAAAGTAAATTATGATAAATTAAAGGTACCATATTTTTAGGACTATAAGATGCACCTAGGTTTTAGAGGAAAAAAATAGGAAAAAAATTTTTGAAGCAAAAAATGTGGTAAAATATTTAATAACCTGTGACCCGCTCCACTGTCCCCCCCTGCCAGCAAGCCAGGTAAGCCACATGTGAACTGTAAGATGCACCCCCATGTCCTCCCAAATTGGGGGGGAGTGTGTCTTATAGTCCAAAAAAATAAGGTAGTTATCATAAGCCCTATCACAGCAGTTCTCAATAGTGCCCCAGAAATGCTTTCATGGGCTCTGCAAAGTCAAAACTATTTATATAATAGTGCTAATAGTTTGCCTTTGTCAGTGTACCAACAATAGCACTAATGGTGCTAAAGCAAGGGTGAATAAGACTGTTGGTGCCCTAGCACAAATCAAAGCAATGACACCAAATTATAAAAAAGGTTCACTTAAGAATGTCTATGATCAGCCCTGGCTGGTGTGGCTCAATGGATTGAGTGCTGGCCTGCAAACCAAAGGGTTGCTGGTTCGATTCTCAGTCAGGGCACATGCCTGGGTTGGGGGCCAGGTCAAGTCCTCAGTAGGGGACACACGAGAGGCAAACACACACTGATGTTTCTCTCCCTCTCTCTCTCTCTCCTTTCTCCTCTGTCTAAAATAAAAATAAAATATTTAAAAAAAGAATGTCTATGATCAAACAGTAAAAATTATTAATTATATTAAATCTTGACCTATGGGTAAACACTTCTAATATTCTATGTGACAAAAGGAGACATACACATAAGGAACTTCTGCTGCACACCACAGTACAATGGTTGTCTAGAGGAAAAGTATCTATGCAGTTACTTGAGTGGTGACCTGGACAAACCTTTTTGATCATGAACACTATTTTTACTTAAAAGAAAAACTGATAGCAAGCCATAGTTATTCCGACACAGCTAGCCAGTAGACATTTTCTCAAATTTAGACAAAGTGGACACTTCACCTCCATAGTATTTCTCCCAAAAAATATTATCCCCGTCAATTCTTAGGGAAGTCATCAGATAAACCCAAACTGAAGGTCTGACAGAATAAAAACTATGTATATATTTCATCTCTACCTTGAAATGTACAAAAGGACAAGTGTCCTGACTGGTGGCACAGACTACCAGATATCCTCAGGATGGGAAATGGTTACTAGGGGGACCAACCATGTGATTAGTGCCACCCCCCGACCTCTGGAAAGGTGAGATGTGCCAAAGGTTGAGGTATTCACTAATAAATCAACCAGTTATCCCTACTTAGTGAAGCACTCCTGTGTTGGGGTCCTGGGAGGGTGACATACCCAGAGGGTCATACAAGCTCCATGGCCCTTCCCATATACCTTGCCCTAGGTATTTCTTCGATCTGGTCATTCATAAATTTTATCTTTATTTTCTAATAAACCGATAATCTAGTAAGTAAAATGTTTTCCTGAGATCTGTGAGCCATTCTAGCAAATTATCAAACCCAAAGAGAAGGTGGTGGGAGCCTCCGATTTAGCTGGTTGGACATAAGTACTAAAAACCTAGACTTGTGATTGGCATCTGAAGTTGGGTGGGGGTAGGGGTGGGGGTGGGGCGGAGGATGCAGTCTTATAGGACTGAACTCTCTTAATCTGTGGGATCTGATGCTAACTCTAGGTAAGTAGTGTCAGAATTTAATTGAACTGTAGTACACCCAGTTGATGTCAAAGAATTGGTTGGTGTGGGTAAAAAAAACCCTATACAGTTAATGTCAGATTGATTTACTGAAGTTAGACAAGAAATAATAGGCCCTGGTCAGGTGGCTGAGTTAGTTGAAGCATCATCCCAATACGCCAAGGTTGCGGGTTTGATCCCCAGTCAGAGCACATACAAGAATCAACCAATGAATGCATATATAAGTAAAACAATAAATCGATGTTTCTGTTTCTCTCTCTCTCTCTCTTCCCCCTCTTCCTCTCTCTCTAAAATTAATACACAAATTTAAAATAATTTAAAAAGAAATCACAGAATTTTTCTTTCAAGCAACATTCTAGAAAATACCTGAACAGTATTCCTTGAAAGTATCAAGGTCATAAATCTAGAGAAACTGTCAAAGGCCATAGAGACAAAGAAACACAATAATGAAATACAATATGGGTATTCTGGATTGGATTCTGAAACCAAAAAGAGAACATTAGAGTAAACTGGTAAAATCCAAATGAAGTCTGAAGTTTACTTAATAGTAATGTACCAATGTTGGTTTCTTAGTTTTGTTAATGGTCCAGAGTAATGAAAGATGTTAACATTAGGAAAAACTGAATGAGGAGTATATAGGAGTGTCCTGTATTTTCTTTTCAACCTTTCTGTAAATCTAAGTTATAACAACATAAAATGTTTATTGAAACAAAAAAGGACTCAGTAATTTCAAATAAAGCAACTGAAAGCAATCATTGCCAATAATAAAGGTCAACTTTTTTTTTTTTTTAGATTTTATTTATTTATTTTTAGAGAGGGAAGGGAGGGAGAAAGAGAGAGAGAGAGACATCAATGTGTGGTTGCTGGGGGGTTGCTGGGGGCCGTGGCCTGCAACCCAGGCATGTGCCCTGACTGGGAATTGAACCTGCGATGCTTTGGTTCGTAGCCCATGCTCAATCCACTGAGCTACGTCAGCCAGGGATAAAGGTCAACTTTTAAAGTGAAAAATAAATTCTGTAAAACTTGTAAAAGGTACCATGTGTTTGAGAGTGACCAATACTTACTATATTGCTATATTTTATTATTACCATAGCAGATATTACTATAATTTATTGTTATTGTATAAAAATGTTATAACATCTGAATGATCTGTATAACATGGTGAACCAGTATTTTCTAAATGATCAATGCAAAACCATGTGCAGGTAAAAACCATCCATTCAAAGTGCAAAAGAGATCAATGGATTTTAATATAACAAAGTTATATGATTTCAGGTTCCATGGTATGACTTACCTTTATGAGTTTTGAGTGATGAATATCCATAATATTCTTCTTTGTGAAAAGGCTATTAAAATGTCTTCCCTTTACTACCCAAGTATCTTTGTGAGGCCAGATTTTTTTTTCACATACTTAAACTAATACAAGATGATAAAGAAGTCAATTCATCAAGAAGATATAAAACAAAGCTTCGAAACACATGGAAGAAAAGGAGAAAAAGCTAAGTAGATTGAGGTGGATAATTTATTACTCCTCTCTCAGCAATTAATAGAACAAGTAGAGTGAAAATCAGCAAAATTACACAAGACTTGAATAATACCATCATCTAACATATCTGAGATTTATAAAACATTCACCCAACATCTGCAAGATACACATTCTTTTCAAGAGTATCTGGTTCAAATAAGTTCACTGGCAAATTCTACCAAACAGGGAAGAAATGATACCAATTCTCTAAAACCTCTTCCAGAAGACATAAGCAGAGGGAATACTTCCTAACATAATCTATGAGGCCAGCATTACCCTAATATCAAAATAGGCCAAGACATTACAACAAAAGCAAGCCACAGAACAGCATCTCACACAAACATAGACGCAAATAACCTTAACAAAGTACTATTAGCAAGTTGAATTGAACAACGTACAAAAAGGATTATATACCACGACCAAAGGGGATTTATCCCAGGTATGCAAGGCTGGCTCAACATTTAAAAGTCAATCAATGTAATCCATCACATTAAGATGCAAAAAAAGAAAAAACACATTATCATATTAATAAACACAGAAAAAGCTTTTGATAAAATTCAACACCCATTCATGACAAAAATTCAAATTTTGCATAGAAGAGTACTTTCTCAAGTTGACAAAGAACATCTACAAAAAAAATTAAAACCCACTTGTAGCTATAGCTCACATTTAATAGTGAACAACTTAAATCTTTCTTGCTAAGCCAAGAGTAAGGCAAGGATGGCCCCACCCACCACTGCTTGTCAACATCCTATAGGAAATCTTAACCAATACAATAAGAGAAAGGGAAATAAAAGGTATACTGACTGGGCAGGAAGAAATAAAACTGTCTTTGTTTGAAGAGTCTATGATTGTCTATCTAGAAAATCCAAAAGTATAGACAACATCAAAACAACTCCTGGAATGAATAAGCAATTATAGCAAGGTTACAGATACAAGGAAAGCCATTTTCCTATATACCAGCAATGAACAAGTGGATATTTAAAACAAATTAGTATTTACATTAGCACTTAGGTACAAATCTAATAAAGTACGCACAAGATCTACATGAGATAAACTATAAAACTCTAATAAAAGGTATCAAAATGGAGAAATAATCCATACTGGTGTAGAAGCAGTATTGTCAAGATATCAGCTCTTCCCAACTTTATCTATAGATTCAACATAATCTCAATCAAATTCCCAGCAAGTTATTTTGTGGATACTGACAAAACGATTCTAAAATTTCTATGTAGAGGCAAAAGACCCAGAAAAATAAACTCAGCGTTAAAAGAGAATAAAGTTGGAAGATGAACACTACCTGATTTCAAGACTTACTAAAGCTACAGTAATCAACACAGTATTTCATTTAAAAATAAATGTGTGGTATTGACAAAATAAACAAATACATCAATAGAAAAGAAGAGACAGCCCTTAAACAGACCCACATAAATACAGTCAACTGATCTTTGACAAAAGAACAAAGGCAATATAATGAATTGAAGATAGTCTTTTGACTATCAGAATACTGGACGTCTACATGCAAAAAAAAAAAAATGAATCTACATTCAAGCCTTACACTCTTCATAAAACATAATAGATTAAAATATAAAATAAAAAACTGTAAGACTATGATAATCAATATATTTTTTATTACTGTTATTCTTTTATAGTTGTTCCAGTTTTCCCCCCTTTGCCCTCCTCCACCCAGCCCACCCACCTGTCCCCACCCCGGCCCAAGCTCTGACAGTCAATCCCCATACCACTGTCCATGTCCATGGGTCACTCATGCATGTTCTTTGATCCTTTCCCTTTCTTTTCCACCATTATCCCCCTTTCCCCTCCCTTCTGGCAGCTGTCAGTCTGCTCCATGTTTCCTTGTCTCCGGTTCTATTTTGCTTGTAAATTTGTTTTGCTCGTAAATTTGTTTTGCTCATTAGATTCCTCTTATAAGTGAGATCATATGGTATTTGTCTTTCACCAAATGGATTATTTTACTTAGCATAAAGGTCTCAATAAAAATAAATTTTTAAATTTATTTACTTACTGAGAGAAAGATCAATTTAATGTTCCACTTATTTATGCATTCATTGGTTGCTTCTTGTATGTGCTTTGACCAGAGATCAAACCTGCGACCTTGGTATATCAGGACAAGGCTTTAACCAACTGAGCTACCCGGCCAGGGTAGATAATTAATGTAATCAGATATGACATCAAAGGCATGAGCCATCAAAGAAATAATTGAAAAGCAGGACTTCATTAAAATTGAAAACTTTGGCTCTGTGAAAAATACTGTCAAGAAAATGAAAAGACAAGCAAGACAAAGTGGGAGGAAATATCTGCAAAAGATATACTTGATAAAGGGGTATTACATAAGGTATTCAAAAGACTCCTGAAATTCTGTAGAGTTCTGTCTTTATTGTTATAGGAAAATGAACAATCCAATTTAAAAATGGAGCCCTGGCTGGTGGGGCTCAGTGGATTGAATGCCAGACTGCAAACTAAAGGGTCGCCAGTTCAATTCCCAGTCAGAGCACATGCCTGGGTTGCCGGTCAGGTCATTGGTAGGGGGCGCACAAGATGCAATGTGTAGTTATACTATGATGTTTCTCTCTCCCTCTCTTCCCTTTTCTCTAAATATAAATAAATAAAATATTTTTAAAATGGCAAAATATCTGAAGAGATATCTCACTAAAGAAAACATATAGATGGCAAGTAAACATGAAATATATAAAAAGATGTTCTAAACTTCCTATGCAAATTAAAACAGTAAGATCCTACTACATATCAATTAGAATGGTCAAAATCTCAAACACTGACAACAAATGCTGGTGAGGATGTGGAACAATAGCACTCTCATGCATTGCTGGTGGGAATACAAAATGATACAGCCACTTTGGAAAACAGTTTGGCTGTTTCTTACAAAATTAAACATCCACTTACCATATGATCTAGCAATCAAACTCCTTGGTATTTGCACAAATAAAATTAAAACTTATATCAAAAGAAAATCTGCACACAAATGTTTCCTAGAGCCTTATTCATTATTGCCAAACTCAGAAGCAACCAAGATGTACTTCAAGATGTACATAGATAAATGAACTGAGGTACACCCAAACATTAAAATATTATTCAACACTAAAAAAAAATGAGCTTTCAGGCCATGAAAAGACGTAAAGGGAATAAATGCATATTGCTAAGTGAAAGAAGGCAATATAAAAAGGCTGCATATTGTATTATTCCAACTATTTAACATTCTGGAAAAACAACAATATGGAACCACTAAAAAGTTAATTGGTTGCCAGGGATTAGGGGAGTAGGGAAAGATAAAGAGGCAGAGCAGAAAGGATTTTTAAGGCAAAGAAATTATTCTTATGATGCCATAATGATGAATATATCTCATTACACATTCATCAAAACCCACAGAACACACACACACAAAGTGAACCCTAACGTAAACCACAGACTCTGGTGGATAACAATGCATCAACATAGGTTCACTGCAACGAATGTACCACACTGTGTGGGAGAGGCTGTGAGTGTGCGGGGACAGAGGGTATACAGAAACTCTCTGTACTTTCTGCTCAAATTTTGCTGTGAACCCTAAAAAATTTAGTAAAATTTTTTACTAAAAAAATAAAGCATATCAATTTAAAAACACACACATACTCAAACTGAATCCATCAACATACAGAATGGATAATAATTATATGACTACCTGGAGTTTACCCCAGAAATGCAAAGTTGGTTTAACAATCAATAAACTTTTATAGCTTAATAAGAAAAATGGCCAAAACAGACTTCATCTGAACTTTGCCTCAACTGGATAGATGAAAAAGCTACACAACTAGTGCCAATCAGGCACCTAAGACATACAAATTTAAATTCTAAAAGATGGTATCATCTTGGCCTTCAAGTAGTTTTATACATACTATGTTTCAAATATTATATCCAACACCCAAGCAAAGGTAACTAGGCACATACAAAGATAAAAATAGCATCTGCTAACAAAAACTGTCAGGAACAACATTCAATATAAACAAACCTATAGAATTTCCAGACATTGGAATTATCAAACACTGGCTATGAAACAACTGTATTTACTATGTTTTAAGGAGATAAAGGGCAAGCTTGAAATTTCAGTAAGGAACTGTAAACTATAAAAAGTGATGTATCAGATTTGAAAGAGAACCAACTAAAAATATAAGAATTGAAAAAAACAAAATTGACATAAGAACCCAATGTATATGGCCAATGGACCTGTAACCTTAACACATTCCCCACGTTAACCACTGTGTCTGGGAACAGGATCACAGACAACTGCAATACATTCTAATGTTCTCATTTGCAAACCCACCTTTTTCTAATATAGCTTGTATAATGCCTCCAGAGTTACTTTTCTGATATATTAATTTGATGAGTGCCTTATTTTATAGCATTTTTGATAAATTCCAACTCTCTAACCCTTGTGGCTAATGACCCTTGACCATCTACTCTACATCCCTGATATATTGACCTACTAACTAAAGAAGTCTTGTGCATTCCTGGTGTGCTCATTCAACTTCCTCTTTCTGGGATGGTTTTCCCTACCTGGTCTGCTTGGTGAACTACTACTAGTACACTTCACAACGTAACTACTACGTCTTATCTGAGCAGAATTAACCATTCATCTGTACTCTCAGATTTTGTTCACAACTCAACTATAGCACTCACCACACAAAACTGACTATGAACCTCTCTGCCTCCATTCCACATATAGTTATACTGAAATAATTCAAAAGCTACAACTAAATTATTTATATCTCAAGAGCCTGACCCATGACTATTGTATTAAACATAGTAAATGTATGTTGAATAAATTATGCATTCATTGAAATAAAATGAAAGCCAGACAATCCTAGAGAAGAATCTAGGATCAAGTCAAGAATTTTGCCCTTCAATTTCTGCTAGAGAAAGGGTTTAGAGTTTCTAAACCTTTCAGAGTCCAAGGCTACCACACTGTGATGCCTTGGACTCTATAACTAAAGAGATCTATCAGAAACATGTACTAGGCAGGAAAGGAGAAAAAAGATCAAACTATGGGTTCAAAGGGAGGTGGCAGGAGTCTTTGAATAATTTCTTAAAGAAATAAAATATAGGAGCTGGGGAGAAAATGGAGCTTCTCTTTCCAAGACAATATGAAAACCAAAGTAGCCTGATACATATACAAGCAGGGCAAAAGTAGGTTTACAGTTGTGAGTATACAAAACAAAGAATTTATTCTGTTATTATTATTTAATTATTGTATTATTTTCCATATGAACAACTGAAAACCCACTTTTGGTCCACCATGTACACTAAATCAATGTTTAGTTTCAGTGAACATTGATTAACACTCTCCTAAAGGGGTTAATGTTAAACTCACAATTAGTAAGTAAACTCTCACATTTCTATAGGCTGTGAACAGTTTATATAGAGAATGAAAACAACATTTCAGAAATGGAAGAAATTCCCCATGTGGACATTTCCACCCCATCAAGACCGTGTCTGCTCACAATAAAGCAGTTCTCTTCCTCAGCTTGATCCAAGAGCCACGGAAACCATCATGCTTGCAGTAGAGAGGGTTAAGCCAATTATTATGTCTTTACGAATTCCAAATTTTCTTCCAGAATCTATCAGTTAGTAGAGATAAAAACCCATCCCAGCCCTGGCTGGTGTGGCTCAATGGATTGAGTGTGGGCCTGTGAACCAAAGGGTCGCTGGTTCAATTCCCAGTCAGGGCACACGCCTGGGTTGCTGGCTAGGTCTCCAGTGGGTGTTGTGCAAGAGGCAACCACATATTGATGTTTCTCTCCTTCTCTTTCACTTTCCCTTCCCCTCTCTCTAAAAATAAGTAAATAAAATATTTGTTAAAAAACCCATCCTATAATTCAAGCTTGATAGAAACCTTGAAGCAAAGTATTTCATATCCCTCTGGCATATAGGAGTGCTTTAGTAAACTTTTATTTTTTGCAAAGTTATATGTATACTTTTGTTTAGTCTAATTTGAAGCCTAACATAATATATAAATCCAACATAAATATAGAATGAATACAACTTTTACCATAACTTTGATACTCAAACTCTATTTATGGAATCATACAACAAGCAGTCAAGAGTATTTTCAAACTGCAACCCCTTTCCAAATCTGTCTCTGACAACAGGAAAAAAAATTCCCCCAAATCCTACCCTACTGAATTTGAGAATTTGTTGTTCTTACTGTTTTAGTTTAACTAACTTAAGCTTCTCTTTTGTGGTTCATACTCTTCCCTATTCCAGTTGCTCAGATCCAGAGCTGTTATAAATTTCTCCCTCAATCTTCAGACCACACAAATTAACTTTCATAAAATCAATTTATTCTCATGTTGGAAACACAGTAATTTATCTTGAATTATAAATAAAGCAAACAAATGCAGCTGCAAAGGTAGTTATTCACTACTTTTTCAAGGTAATAATATATGAGGTAAATAAAGGTGAAAATAAACATGTAAGAGTGTAACATTTTTAAGGACTTTTCAAAAATAGTGAACATAGTTCAGTTACTCCACAACTGAACAAAAGTGAAAGAAGTAATTATCTTTTGTGGTCTTCACTATTACACCAAAGATATCAATATTTAATCATAATTAAAGCCAATGAACTCTTTTCAAATGTTCTAATGCTACACAGACCAATAAAGTTAGTAACCAGAAAATCAAGCTCTAACACTTTCGAAATGGTTATATATTTAGCTACTGCTCACAAAGCACATGTATTCAAGTCCTTTCTATGTTACTGTTCCTATAGTACAAAAATTCCAAAAGCAAAGGTTTAAATGATAACAGTGACCTATTCCACTTTTACACAATTTAAAGTGCTCAGATTAAACCCTGGTCAGAGTGGCTCAGTTGGTTGAGTGCTTTCCTGCAAAAGCCAAAGGTTGTTGGTTTGATTCCCCGTCAGGGCACATGTGTGGGTTGCAGGCCTGGCCCCCCCTGTTGGGATGCATGGGAGAGGCAACCAATCAATGTTTCTCTCCCTCTCTTTCCCCTTACCTTCCTGCCTCTCTAAAATAAATAAATAAAACCTTTAAAAAATTAATTAATTAATTAAGTGCTCAGATTAAGAAATCAGTCTACTGTCTTAAAACTTTTTTCCTTGCCTGTCAAGAGTTACATGAAAGGTATTCAATCACTGAACTAAAACTTCACTCAAAAAAAAAAAATACATGAATGATGAAAAATCTGAAACATCACCTAGGTACTACTACAATCTCATTTTCTCACTAAAGGTGCCAATATAAAAACAGTGCTTAGCAAAAAAAGAAAAAAATTACTTTCCACTGAAAGATGGTCCGTTGGACATCAAAAGGGTTATACATATTTGATCTAGTATGCAATCATGTTCAAGTACACATAACGTGGCTCATCTGTAATCATGATTATGTAATCATAATCATAAACTATGTGACTGTATTCAAATTTCAGCCTATTAATTTAGAAAAAAATGACTTAGGTCAATTGAACTACAATATAACTGAAGTACTATTTATAATTAATAGATGCAATTTTTAACATGGCTCACCAACTGGTTCAAAAGGCCACAAGCAGGAATTTCACACCTGCAAGAGAACACATGTGATAATCCTCATAAAATAATATTATGAATATTCATGTGATTTGGGAAGTGACTAAGTTAAATGCTAAATTTGAATCAGTTTGACTTTGCTCTTATCCTAATATGATTTTTATGTTTCTTTACTGTTAATTGACATGGAGAGCTAAAATTGATTAGATCTTTAATATAATTTACTATAAGAATACAGTTTAAAAATATTTAACCTACAATTACCTTTCACTTATAAACTTTATGCATCTCTGAAAAGCTATAGGTGCACAACATGGGAAGTTAAATTAAGCAAAATAAAATATATATACAGATATTTTGTTTTTGAAATGTTACAGAAAAATTTATGTAACACCATATATACACATGTAAAAGAATAATTATGTTTTCCACATGAAAAATAAATTTTAAAAAGACTAAAAATGTGAAGAAAAAGTGAAACGAGACATATCTTCTATGTTTTATATTTTATTGAGAGAATATAATCATGTGTTATTTGTGTAATCAGAGGAAAAGTTTATAAATCAAACTTTACTTTCCTATATAGTTAGTTTATAATCATGTATCTTTCCACTAAAGAAAAGAAGTCTGACCCAATAATATAACTATACTCATACTTCAAAGTATGGCAAATATGTTCCAAATATCTGCTTTAAAAAGTTATCCTATAAAGTAATACTAGAACTCTAATCTCCATTAAATTTTACTGTTTTATCACTTAAAAAGCAAGTAAAGCATCTTTAGAAAGCTCAAAGGAGGCCCTAGCTGGTGTAGCTCAGCGGATTGAGCGCGGGCTGCGAACCAGGCATGGCAGGTTCGATTCCCAGTCAGGGCACATGCCTAGGTTGCAGGCCATGTCTCTCAGCAACCGCACACTGATGTTTCTCTCTCTCTCTCTCTCTCCCCCCCTCTCTTCCCTCTCTAAAAATAAATAAATAAAATCTTTAAAAAAAAAATGTAGTTTAAAAAAAAAAAAAGAAAGCTCAAAGGAATTGATTATAGTACTTGTAGCACTGCTCAATTTTTCAGGCAGATTTACACTTGAATTACTAGCTACATTCATTTTCTATAGCCTTAATAACTTAACATCCTCTCCCACAACACGACAGATGTGTCCTAACATTCTTCGTGGCTTTACTGGCAGTATCTTCATTTTTTATTTCTGACTCCAAACATGTAACATCCATTTGAAAGGAGTACAAGGTAAAGCAGCTAAAATATAGTTTTATATTCATAATGTTTTACAGAGCTTCAAAGTCAGGGCTGTTAAAAAATGTTACATAGACATTTGTGTCTCAGAGACACAAAGTTGTAAACTTATTATTACATAATAAAATTATGTCCTCCTTGAGAATGACAATGGCAAAGAGGACAGCAAAGAGACAAATGGGAAGCAGAGGACACACGGAAGTAGAAAGAGAAAGGGAGAGGCAGAAATATGTCTCATTACATGCTGAAAGAGATACATCTTTGAGGGTGGAAAAGAGTCAAAAGAACAATTTCACCATCATCACACCTCCCCAAAACAAAGAGACCCATGAAAAAGGCACCAAAATATATACTAGTACCTACACACAACTGAAAAGTTCAAAAATTAAAAGAAGTAGCTAGGGAAGATGACCATTTACCAAGCCAGAGATGGCTCTTCACAGGACAGCAACTGCCTTTTAATTCCACTCCTTCCTATATGAAAATAAAAGTTCTTTTCCTAACCAGTCATCAAATTTTCACATAATATACATAAAAAAGAGAGAATGTGGCTTTCCAAAATTAAAAACAGCAGATTAGAGGCATACAGAGTATTAATAAACATATAATTATCCACCCAATAATTTATTTAGGTACCTACAACAAGATGTTGTATAATGTTAGTTTACATAAAGATATAAAAACGTACTGCACATGCATATTCAAGATAAACTACCATAAAGCAATACAAACCTTCAAAAGCAAGACCACTGTTTTGCCTCTAGAGGGCGAACTTGGTCTTCTGGAAAACTCTAAACAAGAGAAGTTACTTTCAGACTTTACAAAAAAAAAAAAGTTAAAATTTAAGATGCTGAGATAGCAAAGATTCCCCAACTTTCTTGGTTAACAGTACCCTTAAAGTCTCCATAATTTTTTCATGGTGTCCCCCAAACCAACAAAGCTATCTAATTGTTCTGTTTAATAACTACAGTAGTTATGTCCAATAATTTAATAGGATTTATGTAATAAACTTAGTGGCCATTTAAAAAAGTAATATACTTAAATTAAAGACAAAAAGTTCTATTTCACTCTTAAACAACTACAATTAATGACTAATTGGGCATCTATATCTACTATGCACTATATAATTTCACAAAACTTGAAATCAGATTGGACACCATCACCCTCATTTCCTGTTCCACAATGATGTTTGCATGGTATCTGATTTTTATCAAAACAACCTCAGAACCAGATTCACAAAGATATGATGCCACAGAAAAGAATACAGTGCCATTTAATACTGAAATTTCATATTACCTCAAGCTGATAATCTGTATCTATCTGACAGATGTGGAATATCACTGACCTACATTAGCTGCAGCACATGTGGTACCTGAGCACACACCTTGGGAATCAGCATAGCTTTTAAGTCCCAGCAGCTACTTAAACTAGTCAATATTTTAATTAACTGTAAATTAAATTAACTGTAACAAATGTTTTTAAAGATCTAAAAATTACTTTCTTGTATTACTTGGGAAACCAGTTTTTCTTCTGAGCATAAAAGGAACACTATTAAACTCTTAAAGGAAGATTTTTTTTTCAAATTGAATGATGGTTACTGCCTCATTCAAATAATGGTAATTATTCTTTATAACACTGGTTTTGTTAATCTGATAAACTGCACTGTGAAGCAGAGAAATAGGAAATTTATTATATTACTCTTTCTAAGCAATACGTTCTCCTAACTTTCTAAGCAATAAGTTCTCCTAACTTAAAAATGCTACGAAGTGATCCACTCTTGCTGCTTTCCAGTCTTGCTGTCTCCTAGCACTGTTAAGGCAGGGGTGTCACAGTCATTTTCACCACAGGCCACACCAGCCTCATGGTTGCCTCAAGGTTGCCTTCAAAGGGCTGAAAGTAATTTTAGGACTGTATAAATGTAACTACTCCTTAACAGTTAAGCAAGAGCTCGGCACTGCCACTAGGTGGAAACAAGGTGCGGAATGGGATAATACAAGGCTGAGGGCCGTACTCTGCCCGCAGGCCTTGTGTTTGTCACTTGTGTGTTAAGGAGTCAAATAAAATCTGAAATTCTTAAAAGTGCAAGAATATAAATAGTAATACAGATATTAGAAGAATTAGCTCCTAAATTATTATAATAGATTATGTACACACCCATCTCACAAAATCCTTGGTTTGGGCAGAACACCAGAAAAGTAACCAAGAAAAGAGTTGAATTTCAAAATCTACTCAGTTTTTGCTTTTTACTGTTTCTTAAGTTCACAACTAATGATATCCATAAAATCTGTGCAGTTGGCAAATGCTACCACGTTCAATTAGAAGTCAAAGCATGTGTGAGAGTAGTGAGCTAACCACCACCAAAGCAACAACAAAAAGCTATCCAAGTAGTAACTAAGAAACAAAATCAATGCTCTATTAAAGAATTTTCACAGCCATAAAAGATAAATGAAAAATACGTCATGTTTTTAAAAGTAAACATTAATGTTACTACATGTAACTATAATCCCAAATTTTATATATACATAAAGATAAATGAAAGTAGAATATGGTTAATTATCAAGAAAAGAATTCTGAAAAGCTAAGACAAACCACATGGTCATGTTAGTACTTACCTGCTGAATAATTTTGGAAGTTTTCTGAAGATTCTCTCTGGGCGGGACTTTACCAAATAATTTCCAGCCAGGAGCACTATGGACAGCTGACTTGAGGTCCTTTGTCCTTTTTAGAAAAAGGTTTCTGAAACACAGAAAAGTTATATGAATTGTGTTTTTTATAACCAGGGAACTACTTACTAATAATTTTTAAAGTATGTTTATTCCCAAGACAAACAAAGTAATTTTAAATAAAATTATTTCTATTACTTATAACAATACTATTAAACTAATAAGACTCAAGAATACTTGGCTATATAGAAATATTAAAAGAATCATCAAAAGAGACATTAGAGAAATAAGTTGGACAGAAAATGACAGCTATAAATAAAATGCTTATTTGCTTTAAATCAGCAAATATTTGTCACTTTGAATCAGCTACAAAGTGACAAATTAACTATACATGTACTTAACAATAAAAGCCAAGAAACCGAGAACAAAAAAGTTCAAGAAACCTGTATAAAATATGTAAAGGATTAAGTACAAATCTTTCAGGAACATATTATTTAGTACGTACAAGAAAGCTTACTGCAAGAGTATTTAACTAAGGAAGAAAAATTTCTCACTGAAAAGGATAAAAAGGGAAAAAATGAAATAAATAACCTCCACAATAAAAAAAAATCTAGTTCCAATATTTATTATAGTACCATTACAGTCATATAAGATCAAAATGAAGTTTAAATCCTCATTAAATCATTTTTTTAAAAAGCCAAATACTTTAAATTTACATAACCCAAAAACTCTGGCTACCATAATAAATTTCCAAAACAGAAATGAGCCAGAGGTATCCAATTGCTAAGAAAGGCCATCAGATAATGTTCCACATTAATTTCTTATGCCATTAAGAAATTTTGTATTGGGTTTTCGGTTTGCATCCTGCCACAAAAACTACTTTCAATGCAGCTAACTGGCATATATCAGCTATAAAAAGTAATTTAAAAATACTGTTACAAAGGCATGGAATTGTATTAAAACAACGTTACAGGCCTGGCCAAGCTGTTTAGTTGCTTAGGGGATTGAACCAATATGCCAAGATTGCAGTTTCAATCCCTGGTCAGGGACATACAATGATCAACCAATGAATGCATCAATTAGTGGAATAACAAATCACCGTTTCTCCCTGTCTGTTTCTCTCAGTTCAATAAATAAAAATAAAACAACATTACAGATCAATGGGCTTCTACCAGTTAGCCTAGGAAGAGAATTACCACTTCACTAAATTTTAAGGGGAAAACCCCAATAAAAAGATACATAAGTAAGCCAGAAATGTGTAATACTCTGTTTTGTTCTCATTCACCATCCCGAGTCCATCCAATTCACTGGCAGGAACTGGTGAAGTACAGGTCCCAATGCAAATAAATGCGGGACTAGGTTCCTCATCACCTTTTCAAACCACAGACAGATAGACACACACATTCTCTCTCTCTCTCTCTCTCACACACACACACACACACACACACACACACACACACTCACACACGCTCTTCTTTTTTCCCTATCCCCCAAGGTATTCAAATTTCTTAAATGTAAATCAACAACAAAGGCTTCTCAGCAAAACAAAGTAAATGTGTCCAAACAGCCCTGACCAGTGTGGCTCAGTGGGTTGGGCGCCATCCCACAGAGCAAAAGGTCTCCCAGTTCGACTCCTGGTCAGGACACATGCCTAGGTTGCAGGTTCATCCCCATTTGGTAGGAGGAGCAAGAAGCAACTGATCCATGCTTCTCTTCTTCTCTTTCTCCCTCCCTTCCCCTCTCTCTAAAACTAATAATAAAATAAACATTTAAATGTGTCCAAGCACACACACACAAAAGATAGGACAATTCTTTCTCTCTGGATTCCAGTAGTAGAGCTTGACTGTACACATGAGATTTATATGGCAGTGCTGGGGCAAAGGATCACTCTTTATATTCTTCTAATTTTGGGGGGAGGGGCAGAAGGGAGGGACACTTCTAGCTCCTCTCTGCCCCCTTACTCATCTCCACCTGTGGAGTTGAAATCTAGTGATAGACATTGCTGCCTAACAGCAGAGAGGATTCAGTTTGTTCTGCTTTTCTAATACGAGGCTAAATTAGTTTCCTCTGCACCCCTCTGTCCCTGATTCCCACAGGAAAGGCTATGCTGTGCTACTAACTAGTTGGATAAATTTAAATCAGGTGAAGTATTAGGAGGCCCACAGCAACCAAGGGCATGCCTTTTGAGCCATATTTCAATATTAAAGCCAATGTTTTGAGGTTTCATTCTTATGTGTCCTATGTCTTTTTTTCCCACTGATTCCAAACACAGAGGGGCTGATAAAGAAGTGTTATTTACTGATTGTGCCTAAACCCCAGTCAAGTTTTTATAAGTTGTGAAGTATCTTACTTTTCAGACATGCTGGAAATATTTAAAAATATGTGTTTTCTAGTTTGGGTTTGTTTTTTTCTTTCTCATTCTGTGACACATTTTGTCAGTGTATATAGAAAACAGGGAATGGCAATGGTAATCCATCTTTCTCCCCCATTAAATTCATTCTCCACCCCAACCAACTCTATGTTCACGTACACAACTATCTACACACACACAGAGACAAAAACACACCATCTTCCATTCTCTCTACTAATTTGTATCCACCCTTTTAAGCAAAAAGAAATTAAGAAAATCTATTGTGTAGTTGAGAATAGCAGTTCAAATATTTCCATACTGCTGAAACATAGAAAAGAAAAAAATAAGAGGCACACCAAGAAAAAAACTGATGTGGAGATTAGAAGAGAAAGACAGAGGGGAAATAAAGGCCTAGCCTTCTCTGTTAGTGGCTTTTATAATAAAGGTTGATGAATGAATGACTCTTGCTTGTTAATGTCTGTTAATATTTGCTTCACATATATGTCTGTTTCATTTTTCCAAGATTTTTTTTACCACATAAAGACTTACATATAAGAGTCCGACCACTTGCCTACTACACCTTACTAAAAGATAAAGCTAACCTAAAGAGGCAAAATTTATTAACACCACGTAAGCTCTCTGCTCATGATTTCTAACATAGCAGAATCTCCAGTGCTTGGGTCATTAAGGATTGGCAAACCACTTACAAACTGAGATAAAGCCATGTAAATTCCACAGTTTCTCAAACTGGAATTTGACACTACAGAAAACTGGCTAATTCTGAATTTTCTTACTGCCAATAATCTCAGCTCTAGCCTAAAAAAAAAATTCACTGTTTTTACCTAATGTTTACATCTATGACTATTTTAACTCTTTAGGGTCATTAGATAAATTCTGATCATCATTTAAATAGAGTTGAACATTAAAAAGGGGTCACAATACTTTTCCAAACAGGAAAAAATCATACTTCAATCAAAAGAGTGAAATCAGTTTGAAAAATTAGAAACCATGACCTGCTCTTCAAACTGTCTCAGTAGAAGTTAGACTACTGAAAACACATTAACTTCCTGTATTTTATACTAAGTTTCCCCAAAGTATAATACAAAGTCAAACAGAATACATTATCTAGTGATCATGGAATGCCACAGTTGACTACATAATTAATTCAAAGTGTAAGTACTGTCTCTTTAAAATGCAGTACTTTGGCTACTCTTGAGTATTTTGGATTAAAGATCTGGCATGAAGATTACTTACATTCTTTCCAAACCTCAATCATTTTTCACTTGGAAAAGACTTTCAGCTGACTATACACACAAAAAAAGTACTTTTTCTGTTTTTGTTTTTTGACAGATAACTTAAGCTTTTTTAATTTCAAGAATTTTCTTTCTCAGGATGTTTATGGCTCTTATCTTTGTCATTATTACATATCCTAAAAATTAAAAAATAATACAGATTTTTACTTAATACACACTGCTTGTAACCTATTTCCATAGATCAGACTATCTCACACACACACACACACACACAAAAGACAGACTTCAATATCATTTACTGTTTGTCAAAAAATAGTATTTCAGGGCTGAAAGTAAGTTATAATTTTTTTTAAGTATGTTAGAACTGCTATGGACTTCAGAGAGCAACCAGGCCAAAGGTTCTTCATTAAGAATCAATAAACCTACATGAATGGGCCAGAGGAGGTCAATAAGCTTCCTCAAACTATATGCACAATTTGAAGTAAATAGTGTGTTTATGAATATTTTTCTTGGGCAGCTATCTAGATCTTTCATCAAACTCTCCCAGGAATGAATACACCACCCACCACCCTCAAGAAAGGTTGATGAGCCACTTGCCAAGGTCATACCACTAACTAGTACTGGGGCCAGGTCTCTTGCAGTTCCTTTTCTTCCTAATCTTGTTCGTGTCTTCACAGAACAATCAAGATGTAACAGTTTCACAACCATCTCTGTTTTCTTTCATACTACACACTGCCAAAAGGCCTCTTGATATTAATTTAAACTGTTCAAAAATATGAATTATTTTCTGCTTCTGTGTGTGTTCACATCAGCAAGTCACCTTATGGTATGTCTTATTTGTTACAGTAATTAAGTTTCAGGCATTATCTTACTGATTGAGATCTTTTTATTCTTTTGTTGTGGGGAGAGAACAAAACTGAATATAATCAAAGAAAAAGAAAAAGCAATTATAAAAATATTCTTGCTTCTGTGCTGGAAACTATTTATATCCTCTATCAAATGCTTCATTAAGAGATTCTCCATTGCTCTAAGCCCACTTGGTATATAAGACATTCAGAGGGAAGATAGAAACCACCAGAAGAAGAGGAAAAGTATAGGAATGGCGCTTTGGACAAGAACATAAACAGTAACAGGGACAATATGCAAAATAATAGTAAAATATTCCAGTCACCAGGATGTGAGCTATCTTTTAACCCTAAGAGAAAGTTAAACAAAGGTAAGATGATGACAGATGATGATGAATAAAACTAACCACATGTGTAAATACTTTTCCATTTATGCCTCTTGTATATACATAAAACAGAAACTATGTTAGTGTTTTTGTTTACAATTAGAGCAAGAAAATATTTAATCTTCATAATGGGTACAGGATTTTCTTCTGACATAACAAAAATGTTCTAAAATTGATTGTGGTGATGGTTACACAACTCTGAATATACTAGAAACCACTGAATTGTATACACTTTAAATATATGAGTTGTATGGTATGTGAATTATATCTCAATAAAGCTGTCATTTTTAAGTGAAAAAATATCAAGTGACAATATGTGAAAAGAAAAACAAGACCAAGTAGGGTTTATCCCCGAAATGCAAGGCTCATTCAATGCTCAAAGGTCAGTCAATGTAATTCACTATAGTAACAGTCTAAAGAAGAAATCCCACATGCTCATATCAAATGATAAATTTGACAATATCATAAATCCATTCCTGATTTAAAAATACTCAGAAAACTGGAATAGAATAAAAGCACCTAATTAAGGGCATCTACAAAAAAAAAACCACAAAAAAAAACCAAAAAAAAAAAACCCTCTCTAAAATCAATTTATAAAATTTAAAATATCCTATAGCTATTATCATTAAATCATGAAAGACCAAATGTTTTGGAGATTGGAAACAAAGTAAGGATTTCCAGCCACACTCATCACTTCCATTCAAAATCATTCTGAAAGTCCTAGCCAGTGCAATGAGGCAAGAAAAACAGGCCTTACAGATTTAGGAAAAAAATAATTAAATTTTCTCTGTGTGCAGACATTACTATTTATATAAACAATCCACAATTATATAGGATCCACAAAAAAATTCCTAAAACTATTAATTAAGTTTAGCACAGGGCTACTAGATATAAGGCAAACAAAAATCAATCCTATTTCTATAAATGGTATTAGCAATGAATAATTAGAAACTGAAATTTTTTAAATGCATCCTTTATAATAGCTCCAAAAATTACTAAATCTAACAAAACATGAGTAGGATGTGTATGCTAAAAACTACGTAAGACTGATGAAGGAAATTTAAAAAGGACCCAAATAATTAGAGAGATACACTGTGTTCAAGAAATGGAAGATAAAGTAAAGATGTCAATTCTCACCTAATTAACAAGGATTATCGATAGATACATACAAGCTGATTCTAAAAATGATATGAAAAGGCAAGGGAGGCTGTGAAACTGCCCCAGGAGCTGGAACTGTCATAACCCCTACTTTTCTACTTCCCACTACAACCAAGAAAGGTTGTTAGTACTATTGTTAAAAAAAAAAAAAAAGAACAATCCTACAAATTTATTTAGATTTACCTTCTGCACTAGAATGTGAGCTCTGTTCACCACTGTACCCCTGGTTCTGTGCTTGCACACACGAATGAAAGTCTGCCAACTTGGGGAGGTGGCACCACACAGAAAAAAATCACTTTTGTCCTCACACTTAGTCGTTTTAGTCCATTCTGGCTGCTATAACAAAATACCATAGACTGTGTGGCTTATAAATAACAGAAACTTATTTCTTACAGTCTGGAAGCTGGGAAGTCCAAGATGCAGGATCTGGTGAGAGTCTAGTTCCTGGTCACAGACCACCACTTTTTCCCAGTGCTCCCACAGGGCAGAAGGGGTGAGAGCACTCTCTGAGGCTTCTTTTACCAGGGTACCAATCCTATTCATGAGGGCTCCACCCTCATGACCTAAGTACTTGCCAAAGGCTCCACCTCCAAATATTATCATACAGGGGACTAGGTTTCAACATAGGAACTTTGGGGTAACACATTCAGTCTACAGCATTGGTTTAATGGAGGAGTGCAATCTGGTGAGCCACTATTTCTATGAAACTTTCTCCTCTGTAAGCTATTTCTTCTAGGAATTATTCTCTTCTGATACTCTTTACTTCCTGCTTTATATAACTGATATTAATGCTACAATAATTCTATAAATGCATGAAAACAAAATCTGTGTAACCTTCATAATGCTCTGCATATAAGGTATTTAAGCACTCAGAAAATATTTTATTTTTTAAACTAACATGGAATAAAAACTGGCTGTCTTTTTGCCGTACATATAGATGTGTGTAACTACCACAAAAATTGAGGTATAGAACATTTTATCACCCCCCAAAAACTGCATTGTACTAACTCTTTGTAGTTACTCTCTCTCCCCAGCCCCTGAAAAGCACTGAAGTGAGCCTGAAGATAAACTTAAAGGTAAATTCAGTGCCAAAGAAGTAAATCTTGCTTCTCCCATCACATGCTCCCTGCTAGCATCACATCATAGCACTTCAATTTATGTTTGCAATATGATTTCCATGTCTTTAACAGTAAAGCTTAACACTACCTCCTTCTTTTCCTGCTATGTAGTCAATGCTCAAATATGCTTGCTAAATGTACAAGGGAAGGTTCAGACAAACCGAAATTACAGGAAAAGGAATGACAGATGTCTCATTCTGGCTAGTATAAATGACAAAGTACAAGCAGAAAAGAACATTTAATGTCCTTGCCCCCAAATCCTCAAATTCCTAGTATCTATGGAAATGTTTTAATTTCTTATCTTTTTTAAAAAGATTTATTTTATTTACTTTTAGAGAGGGGAAGGGAAGGAGAAAGAGAGGGAGAGAAACATCAATGTGTGGTTGCCTCTCACGCACCCCCTACTGGGAACTTGGCCCACAACCCAGGCTTGTGCCCTGACTGGGAATCAAACTGGCAGCCCTTTGGTTCACAGGCCAGCACTCAATTCACTGAGCCATACCAGTAAAGGCTAATTCTTATTCTTTTTTAAAAAAGATTTTACTTCTTTATGTTTAGAGAGAGGTAAGGGGGAAAGAGAGAAACACCAGTCGGTTGCCTCTCGCATGCACTGAGACCATGGATTGAATCTACAACCCAGGTATGTGCCCTGACCAAGAATCAAACCAGTGACCTTTCACTTTATAGTAAAATGTCCAACCAACTAAGTCACACCAGTCAGGGCTTTAATTCTTTTCCTTAATATTAAAGACTCTGCAAGTTGGTCCCAAATTTCCAATATCATTTCTTACTACCCTTTCTAAGTAGGATAAATACAGGATCCACCACAAATAACTGCCCTTTTTACTACAAAATCTGTATTAAGCAGAAAACTAAATTCTGCTGGTTCAGGCTTTTACACCAAAATACAAAGATATTGTTCACGCCCTGCCCAATATGACTCAGGGAGTTGGGCGTCATCCTGCAAACCAAAAGGTTGCCAGTTCAATTCCCAATTAGGGCTGGGTTGCAGGCCAGATCCCTGGTTGCAGGAGTGTGAGAGACAACCAATCAATGTTTCTCTCCTTCTCTTTCTCCCTCCCTTCCCCTCTCTCTAAAAATAAATAAATAAAATAGAGTGCAAGAAAAAGTTAGATGCATTTTAGTTCTACTAAGATTGACAGTAATTTGTTTTGCTAATTAGAAAAGCTAGTCTAAGGCCATACCACACTGAACACACTCAATCTTGTTTGATCTTGGAAGCTAAGCAGGGCTGGGCCTGGTTAGCACTGCCCTGGTTGATGTGGCTCATTTGGTTGGAGCATTGTCCTGCCAACTGGACGGCTGTGGATTCAATTCCCAGTCAGGGCACATGCCTAGTTGCAGGTTTGGTTCCTGGTAAGGGCAACAGATCAATGTTTCCCTCCCTTTCCCTCTCTCTAAAATCAATAAGCATGTCTTCAGGCAAGTATTAAAAAAAAAAAAAAAAGAAAAGAAAAGCTAAAGAATTTACTTCACAAGTGGAAAACTATAAAAGATACTTCAAAACTAGCAATAGCATTAAGGCAGTATTTGTAATACAAAGCTGAACACTTCTTTCACACTTCAATATTACCAGTTACAGATGGTGTATTAAGGATTTTACCACAATCTATATGTTAGTCCTTTAAATATGGACTGTATTGCAAACACACTAGAAACAACAGTTTTTAGGCTTCACCAAAATTAAATTGATACAACTACATCTACTCAAAGATGATCAAATTTAAGGGTGGCAGACCCCAAGTTGTTAAAAAGAGTACCAGAGGTGAAATCATTCATTCATGCCTATTTGTACAAACCTCAACTATTTACATATTATGTCTATTTGCCTGAGGATGACTCTTTTATACATAGGACGGTGCTTACAGTTAATACACAACTGAACACGTTTAGTTGGCTTTTTGATGTACTTCAGCTATGATTCCCCTCCAACATTCTTCAGTTCCATCTTACATTGGCACAACTGATTTCTCCCCTACAGAAACATCTCCCAAAAACAGATACCAAACATACTTTGAGAAATGATACCATTAAACTAACAAGTGGAGAGCCTCCCAAAGTGCACCACTACAAAGGTTCCAATCATTTGACTATATAAATTCTGGTACCTTCTAAAAAGTTTTTAATTCAATAAATTTTCATGTTCTCATTATATTAGGCTCTATGTCTCTATGCAGAGACAAAAAAAGATACGTTCCCTACCTCCAGGAAGTATGCATCATAGTAGAACAGACACATATACATACAAGTAATTATGGAAGTCTCAATACTTCATTTTTACTCCATTCAATCCTCAAAAATGGCAGATGTGTATACTGCCAACATTCACTTTTATGAAGCAATGTACAGAATTTGTGCATCGAGTACAGACTTGATTTTACAACTTTATACTCTCAGGGTTTTCCCAGAAGTTTTTCCTTTCTGATTCATGACAGCAAAACAACTAGCCTAACAGCCATTCTGGCTCTTTTCCTCCTCACCAAATTCCTTATAAAACATGGTAGAAATAATTTTTCACATGACTCTTCCATTTTCATACCATCCCATTTCCCTCAAAACAAAAAGCAGATTCAAAATTTACTCTCATTAAAGCTTCACAAAAAGCCTACCAGTGTAAGAATAGGGAGGTCTGTCCAGAAAGTATCCAGCCATATACTATGAAAAAGAGACGTTTATTGAGAAAAATACAAGATACAAGAAACAGTCTACAGTCATACCACCCTGAACACACCGGATCTTCTCTGATCTCAGAAGCTAAGCTGGGCTGGGCCTGGTTAGTACTTGTATGGGAGACAATATACAAGAAACATTGTACAAAGGACAATGACACCTCAGTACTCTTCAAAGTAAGCACCTTAAGACCTCACACACTTTTCCCAATTGCTATCAACTGTCCCATCATATTTTCCTGAACCTCATCAACAGTCTGAAATCTCTTCATTTCAAAGGTGACTTTAGTTTTGGGAAAAGCCAGAAGTCCCAGGGTGCCAAATCTGGACCACAGGGGGGCTGAGTCACCTGTGGGTGATTTGATGTTTTGCCAAAAAATTCTGCATGAGATGTGATAAGCGAACAGGTGTGTTGTCATGATGAAGCTGCCAATCACCAGTTGCTCATAACTGTGGCCTTCTGAATCATCTGAATAGTTTCCATGGAGGAATGTTCAAGCTTAATACAAAATTTGATGCAGATTCATTGCTCTCCTCACTCAGTCATTTTGAATGGGATGGCTACAGTATACATGCCCACTCAATGGTGTCTACTGCCCCCACTGATTAATATGAAGAGGTCGTCATTGTTCACACATGTGCATTCTAGTCTACTCTCCTTGGTTGCCAGGTTACATAAATGTCACACAAACCGTTCTCATTATATTAATAATGCTGGACTTTTTCTAAACAGACTTTTTATGTTACTCAAACTGTTAGCTACTCCTTCTAGCAAGGAATGAATTTAATGTTATTTAAATCAATTATCTGGATATTACATTCTAATAAAGAAACTTCTAAGCACCCATAAACTACCACAAATGTATTCAAGCCCCAGTTTCTTACGTCCCAAATCATGTGCCACACTGCTACAAGAGTGACTGTTCTAATGCACAATTTGAACCACACTGCTAATGTTTTAAAAATCCATCAGTGGTCCTATGCCCTTCGTGGAATCAATTTAAATTGCTTAGTTCTGTTTGTTACACATACTCCAAAATTTAGCCCTAACCATTTGCCTTGGTTTTTGACACTATACCTCACCTGCCTCAGGATAGTCACACTAATGAGCATCTGCAGTCCCAAAAGTGCTGTGCTGTTTCATGTATAAATTCTGCATGTGCTGTTGTGTGCCTGTACTGTCCTCAGCCTCATTCCAACCTAAACCCTCATTACTACAAGACCAGGTATTCATGTTTAATCTCCATGAAGAGTGCCCTAACTTCCCATCCCAAAGTTAATCATACATACTCCTTCAGTGCTACTGCTGCATCCTTGTAGCTTCCTTTACAACACTCATTAGGTAATATTGCAAGTACTGACTTATAAGACTCCCTTATCTTAAGTTTATTAATATTGTTTATCTGATTTCCTTAGTGCCTCACTTAATAAGCCTCAACAGCACTGTGAATGAATAAACGGTAAGAAAATTGCAAACTACTAAGAACTGTCTGTGGTTAGTTAGGAGGATTTATAAGTAAAAACAAAGTTAGGTAGCAATAGTTAAATTGCTGAAGGGAAATTCTGTAAAAGAACTGACTTGTTCTTTGTGGCTCTAAAGGGCAAATTAAGACCAGGAACATTACAAAGAAAAACACTGTGCTCCCACATAAAGAACCTTCTAACAATTAATAACCTCAATAGGCTGCCTTTAGGAAACTGAGCTCCTTATTAGCGAAAGAATTCAAGCAGAGGCTAAACAACACCCACCAGGTGCCTAAAAACTATCTAAGAATAAAGAAGCAGAAACTTAGCTCCAGGGTTGTTGTTGTTTTGCTTTGTTTTATTGACATTTTGCGCATGTCTAATCTGGAAGTACTTCCTGAACTGATGATAGAACCTGTGATACAACTATGAGATCTTACATTCCAGTAGTAAAGTTGAAATCTTTCTCCTGACAAGAGTAATTGTCTTTTATTCCCTATAGATGTTATGATGTTCCAACAAATGGACAATTAAACAAACAAACAAAAAAAGTATTTTAGTGTTCTCATACAAGAGCAAAACAAACTTATCTCATTAAAACATGTACCTAGTTACTATTTTGCTCAGTAAAGTTTTATAGTGGTTATCTTCTAAATGTTTTTCCTTCAGGTAGTATAATTCTCAGCTGTTTTATTAGTACGCCCAATATTGAAAGTCAATCACTGTTCTACTATTCTCGACTGTATTAATTTGCTTCTGGGAGTGTATCACAAAGATAGATATCAGCCTCTGGTTACATGTTCAACTGCTGTGCTGGTTATGTTATATAATAATTATCCACCAAATGTTTTATATCAGTCTTTAGTTAACAAATTTTAGTGCTCAACATCCAATTGTGAATCACAACAAATCCTATGTTTTCCAAACAACACCCAAGGATTATCAATCTCTTTAATTCTAGGTAGCACCAAGGAAGTTAAAAAGTCAGTCCAGCCCTAGCTGGTATGGCTCAGTTGGTGGGATGTTGTCCCACAAATCAAAAGGTCTTGCGTTCGATTTGATTCCGATTCCCAGTCAGGGGCACATGCCTGGGTTGAGGGTTCAGTCCCCAGTTGGGGGTGTGCAAGAGGTAACTGATGTTTCTATTTCGCACTGATGTTTCTCTCCCACTCTTTCTCCCTCTTTTCCCCTCTCTCTGGAATCAATAAAAGAAAAAAAATTTTTTTTTTAAAAAGGTCTGTCCAACAGGGGGTGGGGTGAGCAGTATCACCATGTAAACAAACAAAAAAAAAACCCCAAAAAACAAAAAAAAACACCTTAAATTTTATCACTCTTCAAAAACACAGAAACTACTTACTCAACTGAGACCTTCCACTAATTTAAAACTTCAATAACTTACTCCAGAACTTAAATTTTTACAAAATATATCTTCTTGGTAATGAATAATTACTTTTCTCCCTCATGAATAAGAGAGACTTTAATTCTGTTTTCTAGATATACCATGGTACTTGTAAGAGTAACTTTCAGCACTGGAACTCAAGTAAGAAAACATTGTATAAAAGTGTATATTGCATTTATTTTACCCCTTCATACAATGTACTTTTTACTAATACCTTAATCTATCATACTAACAACAAATTTTTAAGGCCTAAATTAAACCTGATATATACAACCTCTCATTAAAAAAAATTTTCACTTGCACAATACAGCCTATAAGAGTCCATGAGGGGAGGAGGACACTAAGGAAGTTAAAAGGAGAGACACTGCAGATATCTTTAAGGAAAGAAGTTGCCAGAAACACTCACAAAGACACTGAGGTAAGAGGAGTAAAAAAATATATATGGAGATGATCTGTAGTAATACTCTGAAACCCAAAGGCCAAAGTACAGAGCTAACTTCCAGCTAACAATTACTCTCAAGCAATCTTCTCAGTACAAACCTCTTCAAACTCATTCTCTAAGTTTCTCCAGTCTCTAATCAGACCTCCATACCCTCTGATTTTCTTTATCTTCTTTCTCACCACCTTAAATGGAAAAGTATGGAAACAAAGTATTTATCTTTAGTTTTGTATTTCCTATCCTGCTTTTTAAAAGCAGATTATATGAGCGTTTTGGTGGGTTTTTTTAAACATTTTTTAAGGATTTTATTTATTCTTAGAAAGGGAAAGGGAAGGAGAAAGAGAGAGAGAGAAAAACATCAATGTGTGGTTGCCTCTCGTGTGTTCCCTACCAAGGACCTGGCCTGCAACCCAGGCATGCGCCCTAGACTGGGAATTGAACTGGCAACCCTTTGGTTCTCAGACTGGTACTCAATCCTCTGAGCCACACCAGCCAGGGCACATTCTGTGTTTCTTAAACAAAAAAAAAATTAAACTGTTGTAGTCTTTGAATAACTTTTTCCTGAGACAACAGAAAAGTATTTCCCCTACTTAACTAGAAGACTACTAACAGATTAGATGAAAAACAGATTTGGAAATTCTAAATAATGCCCAGTGTATGATGGGTAATTGTACATTACAGTATTTAGAAAAATATGAGAGAATAGCACATAATTTGATTTCAAAACTATCATGTTCAGTTCCAAACAAAATATTTTAATCTGTGCAGCACTGAAGACAGGCAGATGGAAATATGTTTTAACCAAAAAATGTATCCCAAAATAAAATTTGAATTAAAAAGAAATCAAGAACAGAATTCAAAGATAAACTGAACACATTACCAAGTTCACTGTCAAACTAGCTCTACGTAGGTGCATAAATTGTAGCTTGGTTTCCTAAGGTAAACTTCTCTTAATTACAGGAAAGAGTCTGCTGAAAACGCAGTCACATGGGTTTTCCCCTCTTTTTTCTTTTGGCCCCAGAAGTACAAGAAAGGCTGAAGCAGCAAATTCTAAAGGGGAATAAGCCATGTGTAATGTGCAGGAGTTTTTCTTAAAGGCATGGAAAAGAATTATAACTATCAGCAGAAGGAAGGAAAATTAACACCTTTTTGATAAGCTGTAAATAAAGGGAGGTAGAGTTATGACTCCACATTAAAGAGACCTGACCTCTTAGGTTTATGAGCTAAAGCTTAAGAACAGGCAAGCATGGCTATCTAAACAGCATAAAATGAAAGTTAAAGACCTTTCTCACTTGTAAAAATGAAGCTAAAATTTAATCAAGCAAATATAATTTCTCAACTAGTGGAAATTAAAAACATGCTTCTACATTTGTATTCGTATCTGTTCTTTCTTGTACCTCTATACTCATGAATTACACTGTACATAAATATGATACAACTTTAAATAAATAAAGCAATCTGAGCTGTAAATATATGCTATAACCTGTCTATCAACAATTATTTCAGCGATTAATTACAGTCTTAGAACCACCTGTATGAGAATCACCTGTGAGATTTACTTGGTAAATATGTGGATTCCTGCTGCGTGCTGCCACCCAAGATCTACTCCATCAAAGGGCTGGGGTGGGGGGTGGTAATTCAAAGGATCTGCATTCCTAACACCACCCCCTCCCCTTTAAAACAGCAAACTTTAAGAATCAATGTAGTAGGATCCCTTTCTGAATAATACATTTATAGATGCATAACAGATGTATCACCTCAAAAGCTCCAAATGTTTCCACTCTTCCCCAAAGCTTTCCTACCACAATATACTAAGTATGAAATGTATGAGTAAGCCAAGTTAAACATTTCAAGAACTTAAACTTAAAAATTGGCTTTACCTGTCTACAAGAAGTCCTTAAAACAATAAAAGACACAAATACTTTAATATTTCTTAACATTCCCTCCTTTCAGTTCCTTCTTGGATCTGTTTTGGTCAAAGTTTCAAGACTGCTGGAAATTTTATATCACTACACTAGAGTTCATTTTAACACCCATCCAATCCCAAATACAAATTATGTTTAAAAATCTATTACTCAAATTGTACAATGTTTCTTCAGGTAGTAATAGATAAAATTTACTCCAGTCTCTTTCTTTAAACCAGTGGATTTCACTGATGGGATTGGAAAAGGGCCTGTGGTGGTCTTGCTATAGTCTGAATGACACTTGGACTCTCACTATGTGCCACATAATAAATACAAAGCAATAAATACTTAGAATATTATCTCAATTAACCCTTGTGACAATCTCATGAGGTAGGTATCACTATTATCCTTATTTTATGGATGAGTTGCTGAAGGTCCAGAGAGATCAAGTAACTTGTCCATAACTTCACAACTAGGAAGCTACTCTAAACCCAGACACGTATGTAACTTCAGAACTAGCAATTTTTAACCACTGCAATATCCTCTAGTTCAAAGATGCCACCCGCCAAAAGCAAATACCCTGAAATCCAGCTAGGCAGGGCTTGTGGATTCTGATGAATCTTGTTCTTTAAAATGCTATTCTTAGGAGATTTTGAAGTTTAACAAAAGCCAGGAGTTATTGCACTAGGCTATTAGTTCTCCAAAGTGGAACACTGGCAACCTTTGAGAAATAACTCATGGTCAGAAAGTTAATGCCTCAAATTCCCGTTCACTGATTAACTAGAATTTATTTATTACCTACCCTCCCCACTCCAAAGAATAATAAGGGAGGGGAAATGTAGCATTGTCTAAAGGAAAAAAAATTAGAACTCCTGATCTGTACTGTCCACATCTAAGAAACTACATAAAAATCACTGATGTTTTGCATGATTACTTTGAAACAGAGCTGGATCTTTACTGAAAGAAATGTTGAAGTTAGAATTTAGAGTTGAGGGAGATATATCTATCTCTGGCAACCTTATCATTTTACAGATGAAAAAATACCCTGTTTTTTTTTAAGCATCCTCTTTAACTCAGTTCACATTTGTAATATTTAGCCAGCAGATATTTTGAGTCTACAACAGTGTACGCAAGAGAACTGTATAATATATCACAGTACACTGGATCTGGAAAGAACTCTGAACCTCCTAATTTCACAGGTAAGGAAAATGAAGTCTAGAAATAGTGATTTGCCCAAGGTCACATAATTATTTAATGGCAAAAGAAGCTACCCAAGACAAAAGCCAAGTTTCTTATTTCTCAGGTCAATAGTATTTTCACTACACCAAAACTATGTTTTTCTTCATAAACTTCTTATATTGACTTATTCACAGAAATCAGCACATCAGCTTCAAACCGTAGGAATCAGACCTGTAATTCTGATTTTTTTATTAATTAACTATTTGACTCTGGGCAAATAACTATAAAATAAAAATACATGTTACATTTCCTAAGTCACAAGTATATTTCAAGAATAAAAAAAACTTACAAGGATAATACATATAAAAATAATTTTGGAGCCCTGGCTGGTGTGGCTCAGTGGATTGAGTGCCAGCCTGCAAACCAAAGGGTCGCCAGTTCAATTCCCAGTCAGGGCACATGCCTGAGTTGTAGGCCAGGTCCCCAGTGGAGGATGCATGAGAGGCAACTGCACACTGATGTTTCTCTTCCTTTCTTTCTCCCTCCCTTCCCTTCTCTCTAAAAATGAATAAAATCTTTTAAAAAATAATAATTTTGGAAACATGTAGATATAAGATATATTTTCATATTTTTTCTAGAGGTCAATAGATACTGGTTAAATCATGTAAATACTACCCCAAATAATCAGAACTTAAAAGCTTCAAGAATCATTGCTCTATGTCCCCCTAAATAACAACTTATTATCATGTCTAACTCATTTCTGGTATCCAATTTGTAACACCTTACTAGGTGATGCCTAGCAAATAAAAGACTCATGACAAAAGCACTGTGGTTTTCCATGGGATATTAAACAATGAATGAAAGGACCCCTGAATTTTCTTCTACTTTAAACATTTCTAACTTTATAGTAAAACAAAACTGCTCCCCAAATAAAAATCTTCTAGTCAGTAACTCCATGCCAAATAAACTGTAAGGTTTAAGTAAGAGAATGTACAGCAGGTCACTGAATATAGTCATTTCATTATAACATAGATGAGATACCGAGATACTGTAGGACTGTACCTCTGTTTGTATCAATTAGCCTATGGTACAATTGGTTTGGTTATGCATCCTTTCACTTAAAGTTGCACAGCCTAGCAACAATGTTAAGTGAGGACTTACTATACAAATATTGCTTTCTAAGTTGTGACAATGTACATGACTAATACGATTTTAACAATATGGGAACAAAATGAATGGTATGGGACAATTTTCTCTATGTAGTTATCTGTGTAACTTTTCTGCAAAGCTAAAACTTTTCTAAAATAAAAAGTATTAAAAACTAAAAAGAATGTATCTATGCTCATTTTGAATAATTCAGAAAATTTCTACCGAACAGGTAACTCCAAGTTAATATTGGGTTAATAGTCTGCTTTGCTCACTAGGATTAAAATATTAATTTAGTTTAACATTTCAAAATGATGTTTGAGCACTTAAAATTACCTTAGTCCCACGAAAACTGAAGTTTCCCAATACTATTCTACCAAATTCAGATTCACATTATCATATCTCTAACCATCTACCTTAAAACCATGACCAATAAAGGAAAAAGTAAACAAATGGGATCTCATCAAAATAAAAAGCTTCTGCATGGCTAAAGAAAACAGCATTACAATGAAAAGAGAATCAACCGTATGGGAAAACATATTTGCCAAAGATACCTCAGACAAGGGTTTGATCTCCAAATTATATAAAGAACTCACATGCCTCCACTCCAGGAAGACAAACAACCCTATTAAAAAAATGGGCAAAGGACCTGAACAGACACTTCTCCAAGAAGGACATAGAAAAGACCCAGAGACATATGAAAAGCATCACTAGCCATCAGAGAGATGCAAATTAAAACCACAATGAGATACCACTTCACACTAGTCAGAATGGCCATCATAAATAAATCAACAAACAAGTGTTGGAGAGGTTGTGGACAAAAGGGAACCCTTGTGCACTGTTGGTGGGAATGCAGACTGGTGCAGCCACTATGTAAAACAGTATGGAATTTCCTCAGAAAACTAAAAATGGAACTGCCTTTTGACCCAGCAATTCCACTGCTAGGATTATATCCTAAGAACCCTGAAACACCAATCCAAAAGAACCTATGCACCCCAATGTTCAGTGCAGCAAAACTTATTAACAGCCACAGGCTGGAAGCAACCTAAGTGCCCATTAGTAAATGAATGGATCAAAAAACTATGCTACATTTACACAATGGAATGCTACACAGTAGAAGGAAAGGAAGAGCTCCTACCCTCTGCAATAGCATGAATGGAACTGGAGAGCATTATAGTAAGTGAAATAAGCCAGGTGGTGAGGAACAAATACCATATGATCTCACCGTTAATAGGAACCTAATCAACAAAACTAACAAGCAAGCAAAATATAAAAAGAGACGTTGAAATTAAGAACAAATGGACAGAAACCAGAGAGGAGATGGGAGGGGATGATGAAGGCGAAAAGAGTGTGGGGTTTTCAGGAACAACCATAAAGAACTCATGGACAAAACCAAGTGAGGAAGGAATTGGGGGAGGGAGAGGAGGGAGGTGGGCATGGCTGGGTGGTGGGGAGAGGTGGGGGGAAAAAGCAGGAAAGTGCACTTGAACAACAGTTCTTTTTTAAATTTCAAAAAAAACAAAACCATTATTCCAATAGTTTTGTGTAGATCCCTATTTCCTATAGTGTGTGTGTGTGTGTGTGTGTGTGTGTGTGTGTGTGTGTGTGTGTGTGTGTAAGAAAATACTGAATCTTGCCCCAGCCAGTGTGGCTCAGTTGGTTGGGTGTTGTCCCACAAATCAAAAGGTCACCAGTTCAGTCTCTGGGTTGCTGGTTTGGTCCCTGATTGGTCAGGGTACATATGGAAAATGACCAATAGATGTTACTCTGTCACATCGATGTTTCTCTCCCTCTCATTCTCCTTCTCTTCCCCAGTCGCTAAATTTAAAAAAAAAATTTAAGAAGAGAAAATACTGAATCTAAGTGTGGGAGGGTAGGCAAGACACAAGGAAAAGATATAAAAGTCTCTTGAACCATTAGCTCCCCCATCTAATATTATAACAATTAGCTTCACAATACCCTAAAATCTTCAGACTCCTATTTTTATTCTAGAGCAATCAATTGTATTCTTTTCAGCCTTTCTAAAATTTTAATTTTTTTCCATCCTTACCTGAAGCTACGCTCACTGATTTCAGAGAGAAGGGAAGGGGGAAGAGAGAAAAGGAAAGAAACATCAATTCAAGAGAGAAATAATATCAGCAGCCTTGATACTGCATCCTCCCTATGTACCCAACAGGGGGCTGAACCACAACCTAGGCATGTGACCTGACAGGGAACTGTGTCCAAACAAACCTCGACCTTTTGGTCCACAGGACAACACTCCAACCAACTAAGCCACATCAGCTGGTGCTTCTAAAATTTTTAACATTCTTATTATATTAATATATAAGTAATATATATAAGTAATGCCCAATAGAATTCCATTAGTGACACAGAATGAATATTTCTGCATTTTTTATATCCTGCAGTAACAAAAATTTGATATTTAGATCAAAATAATTAATTCTTCATTCTCCTTATCATTATACCACACCTGTATTTAAAAACTGCTTGCTTCAGGTAACTACAAAAATCTTTTTAAATTTATGAGAAGTTTGATATGTTGCCTTTATTTAATCAAGATGTTAAAAAAGGAACTATTTTTAAGAAACTGATTTGAAACTGTAGTTTTTATTTTAGTTGGCTGGGAGCAATACACACTGAGGATCAAATCCCTATCTGACACAGGTCTATAATGGCTCATGCAAGTGAATTATGATTTTGTCAACTAACATAAATTCTGGAGGAAAAAAGGATGCGCTGATTCTGATGTTTCTGAGAACCTTAAATTAAGACAATTTATAACTGGAGGAATTTTAAATTCTCAGTATCATACATAATTAACAGAAAATATATTCTCAACAATTTTCATACTGGAGAGTATGAAGACTACCTAGTTGTGAAAAGAAATCCCTAAAAAAAACTTTTAGTCTTCCCTACTCAGCCTAATAAAAAGAGCTCTGCAAAAGGTTTTTTTGCCACCACATTTAGAAAGTTCAGACGTCAATAATTATAGGGAAAGCTACATCAATCTGTATGTTCTAGAATCTAGAAAGCCAATTTTCTTTTCAGATAGGAGGGGAAAAACAATCTTCAAACTTTATTCTCTACCTTAGTCATGCTATTTAAGGCCACCAAATTCTTGCAATTCATCATGAAGACTTTGAAAAAAACTATCAACACTACCAGGAAACACAGGTAGATACTGTGGGTTCCTAAATAACAGTAACTGTGACAGTGCAGTCTGAACAATGCTCAAAGTAATAAATGGCACCCTGGCTGGTGTGGCTCAGTGGACTGAGCACTGGCCTGTGAACCAAAAGATCACTGGTTCAATCCCCAATCAGGATACATGCCTGGGTTGCAGACGAGGTCCCTAGTAGGGGGCACTCGAGAGGCAACCACACGTTGATTCCCTCTCTCTTCCTCTTTTTCTCTCTCCTCCTCTGTCTAAAAATAAATAAATAAAATCTTCTTTTAAAAAAAAGTAATAGATGGCTTTAAAAAAATACACCCTGGTCGCGTAGCTAGACTGATCAGAGCATCATCCCAATACGCCAAGGTTGCAGTTATAAATGCAGAGATGCCCTTGTGAAGCTGAGGTGAACCCCCAACAAGGACAGAACTACAATTCACCTCATCAGGAAGAGAGAAAAAGCAGGAGATCATGACAGTGGTCCCATCCTGGACCAAATTCCTTTTTCTCCTATAATACTTCTACCCCAGTCAATGAAGCTCCTGTCAATGATGTATCTTAAGTGAACATAACTTTATAGTAATAGATACAATGCTGTAAATGTTTACCTCTCTTTACTTAAGTCAAAACAAACCTGAAACTATTCTTTAGAAG
Organism: Tonatia bakeri; assembly: GCA_004024845.1. Classification (NCBI taxonomy): domain Eukaryota; kingdom Metazoa; phylum Chordata; class Mammalia; order Chiroptera; family Phyllostomidae; genus Tonatia; species Tonatia bakeri. The sequence continues at coordinate 150,706 of PVIA01000829.1, forward strand.
TAGTTCTGTTAAAGATTTTTGCCCAGGGAAGGGAAAGAAAGGAAGCAGGAAGGAGAAGGAAAAGATGGAGGACAATCAGGTGAGAAAAAAAAGAGCCACATGTAAACAGCAGTTGTGACAGAATGTAAACCTGGACTGAAAATTAGGAATCCTGGTTCCTAATCCCAACTCTGCCATTAACTAACTAAACTACCTTCTTTAGACAGTGAGTTTCCTCATCAAAAAATGAAGTGGGCATAGGGGTTGCACACAAGAACAAGAATACAAACTAGAATAAGATATCCCCCAAAGTGAATCCTGGCCCAGAGCTTCAGAGTTGAAAATGATTAACTGTGCATAGGAAGAAAACAAAAAACCTCTCAGGTTGCAGAAGCAAGGAAAATTTCTGATTATTCTGCCTGGGGATGAAAGATTGTTCAAAATTACAATGTACAAATTACTACCTAGAGTGGGAGAGTCCATGCAAGTTCCCAATTCAACACCTGAGTGGGGTTCTTTGTATCAATGCCAGGCATTATAGATTCAGAGATGAATGCCATAGTCTCTGCCTTTAAGGTGTTCAGAATCCAGTTAAGGCTTTAGCTAAATGCTAAGAGAAAAATTGTGCCTCTGTCTGACTCTGCCCTCTCCCACTGATGTTACATAAAGGAAGCAATGGCACCTAGAATCTTAACATTCAGATCTCAATGAAGAAAAATGATATTTAGAGAAATTATCTTCAGGGTACCTAAGGTTTCTAATTTCAAACCCAGTGCTCTGATACACATGACTAGTGTGGCCATATGAATGCCAACTAGCTACATTAATTAAAGCCCTATTAACTTACAGGATAAAAATGTTTTAAATTATATCAAAATTCCTGCCTACAATTAATATTAAAGCCTCTTATAATAGATTTGCCTTATTAGTCATAAATTACAGTGCATACATATATGCATATGTGTGTATATATAATGTCCTACTTAATCCCCACTAGCCTGTACTCCACCTCCAAGTCAGGAACCATTACCATACCATTGCCCAAACCATCTCTGTTTCCAATGGGTAATGAAGAGCAAGTACTCTGGGTACACTGTTTGAATTAGTGATCTCCAGAGCCCGTCCCAGGTCTAAAATTGCCTGACACTTGACATCAAAACATGACCAATAAACATCTAGAGGCCTCACAAGGTAACAAATATATACACTTAACTCACCTTGAGATCTTTTAAAACACTGCCACCACAAACTTTAAGTACATTTTGCAACCAATCACAGGCACAAATGCAGATTTTACTACTCTATATCTTTTGTCCTATGAGTAACAGAAATTAGTATTTCCCAATCTTGATTTAAACACGTTGCAATTTATTTCTAAGTTTATACAAATAGGAAAAATAAGTGATAACAAAGTATAAAAAAGAATAAGAAATATTATTTACAATCAGAAAATTGTGACTGTGTGTCTACAACATACACTAATTGTATAATCCTCTGAAACTTGAGCTGTAGAATTTGTGTGTGTGTGTGCGTGTGTGTGCGTGTGTGTGTGAGAGAGAGAGAGAACTGAAACAGGAACAAAAACACAGGAAAGAGAACTCTGAAAGGGAGGGTTTTACAACTTGGGAATATTTTACTATTGCCTACAGATTTTTTTTAAGGGGGTCAAAATCTGACTCAAGGGAGATTGCTTTTACTTTTCATTAATGTGCATTAAAATGAGTATTTTCTGACTACTTACTTATCCCTGACAAATCAACAAAGTCCCATTCTGAAATCTGCAATGTCCAGCACCATAATTTAATCTTAAGAATAACAGGTCAAGTAATATAAACGATACCACAAAAAAATAAAAATAAGTTGTTGAAAACATGTGAAGCCTGTCAGAATTAGAGAAAAGGGATTTTCTAGATAAACCACCGTAGTAATTTGGCTTTAAAGACTGGGGTCAAATTCTAAACACCAAACTGCATTTGAATAAAGGCCACAGGGGAAAAAATGGTTAAACACTGTGAAACATAGCCTCCCCTATTTTCGAGAATTCCCAAAGTATTTAAATGGGTTGACTCCACGCAGACAGCTCTGTAAAATGACTTCCCTCTTTCACAAACACAACTCCACACACACCGCCATCCCCTCCCCCAATCCTTTTAGTACGAGTATAATTAATTAATTAATGGACGGAGAAGGCTGTCTGCTTTTCCAGAAGAGGCAAAACTGCAGGCAGAGCACTACCAGGCTAGCAGGACCTGAATGCACAGAAACCAGGTGTGAAAGGCAGGTATAGCCTCCACCCGACAAGGAACAGAAAGGGTCACTCCCCTCGGAGCTCACAACTTCCACAGACAGCACAATGTGGACCAGTTCCTCTTCCCCGTGACAAATCAAAGCTAAGTCTGGACGCTAGCGAGAGCCGGCACTGAGGCGGCCCCCAGCCGCTCTCAGCCAGCACCCGGCCTTAGCCCAAACCCAACCCGAACCCCGGCTCAGCCTGCGCTGTACCTGGCGAAGAAGTCGGCAAAGCCGCCGCTCCGTCGAACCCGGGCCGCGGTCCCCACGGGGCCCTGCTCCACGGCAGACGAGGGCCCCGCTGGCCCCGCCGGGGGCAGGTGGTCGCGGGCGCTCTGGCAGCGGCTCACCTCGAACGTGTTCCGAGAACTCAGGTGAACATCGGAGAAGTCGAGGAGCGGCTGGGCGCCTGCGCCCCTACTAGTCCTCTCGCCCAAGGTGGCGGGGGATGCGCCTTCCTCGGGACCCCCGGCTCCGACTCCAGCTCCCAGATGCTCCAAGTCCTCGTTTCTGCGGCCACCACAGACTGTGCTATCCCCGGCGCTGCAGCCCGCACCCTCAATCTCCTCCGCGTCCGCCGCCGCCAAGCAGCAGCTGCGCAGCGGGTCCTCCAGCGGAGCGGCCCAGTCAGAACTGCCGCCCGCGCTGTCCGCACCCTCGTTGCCAGGCCCCTCCAAGCGGAGGCGGCGGTGGCGTGGATTCCGGAGGCCAGCGCGGGCCAGCCCGAGAGAACCCTCCAGGTCGCGACAGTCCTGGCCCAGCAGAAAGCCCGAGTCACCGTTGGTCATGCCACCATGCCGAGGAGCAGTGGCATCCGCCACCTCCGCACCTCGGTGATTGGCGCCCGAGTCCGGAGGGCAGGCGTCTGAGTGCGAGGCTGCTGAGGACGGCGGAGAGCAGGGCTGGCCAGCGGGGAGCGGACAGTAGCCCAGCCCCGGCTCCAGCTGCCCCCCGGCCGCGAGGTAACGCTGAAGGAGCTGCTGAGGCGGCGTCTCTTCTTCCTCCCCCTCCTCCTCTGGCGGCTCCACAGCGCCGACTCCTCTGCCAAAGCCACCCGTGGCCCGGATCGTCTTCCCGTCCTGGCCCGCCGACTCAGGCGCCGGCACAGGGAGCAACTTGCGATTTCTTCCCGAGCAGGCTCCGGCATCCTCCGGACCCACCATCTGGGCCGGATGAGCGCCTCCTGAGGAGGCGGCGGAAGACTCCCCAGCGCAGGCTCGGTTCGGGTATAGCCCTAGGTGCTGAAGCGGCAGCGGCCACCGCAACCTTTACAGACCCACTCCCACCCAGGGTTCGAGCAGTTGCGGGAGGGCGGGCCAGCGCCTGGGCTTGCGCACGCGCAAAAGTCGGACCGGTCAAGCCCCGACCTAGAGATCCCACAAACCATAGAGACGCCAGCTAGAGAGCCCCGCTCCATAATACTCCAGCGGCCAATCTGGGATCAGCCGTCTGGGTGGTGGTGGTTGGTTGGTCCACTCCGAGTATGACAGTTCTTACAGAAGCACGGCTATGGCTCGCTTAGCAAAAATGCACTTGACGTACTTAATTTATAGGAGTAGAGTACAGGATGTTAGATGTAAATCCTTTCAGCTCTAATTGGTCACCAGTCTACTTTACCCATTTACATGCATCTTCTCCATCACCATTGCCACAATTTAGGGCTTCATCTCCTCGTGTCAACTCCCTCTAGAGTTCCCCCCTTCATCTTTCACAATACTACTTAGTTTGTCTTTCTTGTCTAGCAACACACTTCATCTCCATTGCTCTTCTTACAGATTTCCTTTATCGCTCAAGGAGGGAGAGGAAATTGAGTCAGGCAGAGAGAGGCTATTGAAATAATTCCAGCATGCTGTGAATATAGATTTAAATGGAGTGATAACCATTGTGTGGAGATGAAGTGTATTTAAAGTAGAAGTCACAAGACTTGATAACATCGGTTATAAGGAGTGATTGAAGAGGGAGGAACCAGCAATTATTACAAAACTCATGAGATTGAAACCAATGTAGTTTGAAGAAATAGGGGCTGGAAAAACTTGATTAATCAGGGAAATATATCTGGTAAAGTAAAAGAATGGTACTATCAAGCATGTAGTTACAGGTGTAAAAGTTGGGTTAGAACTTAGGTCAAGATGGAAGTTGAAGAGTCATCTGCATAATGCTGTTAGGTGAGTCATGAGTGACAACACCTAGGAAGAAAGAATAAAGATGGAGGTGGGGCAGAGCCTCAATAGCCTCATTATTTCAGGATGGACAAAGTAATTGTATTGCAAGGGATTAAAAAGGCACCAATTGTGGATAAAATGAAGCAACAAATACAGACTACTCATTCTCGAAGTATGTCAGTGAAAGAGAGCAGAAATAGGAGAATGCAGTAGTAGAGAAAGCAGCACTGTCAAATTTCAAAATTTTTTCTTACAAATATACATCCATACACACAAAAGAGTTAATATAACCTTTATGGATATCCATGTACCCAACAACCAGTTAAAGAATCATAAACTGTCTTTTATAATGAGCATATTTTGAAGACTCTAAGGAAGGACTAAGTGGCATGGGCATAGTTAACAGTGCATTTATTTCAGATCTTCCAGAAGAAAAAATGACTTCCAGGACAGAGGTGGAAAAGTTAATTTGGAAAGTGAGAAAATATTTGCAAAGCATATATCTGATACAGTTTGGTATCCAGAATATATAAACAACTCATATAACTCAACAACAAACAACCCAATTATAAAATGGGTAAAGGACTTGAACAGACATTTCTCCAAAGAAGATATGCTAACAGATATTTTTTAAATTCTTACTGATTTGAGAGAGAGAGAGGGAGGGAGAGAGAAACATCAATTTGTTGTTCTACTTATTTATGCATTTAATGATTGATATTTGTATGTGCCCTGACCAAGGACTGAACCCACAACTTTGGCTTATCTGGACAATGCTCTAAACAACTGAGCTATCTGGCTAGAGTGCTAATATCTATTAGTAAGTATATGAGCCCTGGCTGAGAGGCCCAGTTGGTTGGAGCATCATCCTGTGCACCAAAAGGTTGTGGGTTCAGTCCCTGGTGGAGGCACATGCAGGAGGCAACTGATCAATGTTTCTTTCTCATATTGATGTTTCTGTTTCTCTCTGTCTCTCTCTCCCCCCTCCTCTCTCTCTAAAATCAATAAACATGAACATATCTTCAGGTGAGGGATATATAAACACACACATATACATCTGTGCATGTACACATATGTACATATATGTTGTAGACATATATATGATGATGCTCAGCATCATTTGTCACCAGAGAAATGCAAATCAAAACCACAGTGAGATAGCACTCATACCTACTAAGATGGCTATAATCTAAAACTTGGAAATAACAAGTGTTGTAGAGAATCTGGAGAAAGTGGAACTCTCATACATTGTTGAAAGAAATCTAAAATGGTACAGGTGCTGTGGAAAATTCCTCAATAAGGTAAACACAGAATAAAATGACCCAGCAATTCCACTCCTAGGTATATTTCCAAAAGAGTTGAAATATGTTCAAACCAAAACTTGTACATAAATGTTCACAGTAGCACTAATAAAAACGAAAAAGTGGGAACCAAAAAAATGTCTATTGCCAGAGGAATGGATAAAGAAAATGTGGTATATCCATACAATGGACTATTAGCCACAAAAAGGAAGGAAGTCCTGATATGAATTACAAAGGAAATGAATCTCAAAAACTTTATGCTAATCAAAAGAAGCCAGATACAAAAAAAAATCACATGTTCTATAACTCCATTTATATGAACTATCCAGAATAGGTAAATCCATAGGAAAAAAAAGCAGACTGATGATTGTCAATGGCTGAGGAAAGGGGAAAAGAGGGAGGGACTGACTAATGTATATGGGGTTTTCTTTGGAGGTAATAAAAATGTTTTTGAGCTAGATACAGTTGGTAATTTCATGGTATTGCAAATAGTCATTTTAAAAATGACTTCATTTTATATGAATTTCACCTCAGTTAAAAAATTTAAGTTATACAGGTGATGTCTAGACATAAGTATAGTTATTCGATGGGTAAAGATGAGGGTAGCTAACAGTCCTACCTTAATCTTTTGTCTTTTCAACTTCTTCCCTCTCTATCTAGAGAATTTATCCTTGTGATTTTCTTACTGCCATCAAACCTTTCCTAAATAACTTGTGAACTTATTCGACCACTCCATTTCTTCATCTATAAAGTCATACTATTTTTAAACTTGTTTTTCTAAATGGCTTATTTTGTTTTCTACTCCCTCTCCCATGGTCAATAGCAGCAAAGTTTTTATGAACCATGCTAGCCCATATTACCCTATTATTTTCTCGGTGCAGACTTCAAAGCTGAAACACATTTACATTTTGTAACTTTGTCTATAATCATATGTATTGCATACTACTAAATTATGTTAATGGTTCTTATTAGGGGTTAGTGGTTTTATTTCCCACTTTCAGCAATAAGAGTTTGTCTTATTTGATAAGTAATAGCAAATTTTATTTTACACAGAAAGAAATATCTACTTTCAAGGTGTAGCATGTCCTTTTTGCAGTCCTTAAGGGTTTGACATTAAAAACTTTTGATACTGGGCCTTAGCCAGTTAGCTCAGTTGATTAGAGCGTTGTCCTGATGTGCCAAGGTTGGGGTTTCAATCCCCATTCAGAGAATATACAAGAAACAACCAATGAATACATAAATAAGTAGAACAACGAAGAACAACAAATTGATGTTTCTCTCTCTCTCTCTCTTTCTGTCTCTCCCTCTTCCCCTTCTTCTCTTTCCCTCTGTCTAAAATCAATAAATAAAGCATTGCCAACTTAAAAACAAACTTTGATGCCCTATTACTACATTACTACAACTTTAGGCAGAAATAATATAAGTTGGTTCTTTCCTATAAATCAGATCAAACTATTATAATAGAAGAGATATTCATAATTGCTGCTGTAAAATATTAACTTAGTTAAAATATGAAAAACTTGGTATACTTGGATTCTTACATTTTATAAGAAAATTTGACTTTCACAGAAATTCACAAAATACATATAATTGCTTACATTCTGCATAGTTAACCCATCCTCATTATTGAAGGGTGAGACATGGTATCATTATCTCATATTATTATTTTGCTGCAGTTGTATGCAAGCAAAGTACAAGGGCCTTAAAGAAAAGGCTTCAGAATTCCTCATATCTTCCTTTAATCCTCCAACTTTTTCTCGTTACATTAAATTTCCAAACAACATCCAAGCCTGCTTTCCCTTCTGTCATGTTAAATCACTCACCATCACCTCCCACATACCCTTACAGCCAAGTTCCTCAAAATTAGCTGCACATTAGTAACGTTTAGGAAGTTTTTAAAAATTTTATCTGGGTCCCCACCCAAGACCAGTTAAGTCAGTATCTCTGGAGGAGGTAGGGTGGACCTTATGCTGGTATTAAAAACTACTCAATCCCGATCTGCTTGGCTCAGTTTGTTAGGCAGCATCCGCAAAGCGAAAAGTCCCCAGTTCAATTCTGGATGGGGGCCCAAGCCTGGGCTGCAGGTTCGGTCCACGTAGGAGAGGCAAATGATTGATGTTTATCTCCCTTTCTTTTTTCCTCCCTTCCCCTCTCTCTAAAAATAAATAAATAAATTTTTAAAATAAAGCTACTCAAATAATTCCAATTCGCAGCTAAAGTTGAGGAATACTGCCTTATAGCTACAACCTTATCTCTGTACTTCCCTGAACAAGCAAGCTTCTTTGAAAAAATGTTTACACACTGTGCACCTCCAGATGTGATACCCTGAGAAAGATTCGACACGGTGGAGAAAGTGTAACCTCAATGTAATCACACAAACTCCTCAGACAAATACTACATGAAGAAAATTCTATTTTAAAAAAATGAAATGAGGGGACTCTGTTCTTCAAAAACTGTAAATATCATAAAAGGTAAAGAAAAGCTGTGGACATGGTCAAGATTAAAGAAGATCAAAACGATGTGACAATTGCATGCAATACCTGACCCTAAAATGAATTTTGTACTGGTTAAAGAAGAGAAAAATATTCTATGCAGAAAATTACTAGACCAACTGACACTATTGTCATATGCACAGTGGATAAATAAAGGTGTCAATGTAAAGATTGATATTTACAATAAAAATTCCTATATCAATATATAGGAAAATATTTCTACTCTTAGGAAATGCTCAGTGGAGTATTTAAGATTAAGGCCCATGTTGTATGTAATTTACTGTCTAACAATTCAGGAAAAAATATGCAGGCACACATATACACACAAAGCAAGTGATAAAGGAAATGGGGTAAAATATTAACAATAAGCAAATCTGGGAAAGATATATGTGTTCCTTGTACTATTTTTATCTTATAACTTTTTGTAAGTTTAAGGTTCCCCCCACAATTTTTTAAAAAGTTATCTCCATTTCTCACCTCCTGTTTACTCCATTCTAGCTTCTGTCCACAATTCTTTACTCTCAGCGATGACTTCCCTGTCCCCAAGCCAACAGAAAGTTTTTTGTCTCCATCTTGCTTGACCTCTCAATAGAATTTATACTGTTGATCACTCCCTCCATTTTGAAACATTCTTTCCCCTTCTAAAAAAATTTTTTTTCCTTAGTCTTCATGACTTTATACACTCTCAGTTTTCCTCCTGCCTCTCCGGCCAGTACTTCTCAGTGTCCTCATGGGAAGGAATTCCTCCTTAACTGGAACTCCCTAATGAAATTGTTCTGACCCTCTTCCCTTCTCACACAGCCTAGGAAATCTCATCAAGTCTCATTAGTAGCTGATCACCTAAACTGGTGGCTCTAGAATTTGTTTCTACAGCTTCTGCATTATAATCCAAATGCCTTCCTGACTTTTCATTTGGATATTTCTAGGCATCACAAACATAACATGACAAAAATGAGTATCTCCTAGTGTTCTTCCATCATTCTCCATCTTTATACATACCACCACCATCTACTCAGTTTCTCTGGATCTTTTTTTAAGATTTTATTTATTTATTTTTACAGAGAGGGGACGGGAGGGAGAGAGACATTGATAGGTTGCCACTCACACACCCCAACTGGGGGCCTGACCAGGAATTGAACCAGTGACCTTTCAATTTGCAGGCTGGTACTCAATCCACTAAGCCACACAAGCCAGGGCACCTGAGACTTTATATGCTAACTGTGTAGCCAGCACCTTTGCTTGGGGGGTTTCAAAGTCACCTCAAACTCAATATGTCCAAGTTTAAACTCAAAATGGCCTCTTCTGAATCTGCTTGTACTGAACCATTCCATACAGCACTGAATGACAGTATTGTACATTTAGGTGCGCAAACCTAAAACCCCAGAGTCATCCCTGGTAACTCTCTTTTACTTATCCCATTAAAAAGTGTAGTGAGTTGAATTGTGTCCCTCAAAAAGTTCAAGTCCTATCCCCTAGTACCTGTGACTTTATTTAGAAAACAGCTTCTACAGATGTAATTTAGGTAAGACTCTCAAAATGAGATCATCTTGGATTGGACACACTCTCTCTCTCCTCAAAGAGCTAATAAACAGGTGTGATGGGTATCCGCATAAAAGACAGAGACACAGGAAAGTGTGAAAATAGGGGCAGAGACTGGAGTGATGCATCTAGAAGCCAAAGAACACACACACAAAAAAATCGCTGACAGACACTCTGAGTTAGGAGAGTAATTAGAAGTTACAAATTCTCCTTAGGAAAAAAATTCTCTTTTCAAAAAAAAGCACCCCTGCCAAACGCTTCACTTCACACTTCTGGTTTCTAAAGCTGTGAGAGAACGACTTTAAGCTACCAAGTTTGTGGTAATTTGTTATCACAGTCCTAAGAAACTAACACACTAAGTAGTTATTAAAGTCTCTCTGTTTTACCTCCTATCTTTATTCTTTTATTTTTTTAACATTTTATTTAGTTTTAGAGAGAGGGGAAGGGAGGGAGAAAGAGAAAGAGAGAAACATTGATGTGAGAGGAAAACATTGAGCAGTTGTCTCTCATACATGTCCCAACTGGGGACCAAACCTGCAACCAGGGCAGGTGAAGTTTCATTTAGCAGGACAATGCCCAACTCAGTGAGCCACACTGATCAGGGATTCTCTTTATTTTAATTGTATAAACAGTATTATCAATTATACTCAGCATGTTTTACAGTACGTCCTCTGAAATGAGATAGCTAAAAGATCCTTACAGATTTTCAACTGTAAAATGAATAAGGTCTAAGGATCTAATACAAATGTCTTAAATGTGTTCACCACATTAATTCCACCCACCCAGACTAATTTACCATCATCTCATTCCTAGGCATCAGAATTAACCTCCAAATGGTCTACCCACATTCACCTGGGGCCATATCCAAACAACTCTCTATGCTAAAGCCATGGTACTATTTTTATACATACAAATTGATCATGTTAGTGCCCTGCTTTTTAGTCATCACATCAACCTTTTAAATTTTCAAAAACACTTTTTCCTTAGTTTTCCATTACTCTATTATTTCCATTTTTTTTTCTCTTACATTTTTGGCTGTTTCTTCTAAGTACTCTTTGGGAGGGTTCTTCTTCCTTAATCAAAATGGAGTGGCTTTCTATCTTCTTAAGGCCAGAGACAGAATCTTTTTTCATGAGCTTCAAAGCTCTTCATGGTCTGTGTACTTGTCTAGCTTCCTCTCCCACATCTCTCCCAAACTCCCTGAATTTCAGTTGCTTTGGCCTTCTCTTCAGCCTAGCTACTACAAATCTCCTCCAAGTTTCTAAATCTAGAAGGTTCTCCATGATGATCTGGGTCTTTGTCATCTAAATCTCCAGTCTCATCTCACATTTATCTTCTTATTCATGTTTCAGACACATCGGCCTTTTCTCCAGTTCTGAATTACTCGCTAAGTAAGCCCTTTCTCCCTAAGGATTTTCATGCATGTTCGTGCCCTGACTAGAGGGTTTTTCCCCACCTTGTCAGTATACCTCTTACTGTTTCTTCAGAACTCAGGTGCTTTTTACATTGATTTTAGAGACAGAGGAAGAGGGGAGAGAGAGAGAGAGAAATAGGGAGAGGGAGCGAGGGAGACATTAATTTGTTGTTCCACTTATTTATGCATTCATTGGTTGCTTCTTGTATGTGCCCTGAGGGGGGATCAAACCTTCATTCTTGACCTATCAGGATGATGTTCTAACCAACTGAGCTACTTGTCCAAGGCAGGACTCGGTTTTAATGTCAGCTTCTCAGAGGAGTCTTCTTTGACTTCTCTTCCAGTTGCTTAGATTCCAGTTACATGTTTTTATAACACTCTTTTTCTTTGTAGTCAATATTACAGCTATAATTTTTTAATCATTTATTTATTTGTTTATTCATAGAAAGAGGGGAAGGGAAGGAGAAAGAGAGGAAGAGAAGCATCATGTGTGGTTGGTCACCTCTCACGTGACCCCCACTAGGGACCTGGCCTACAACCCAGGCATGTGCCCTGACTGGGAATCGAACCGGTGACCCTTTGGTTCACAGCCCGCACTCAGTCCACTGAGCTACACCAGCCAGGGCTTACAGCTATAATTTGATGGTTTGGGGCTAGTTAATATTTGAACACACGCACGTGCACAAACACCACAATACAAGCTCTGCAAGGAGAGGGAGTATGTCTGTTTTGTTCATCTTAGCAATAGTATCTAGCATGGTGCCAAATCACATAGTAGTTGTTCAATAAACATTTATCAAAGGAAAACATGAATAAACAGGTGAATATCACTATCAAAATAGAGGTCAAGTCCCCCAGGAGATTCCCAATTCAACAGGTTAAGCATATCTATCATTCTCAAGACCGTGATTCAGAAACCACCTGATGCTGATTCCTAGTTGTACTCTTGGACACATGCAATTTCATCACCTATGAATAAATGCTTACCCTAAAGATAATTTGTTCCATAGTATGCATCACTGAAATCTAAATAACCCTAGGTTTTCCTCACTATATACTGATCAGAAAGTTGTGTCTTTGATGATGAACTGATTAAACAAAAATACGCTCAGTATGTCCATTTGAAAGTTGGTTGACAAGATGTGGAATAAATTTGGTATCAAAATCCAAATAAAAATTCTGTAAAGCAATGGCGATCAACAATCTTCTGTGGGACTATGTGACTTGGATTGCTACCAAAACCATCTTCAACTTCTATGGATGGTTTAAATTCCATGCATGCCTGGTAAAGCCTCAGCTGGTAAGAGAGGGTGACTAGGACAAGAGTTGTGGATTATAGTGAGTTTACAAGAATTGAATGGATGCATATTGCAGATTAACTCAGCAGAGTGAGATATGTGAGGGAAATTAATGATAGTAAGATCACAAAGCAGCTGCTATTTGGTGAGTCACAGTGAGACAGCCAGAAACCAAGAGACAGATGAAATGCTTTAGAAACGCACACTGGTCCTTGGGGAAGCAAACTGATGCCACACATCAAGAGGCACAGTGTTGCTGCTCCTGGGGATCTGTCACAAGGAAATCATTTGAAAGGATAAAATAAAAGCTATACAAATATGCTTATAGCAAAATGTTTATGGTCAAAATTAAAAGTTACCTAACTTTTCAGTGATATGGGAAGTGTAGGTAAAACTAGGTATATCAAATATTTCTAGAGAAATAATATGAAGATAATTGAAATGATAAAATGTGGAAATATGGGAACATTTTACAAATAATATTAAATAAAAGGTAGAGATACACAATTACATATCATAATTACAATGATGTATAAAACTGCATATCTAGCTTGATAAAGGTCAAAAGAATGAACATGAAAAGAGAATGATGGAATTTAGATTTTTTTCCCATTTCCTTTGTGTGATATTTTAAAAAGTGATTGAATGGTAACTTTTTAAAAGAATGCTATAAAATTAATTTCCAAATATATGCCATAACTATGAATTGTGAAGAAACAAGAGTTGTAAATATTCTTTTATGCTGTGAGATGGCATTCAGCTACATTTAGAGGAAAGAGCATTTAAAAGTCTACATTTAAAAATTTTATGGACTTACAAAAATAGTGACAGGTTCTGCAAATATTTACTACTACTGTAATCAATTGAGAGTTTTCACATAAATTCAGTATAAGGACTAAAGTTTGTCAAGTGTTAGTGTTTTCAGAAATGTTTGGGCCAGACCTGAAGTAGGATATATATTATGTACACAAGTGTGAGTGTATATGTGTGTGCATATGTGTGTATATATGTAAACACACATATACACTATATTTTGCCATGTATAATGTGCACATTTACCCAAATTTTTGAGGGAAAAATAAGGATGCACCTTATACATGGGTAGTACCTGAAATACCTTGTGTCTGTTCTTGTGTTTTGTAATTATTTGTTGCATAAAATTTCTTGTACCAAACTATGTTGAAAAATAAATGCTAAAATTCCTTCATAGTACAAAAACAAGCATCTACATATAATTTGATGCTAAATATAATTTGAAAGATCTTTTTCCTGAAAGTTTGGGCCAAAAATGTGCATGTTCAGTATATATGGCAAAATACAGTGTATATATTCCTAGTGACATCTTTATCTTGATTACAAAAGTCTAACAGAAAGCCATTGGGCAATAGAACAGAATACACAAATTTTTAAAAAGTCACAATTCTATCATCTAGAAATAATCAATTTTAATACTGGTCAAATACTCTTTTCAGATTATTTAATTTTCTGTGTTGTTTCCCATTCCATGGATGAAATAACCAATCCCAGTATTGGACATTAGATGGTTTCCAGCTGTTTACTATTACAAACACCTTTGTGGTTTAATTCCTTGTATATAAATGTTCATACATATCTTTGGTTAATTTCTCTGGAAAATTTATCAGAAATGGAATTGATAAGGAAAATGACATAAACATATATTTTATTTATTAGACCTGAAAGCCAAAGATTTTGTATTGCTTTACATGTTTTCCTCCTATGTCCAATTAAATCTCCTTTCTACCCATTAAATTCTCATCCATCTAGTTTTAAGCTCCATTTTTCAAGACAATTTCAATGAGTCCTCCAACGCTCACTGATCCCCCACATCTTTTATTATTTTTAACTTTGAAATAATTTGAGACTTACAACAATTTGCATAAGCGGTACAAATTATTTCCACATGCTCTTAATTTACCTTCTCCAAAATTAACATCTAACATAACCACAATTATCAAAATAATGTCATTAACATTGATGTAATACTCTTATCTAATCTACAGACCTTATTCAAATTTTTTTTTTGTCCCACTAAAGTCCTTGATCTGGTGCAGGATTAAAGATGTGTAGTTTTCATATCTCCTTCTATCCCTCCACTGCAGGGCAGCTTCTGTCTTCCCGTGTCTTCATGACCTCAGGGCCAGCTTCCTGGGCATGCTCCCTGTCCAGTGCACAGGCTCCTGTGCATTCGTTTAATGTTCTGCTGTTGCTGTCTTGAAATTCTTAATCATTCTGGAAGAAGGAACCTCACATTTTAATTTGAACTGGGTTTTGTCAATTATAGATCTGATCTTGAATGACCTTGACACTTTTGAGAAAGTTTGCCCAATTATTTTTTAAGATGTCTCTCAGTTTAGTTTGGTCTAATTGTTTCCTCATAATTAAATTTAGATATAGCATTTTTGGTAAGAATACCACCAAAGCGACATGTGTCCTCCTCTGTGCATTGGATCAGGGAGCTCATGATGTTGGTTGATTCCAATCCTGGTGATACTAATTTTAGTATCTTAGTAACTTACTCAAGATGATGCCTGTCAAGTTTCTGCACTGTAAAGTTTTATTCTCCTTTGATACATATTTTCAAATTACTCTCCAGAAAGATTTTACATTTCCCACTTGCCTATACTCCTGAACCCTCACTAAAGATAGATTATATCTTTTAAAAAGATTTCCTAATTTTGTATGAGTAAAAGGACTTTTCTTAACTATTTCAAATTACTTCCCTTTGACTACTAACAAAGCCGAATTCCTCCCTTCACCAGATTTCCATATTACATAGCCATTATTTTCTTCTTTTGATAATAAGTCAAAATTTCTTTTGCTCAACCTGCTTTCAGTCCACCTTAGTGACTAAATAATTCTAAGAAATATTGGTGAATTGAAAGTGTACATTTACAGGCTAAGTGATAATGTTACGGTGTTTCATTTTTTTATTTTATTTATTTTTACAGAGTGGGGAAGGGTGGGAGAAAGAGAAGGAGAGAAACAGTATAAGAGAGAATCATCAGATTGGTTACCTCTCACAAGCGCCCCAACTGGGGACCAGGCCCGAAACTTAGGCAAGTGCCTGGACTGGTAATCGAACTGGTGACCCTTCACTTTGTGGAACGATGCCTAGCTGAGCCATGCCGGTCAAGGCTACAGTACTTTAAATGTTTAGGAAAAGAAAACAGAAACCTCCGTTAGAAGATGGGGATTATCTTTAGCTTATAGCTGTGTGCTATGAATTCTCAAGGGGATACCGTAAACTAGGTCTGCATCTGGGCTAATGGGGAAGACTAGAACCCTAGCGCGGCTTGCCAACAATGGGTCTGTGAAATATGAAAGGGGTGACAAGAAAAAAAAAATTGAAAAGAATCCAGGATGGTCTGTTGGAGAGCAATGGGGAATGAGATAACCATATAACAGAAAATCTCTGATGACTGCAGGTATTCTGGAGACCCTGCTGGCACGACAGCCAAATTGAATGCATGCATGACCTCTGACCCAGCAACTCTACCCCTGGTTATACCCTTCAAAGGAATTTTCTCACCTGTCCCTCAGAGGAAAAGTTTGAAGGTGCTCATTAGATAGTGCAAGTGTTGTTATTTTAGGAATTGTATAAAGGAATTGTAGAAAACCCAGAATTGGAGTAAAATACAATAAACAATAGGTGAACCATGACAGAGAATTATGCAACAATCAGAAACAATAGATTAGATATACACAGAGCTCCTGAGATGGACATTAAGAACATAGTGCCAAGTGAAAAAAGGAAATAATAATACAGTATCATTTACATATGTTAAAAGTACATATACAAAACCATAAATATATATTTTCCCAAGAACACAAGTAAATTTTAAAAATCTATGTTAAATGCATGAAAATGGTTGCCTATGGAAGAGAGGAGAAAGGAACTACTGAAAGGGGATAAGATTGAATATACTGATAAATAAAAAATGCAACAGACCGTCTTTGCATGAATTAATGATGATAATGTGTCAAGAACTGAGGAAGGTGTTAACTTTCTACATTCAAGAAGGAAGGAAGGAAAGAAGGAAGGAAGGAAGGATGGAAGGAAGGAAGGAAGGAAGGAAGGATGGAAGGAAGGAAGGAAAAGAAAGATAGGAAGGGAAAGAAAGAGGGAGGGGGGAGGGCAAAGGAAGGCAAGAAGGTGGAGGAAGTCAGAAAAGGGAGAAACTGAGCAGGCAGTTAACTCTGACCAGTAATAAGCCTGTGTTCCCTTTGGTCACAGGGCTTTGCACATACTGTTCCATCTGCTAGAAAGTCTAATCACCAACACATACACAAGCACACTTAGACACACACAAACTCCCTCTAATTTCCTTTAGGAAGGAAATTCCTCACAGGTAGGCATTATTCCTATTTTAAAAATTAGTAAAGGCTGACTTCCAGCCAAGATGGAGGCGTAGGTAGACACGCTGTGCCTCTTTGCACAACCAAAGAAGAACAACAAATTAAAAAACGAAAAACAACCAGAACTGCCAGAATATCAAACTGTACGGAAGTCTGACAACCAAGGAGTTAAAGAAGAAACATTTATCCAGACCATAGGAGGGGCAGAGACGGGTGCCGGGTGTAGAGGACACGTGGCAAGGCGGTGACTGGCAGGCCGGGCAGTCCCACATTCACGTGCAGATAAACTGGGAAGAACAACTAGGGAGCGAGGGTCCCAGTGCGGGGAAATAAAGCCTCAAACTTCTGACTGAAAACACCTGTGGGGTTGAGGCAACAGGAGAAGCTCCCGGCCTCACAGGAGAGCTCGTTGGAGAGACCCACAGGGTCCTAGAATGTACACAAGCCCACCCACCCAAGAATCAGCTCCAGAAGGGGCCAGTTTGTTTGTGGGTAGCAGGGGAAGTGACAGAAATCCAGCTCAGAGAGGAGCAAGCACCATTGTTCCCTCTCTGACTCCTCCCCCACATACAGTGTCACAAGGCAGCCACCTGGTTGCCCTGCCTTGGTGAACACCTAAGGCTCTGCCCCTTACCACATAATAGGCTTGCTGAGACCACCAGCACCACCAGCACCACCACCACCAACAACAAAAAGGCCCAAGTGAAAGAACAGATCAAAGCTCCAGAAAAATACAATTAAGCCATGAAGAGATAGCCAACCTATCAGATGCACAGTTCAAAACACTGGTTATCAAGATGCTCCAGGAACTCACTGGGTAGTTCAACAGCATAAAAAAGACCCAGGCAGCAATGAAGGTTGCATTCTGTGAAATAAAGAAAAATCTACAGGGAACCAACAGTGATAAGTAGGACACCAGGACTCAGATCAATGGTTTGGAGCAGAAGGAAGAAAGAAACATTCAACCAGAACAGAATGAAGAAACAAGAATTTAAAAAAAAAATGAGGAGAGGCTTAGGAACCTCCAGGACATCTTTAAACAGTCTAGCATCTGAATCATAGGGGTGCCAGAAGGAGAAGAGGAAGACCAAGAAATTGAAAACTTATTTGAACAAATAATGAAAAAGAACTTCCCCAATCTGGCAAAGGAAATAGACTTCCAGGAAGTCCAGGAAGCTCAGAGAGTCCCACAAAAGTTGGACTCAAGGAGGAACACACCAAGGCACATCGTAATTACATTAGCCAAGATTAACAAGAGGGAGAGAATCTTAAAAGCAGCAACAGAAAAAGAGAGTTACCTACAGAAGAGTTCCCATTAGACTATCAGCTGATTTCTCAAAAGAAACTTTACAGACAAGAAGGGGCTGGAAAGAAGTATTCCAAGTCATGAAAGGCAAGGACCTACATCCAAGATTGCTCTATCCAGCAAAGCTACCATTTAGAATGGAAGGGCAGATAAAGTGCTTCTCAGATAAGGTCAAGTTAAAGGAGTTCATCATCACCAAGCCCTTATTATATGAAATGTTAAAGGGACTTACCTAAGATAAAGAAGATAAAAAATATGAACACTAAAATGACAACAAACTCATAGCTATTAACAACCAAACCTAAACAAATATATACACAAACAAACTAAGCAAACAACTAGAACAGGAACAGAATCAAAGAAATGGAGATCACATGGAGGGTTATCAGTGGGGGAGTGGGAGAGGGAGGGGGGAAGGTACAGAGAATAAGTAGCATAAATGGTAGGTAGGAAATAGACAGGGGGAGGTTAAGAATAGTATAGGAAATGTAGAAGCCAAAGAACTTATGTGTATGACCCATGGACATGAACTAAAGGGGAGGAATGAAGGTGGGAAGGGGTGTGCAGGGCAGAGGGGAATAAAGGGGGGAGAATGGGACAACTGTAATAGCATGATCAATAAAATACATTAAAACTATTAAAAAATTAAAAAATTAGTAAAGACTAAGTCTTTGTGCCCTCCATTTCCACCTTTTCCCATGTACCATTTAGGATATGGGCATCAAGAGAAGTAGGACAAAGAGACTCCACAAGAATGCTCACTGGAGGGAGGGAAAGGAGACAGATAGAAAATCGAGTTTAGCAGAATGCAGGGGGATCACTGACTAAACTAAAAGGGGAGATGGCTACCCAAACAGTGCTTTTGATACAAAGCCAAAAGAGATCTACAGGAACCAGCTCACCCTTAGGATAGAGTGGAAGAATAAGCTGAACGAGTACTACATAGTATAATCCTGTAATTTAAAATCTAGATGCATGGGTCTCATACTCGCATGCCTTTAGGGACCAATAGGCTGATGGATACTAGACAACAGGAAGTGGTGGGGCCTGTGGGAAATTAGAGAGTTCGTACTGAGTGTGTTCCCCACCTAAAGGTATTCAAAATTAATTAAAATATCACTGCATACACACTGTTTTAACCAAACAAACAAGTTCACTGGCAGTTCAGTCCGTAGTCTCCAGTTTGTGACCCTGCACTTCTCTAAGTTCTAGGGAAAAGAGCTGACTGTGTCAAAGAAACAGGTAACAGAAAACAACCAGCAGAACTGCAGTAATAGAAACCCACAACAACTCAGTGGGATACATGTGTCTAAGGATTCGTCTTAATTCATCAGTTACATTTAATAAAACAAACAGTAAATAGATTTAAAAAATAACGACTCAGGTGTACGGCATTACAGGATGGAATAATTCACTACTACTGTATTTTGGAATTCTCAGTTCAGGTCCTACAAAGTTTTAGGAATAGGCAGTCACAAGTGTTACAAAATAACCTTTCTCCTCTGCTCAGTAGAAAGTCCGTCCCTCATGCTGTACATGATGTAAATCTTGCCTTCACATTCATTTAGCTTTAAACCTGCTATAGTTCTATAATGTCCTATGTGCTAAAGTTGCTTCTTGTCTATCCACAAAATCTTCTGATTTCTTTAGTCCCGGGTGACAGGAAAATAATTTGTGTCGGAATTCCAGTGTCTACTCAGGTCCCGGTAAAGATGCTCAATAAACGTTCATTGAACCCAACACTGATGTTTTTTAAATATGTCCACAAACTTTCTGATACTCCTGTCTTCAAAAAGTGAACTCTAATACCTCTATCACTGAGTGTGGTCTGAATTAAATACCTTATTTTTCAGACTATAAGATGCACCCCCCCAAATTTGGGGAGAACAATGGTTGTTAATGCTGCTGTTGGGTTCTGTTTACATTTACATTGATGAAATATTATGTTATTTATGTTATTAAACATTTTACCACATTTTTTGCTTCAAAATTTTCCCCCCTATTTTCCTCCTCTAAAACCTAGGTGCGTCTTATGATTCGAAAATACTGTAACTTACTTCTAATAAATTGGATAGCAGAAGTGATGTCTATCGAATTGATCTTAAAAAGCGTTCGTCTTCCCCTTGGTCTCTTGGATAACCTGCTCTGTGGGCAACCAGCTGCTATGTCACAAAGACACAAAGCAGCCCTACGGAGAGGTTCGCATACTGAGAAACTAAGGCTTCCTGCCAACAGCCAGTAAGGAACTAATGCCTCTGATCAAGAGCCGTGAAAGTGAGCCATGTTAGGAGTTAACCCTTGGGCCTCAGTAAAATCTTCAGATGACCACAGCCTTGTCTAGCATTTGGACTGCAGCTCCCAGAATCGGTACCATCCTGCTAAGCCACTTCTAAGTTCCAGACCTACAGAGACTGTGTGAAATAATAAATGTTTATTAATGTTTTAAATAGCCAAGTTTTAGGGTAATTTGTGAAAAGAAATAGATAATTCATATGCCCACTGAAACATCATTTATTATGATATATACATACATCATTATATGATGTTTAAAAGTTAGGGCTGCTTTGACCCTGGCCTGCGTGGCTCAACTGGGGCGTGAGTGAGAGGCAAGGCAACCGATTGATGATTCTCTCCTTTTCCCCCTACCTTCCCTTCTTTCTAAATAAATAAACAAATAAAATATTGTTTAAAGCTTAAAAAAATATAGCTGTTTTGGAGTTTGGCTCTTCTACTTACATCTTTCCCCTCTTCCACTTCCCATTTTTGCCACCTCCAAAAACCACCAATTCCTTTTTTCTTCTATTGAATGTTAAAAGTCCTAAATAGAGTATTAAAAAGTGTTTTGCCCTGTAATGGGCCCCCAAAACAGATTCCTTAAGTGCAAATCATTAGCTTCTTCCCAGTGTGACAGATGGAGGAGGAGATATTTTGGATCCTCCAGACCTCTCATCTTATTTCTATCTTAAGTAGAAATAAGATAATGTACTTATTTCACTTACATATCCGTTTATCCACCCAAGTGGGTTTTTATTATAACCAGCAGCGTCAGCTTGGAAAGAGCAGGAAGACAGTCAGAAACATAAATGCCACCTAAGCAGGTCTTGGGAGTATACGTGGTTTTAAGCCCGTGAATGGAAGTATTGAAACTTGGAACAAGAGGAGAGAAGCTTTGGCGATGGTGGAGTAGAGAACATTAGAATAAGCAGGGTCAGCACTGTGGAGGTGTGAGAATAACATACACCACACTTTAGTTGTTAGTTTCATTCTATAGCCTCTTCCCTGCTCAGCTACGCTTGCCTGCAGCTTCGGAATAGAGGCCTGGAGACAACGCGTCTTTGTTTTAGGGAACATTCTTTCAGAGAGCTCCTAGCAGAGTCTGGTACAGAGAGGAGAGTGAGGAACTATTGCTGCCAAAGGGACTGTCGGAAACTGTACAGGACTTTGTGCTGGAATCTACTTCCTCTTCCCTAGAGATTTTGAAAAGCAATGGATAAATAAAGAATGGCTCTGAACAGCCCATGTTAGTAGAAAAA
This sequence comes from Tonatia bakeri, assembly GCA_004024845.1. Taxonomy (NCBI): domain Eukaryota; kingdom Metazoa; phylum Chordata; class Mammalia; order Chiroptera; family Phyllostomidae; genus Tonatia; species Tonatia bakeri. The sequence continues at coordinate 172,396 of PVIA01000829.1, forward strand.
GAGGAAATGTCATGTCTTAGAAGCTTACTTTACCAACAAAAATCTTAAATAGAAAAGAACATATATCACAACCCTAGGAAAATCCCTCTTTAATTTTTTTTCCAATCTATAATATTGCAGGTCAGGAAAAGAGCTTAAGGTATCTGATCCCTTCTGCTGAGAAAACACTCTCACTGTTGGGACTGACAACTTAATACATTTTCCACCTCATGTAAACACAGACTTTGCTCAACTATAAATCTAATCTTCAGATTCGTTAACTTTAGTATGAAGCTAATATTTATCTCATAAGATTATTGAGGATAAAACAAAATAATTTAAGGAACTGTAAAAAGTGCTTAGTAAGTGATAGCTGTCTTACATTGGGGGGTCTCCATATTTGATCCCTGAATCCAGGTGTTAGGGGTTGAATTGTGTACCCCTGCAAAAATGTTAAAATCCTAATGCTTAGTACCTAAGAATCTAAGCTTCTTTAGATATAAGGCCTTTGCTAACATAATCAAGTTGAGATGAGGCCGTGAGATTGGACCCTTAAGCCCTGGCCAATGCGATTCAGTGGGTTGAGTATAGTCCTGCAAACCGAAAGGTCACCAGTTCAATTCCCAGTAAGGGCACATGCCTGGGTTGCAGGCTGTGCTCTGCCTCCATTGAGGCCCTTGCAGAAGACAGAAGGTGACCAATTTAAGTTTTTCCCTCACAAAAATGTTCTTATACCTCTCTTCCTCCTTCCCTTCCCCACTCTCTAAACTAAAAATAAAAAGAAACTTTATAAAAAATTACAGAGTGGATCCTTAATCCAATATAACTAGTGTCCTTACATGAGGGGAAGACACAGAGTCACAGGGAGAATGATACAGAGGCAAAGATTGGAGTGATGTACCTACCAGCCAAAGAATGCCAACAATTGCCAGCCGTCACTGGAAGCGAGGAGAGAAACATGGAACAGATTCCCTAAAAAGAAATCAACTTTGCCAACACCTGTATCTCTAACCTCCAGAACTATAAGAGAATAAAATTCTGTTGTAAGTCATGCAACTTGTGGTTCATGATTATGGCAGCCCCAGGAAACTAATACACAAGTATCTGAGTGCAAGCGGTTTATTTTGAAGGGAATCTCAGAACCACTGATTGCAGGATGGACAAGTGGGACTGGGAAGAGAAGGACAGTAACAGAGTGGGCTGATGAGTAGGTTACCTCTGCAGGTAGAGCTCAGTCCTTTTGTGAACCTCCAGGAGAAAATGTAGCATGCACCTAAGAGTTATCCTACTTTTGAGGAAGACATTGGCATATTTATTATTATAGATAGAGGTGTATTAGTTTTCTATGGCTGCTGTAACAAATTACCACACATGTGGGGGCTGAAAACAACAGATCTAGAAGCCAGAAATCCAAAATCATCATCACTGGAATAAAGCTGTCAGGAGGACCTTGTTTCCTGCAGAGGCTCTATAGGAGAATCTATCTGCCTTTTCTCTTTTCTGGTGGTTGCTGGCATTTCTTGATTTCTGTCTAAATCACAACAATCTCTGTTTCTGTGGTCCCACTGCCTCTTCCTTTACTGTCTGTGTGAAATTGTCCTCCCCCTAGCTCTTATAAGGACACATATGATCATATTTAGGCAACCCCTGAATAGTCCAGGATAATCTCCGCATCTCAAGATCCTTAATTACACCTTTGGCCTTAAGGTAATAGTCACAGGTTTCAGGGATTAGGGTCTGATACCTTTGGAGGACATTTTTCAGTCTACCATAATTGGCACAGTTATCCTTCTACTTACATTGATTATTGGTTGAGGGCAAAAATTCCTTGACACTCTGGCCTGCCCTGAAGGGGTTGAGAAAAAATCCTCAGGATGAAAGTTGCAAGCTCTCATTGAGAACTTTTTGGGGCATGTACGGAATGGGAAGTCCCGAGAGGATGTTGATGGGACACCAATAATATTGCTATATGACTATTATTTTTGTTTAGCTTGTTTTTTATTAACCATTAATTGTAATTTAATAATCATAGTTATTATGACTGTCACTATTTTAATCTAACTTCCTAATTGACCACAATATAAATTTTTTGCACCATCTGTGTAATTATGCTTAGAAAATACTATTCCACCTATTTGAACTTGATCCTTTCTACAAGGTTACATTTAAGCATATATTGCTCTGTCATTTCCACCAAAACACCTTTTCTTTACCTTTTTTTAGCACCTATGCAATCTCTTTTATTAATCTCTATTTGGTCATGTATAATTATCTTTCTCAACTGCATATTTTTCTTAAGTATCTTTTAACAATGTCAAAGGTAGAGATCATGACGTATATATTTTCAAATACTTAATGTTGTGACTTTGGAGATTTACATTTATAATCTGGAACCATTTAGTAATTTTTCATCAGGAAATATAAAGCATCTACTTTGAGCTTATTACCCATTTTTAGTTTCTTCAAGGTCCCTTTTTATAACTTCTATAAATTATATTGTGGGACTGGAACATCAGCAGCCTTACTGTGCCATGTCCACTTAGTGACAAGTGCAAACCAGTTTGTTTATAGAAAATGAAAGAATTGTAATATGCGAGTGGTCAAGAAATCCCTGACTTGTTTCCAAAGATCTCTGGAGTACTGGGATTTTTGGCAGTGGGTCAAGGAATGAAACAGGGAATTTTGGGAGAGGCACGAGTGAAAAAAAAAGTTTGGAGTTTGGTTTAAAACTCGGTAAGTTGAAGTTGCGTGGTTGGCTTGTGGAGATGTGCAGGAGGCAGGCAGCCACAGGATGGAAGCTTGAAGGCTGAGCTTGAGGGAGAGATAGGAACTGGGGTATCTCTGCAATAGGTGGGTGGATGAGACCATGCTGGAAGAGCAAGTAGAACAAGAAGAGAAGTAGCAAAGTGGGCTAGAACTAGAACCCTGAGAGCCAAACATTGAAGAGGCCCGAGGAAGAAGAAATAGAGGGAGGAGAACATGGGAAAGAGGCTGTTAGGGGAGCCACAGGAGTCAAATTCTAACATGAGAAAGGAGAAATGGAGCAGAAAAATCTAGCGAGGTTAAAAAAGAAGGAAAAAGAAATGATGTAATTCAGTGCACACTTGAAAAAGAAAAAAATCACAACCTGGAGGTTCTTGATGACCTTAATGAGAGCAGTTTCAGTGGGATGTTATGAGCAGAGCCAGATGGGTTAACAGACCCCTCATAAGAAAAGAGCTCACAGGAATCTCTGGGTACAATCCTTGTGAAGCTAGTTCAGGGTCACCCAGTGACCACTTTCAGCCCAAGTGTCCACAAGAGCCCTGGAGAATCCAAGAGGATCTAGAGTCCAAACTGTTGGCAGTGGATTGAGTGAACCGGGAAATGACACAAAGCTGAAAAACCAAGATTAATGTAGTAAACTTCCATTTTTAAGTTTCAGTTCAAATAATAGATTGCTGAAGCTCACAATGGAGGAGATTTAGCTTAGCAACAATTGCTTAAAAATGATTCAATGATTTTAGTTGATTATAAACTTAAAATGCGCCAAGACTATGACTTAATTCCCCAAAAAGCTACAACAGGCTTGGATTGTGATAACAGAAAAGAGGAAGTGGAGACACCATTAAATACTAGTTGTTGTTTTTTTTTTTTAAAGGACAGCAGAGAAAGAGGAGAAGGAAACAACAATCAAAAGGAGATAAGGTTAAATTAGAAAAAAAAACTTAAGGATAGAAGAGATTTGAATATGTTTATAAGCCAAGGGGAAGGTCCTTTAGGGAGGGAAAGAACACAGGCAAGAAGGGAATTAGTGGTACTGGAGTCTGATGAAGCTGGAAGTTGGTTTAGAACTGAAATGCTGGTGCCTCTCCCTTGGAGAGACTTGAGGGAAGTCTGAAAAAAAGATGGGAGTAACCACAAATAAGTTGTTTTTGGGGAAGGAAATCAGACACTTGGGAAGACCATAGGCAAACGTTTTCGATTTGCTTGATGAAGTAATACTCCAGGGGGACAGGCTCTGCTGTTCGTGAGTATGCGTGAGGAGAGAGAGCAATGGGGAACTTGGGGTAGTTGGAAGGGATGGAAGGAATTCCAGAGAGAATGGGATTTTTGGTTTTTGAAGTGAGATCCAGAAATTGGGAGGTTTCTTCTCAGTCGCTTTAAAACCAACGCCCACAGGAAGCTCAGAATCTTTTGAGCCTGCTGCCTTTTCCCAGTTGGCTCAGGACTGGCAGGCCAGACTGTGGCAGCAATGTACTCAAGAATCATAGGCTTTTTTTTCTTTTTCTTTTAAATAACCTTAAATGGAATGGTTAAATTTATTCATCAAAAAAAGTCTTTTAGAGTCAATCATTTTGAAAAAAACATGTTTTTATTCTTGCAATGCATTAATCTACCTGTTAAAATTTTGGTAGAATTCCTAAGGAGGTAGTATAATTTATGCAAAGGTAATGTTGTTGCGAAATACTGAAATGCAGATGAGTCTGATATATCTAGTAGGCAATGGTTACTAAGGCAAAAAGTGTTTGAAAATAAAATAAGTATCAACCATCACAAACTTTCTGGTACCCGAAGGTCCTGAGAAATTCGGAATTTCTGAAGGAAGCTGGTCGAGGGTCAGGCGAGGGGCGGGGTTTACACAAAAGTAATAAGCTTTTCTCGGCCCTCAGGACTTAACGGGAGGGAACAGACACAAAAAATCAGTATCTATAACAGAACTATGAGATAAGCTACGTGAGAAGCACAAAACGCACTGAGGTGATTGAAAAACATCGAGTGTTTTTGTTCTGAGAAGTGGAGCCCGATTCCCAAACGCTTTCAAGGAAATCCGGAAAGAGTCAAGGGCGCCGAAACCTTGTAAAACACCCGCCTCGAGCCACCCGCCTTTGGCTCACGAAGCTCTCGGCTCGGTGTGCCCAGGCGCGCACACGCCAGGGCGACTGTCACCACGAGAGGGCGCGCCCCCGCGACTGTCTACGGAAGTCCCGCCTCCATTTCCGGCGGGATTTCCGAATGGGGAGGGCCTAGCGGCTGCTTCCGTTCTTCAGTGTTGCCACTTCAACACGTGTGTCTTCCCATTGGGATTACTGGGTTTTCCTACTCCTGGTGAATTTGTCGCGGCGGAGCTCCCTTCAGATTTAAGGATGAAGGCGGTAAGGGTCCTCAGAAGCCTAGCCCCCGCTATTTAGGACCACTTTGGCTGAGAGGCACTTGCTGCTTTTTCACCCTTGTGTAGGGGGCGGTGGCCTAGACTTGGGGCTCTCTTGGTTCTATGCGGTGTCCGCTTCCTAGCTTTTTCACCTGATTCTTCCTTCATTGCTCAATGTGCTCGCGCTCGTCTTCAGGAGCCACGATGAGACGAGCATCGAGTCTTGTATCGCTAGGATGTCAAATATTGGAAGGTTGTTCACGATTGTTTTTCGAACCCCTGTTTTACGGATGAGAAGCAGGGTCTTGTTCTCAGTGAATTTATAATGTGAGTCATGGGATTCGAAACGAGTCCTTTTCCTTCCCCTAAAGGGTAAGAAAGTAGAAAAGCAAATGATTTGCTCTGGTTCTCGCAGAAAATCAGAGCTAGCCCTAATATTTGGATTTCTGAATAAGGGGTCACCAGCAAGAGAGTTGGAATCCGAAGACCCAAATTCAGTGTCGCCTTCCTTAGTTTAAGGGTCTTTGACAAGTCATCTGTAAAGCTTAACTTTATCAGTAATGTGAGGATAACAGCAATCATTGCTTAACTAAGCTCTTGGAGGTAATATGTTGGAAAACTTTGTAAATGTTAAAGCAATATGTAAGTGTCAACTGTTGTTAAAGACAGCCAGCAGTTTGCTCTGAGTATGCTAAACTAGTTAAGATAGCTTGAATAACCACTTACCATTAGATCAGTGGTTCTTAACTTTTTTAGGGGTCTTGGACCCTCTTTAGTAGCTGTGGCTGTTGGTCGTGAGTAAGACCCCTGGTTGAATAACTATTGCTCTAGTGCCATTCTGTAGGGTTAATGCCATAGTTTGGTTTTAGCTCTTATATGCAAGATCCTTGGCTGTGAGGCATTAGAATTGTGGAATTAGTCTAGTGAAATTTATAATCAGAACTCTTTAATTTGATTTTAAAAAGAAAATAATATAAATTTATGCACGCAGCAATCCTTCTGTTGTTGTTTTCCAGAGAAGAAATAAAAAACAGGTCCCAAGCTTTAGGAAGCTGATTAAGACAAGTAAAGTCAAACTTGAAAACAAGCTAAAAAATAAGCAATTTAAACAACAAAGTAATATCAAGAAGTACCGAAAAGAACAGAGGAAACTAAGGCAAGCTGTCAAAGATGCTGTGTCTAAGAGACCCGTTCCCCTGGAGGACCCTAAGAAAAAACGACCAGGTAATTGTGAAAACATTCATGTGCTCTAATGTCCATCAATTTGTTTTAAAATGTTCTTCATGAAATAATTGCATTCTACTAGTCACTATTCTTGCTCACAGATCTTTGTAAGAGTTGGTAAGGATAGTAGACTTTTATGCTTTATCAGTCAGTATAAGAAAACATTTCACTACAGTATTCACTGTGAGAAAGAGCTGGCCTCAGCTTTTAGTATGTTTAGAAAGCAGATCCGAAGATACAATACTTGGGATAACAAACTCAGAATTGCACTATTAATAAATGTCAGGCAACGTGCCATGTCACTTTCCCATTTGCTGGCAGTTCACTAGGGTGAGAACTTTGCTTTTTTCTGGCGTGTTCTTCACAGTGTTGCCAAAATTCATGTAGTATTCTAAACATCGGCCTTTCTTTTTATTTGGAAACTTGGAGTAAAATAGAGCTGTAATTGTCAGAGCTGTTCTGTAAAACCATCCAAGAACTCCCAAGTATTCAAAACAGGTAGGGAATATGACCGTTTTGAGTCAGACCAGTTCTACAGTGTTACTGATACTTTCAGGGTGGTTGCGTTTGACTGTATCTGACCTATTGAGTCTTCCAGTGTGCATCTCATTCTCTTAATCCTGACCTATTTAGTTTGATCTCTTGGCAACATATTATTGTGATACATTAAAGGTCATGGGCCTCGAAGTCCAGAAACTGGGCTTTTCTCTTAATTTTGATACTTAATAGCAAAGCGGCTTTAGTGGGTTACTTACTCTCCACATATTTAATCTGTAAAAACATTTAGATAGAAGGTCTCTTCCATCTAAATTTCAGTAGAATTTAAAAAGCATGATGTGTTAATAATTATATATTTAAAATAAGCAAATGATTTCTTCATTCTTACATGTTGGAGTCTATCAGGCAATTGGATATGAGAATATAAGGTTCACAAATAAACAAAATAGAAACAGAAGCATAGATACTTAGACTGACAGCTGTCAGAGGGGAGGGGGGTTTGAGGGGCTAGGTAAAATGGTGAGGGATTAAGTGAAAAAAATATATATGTGTGTGTCACATAGACACAGATAACAGCATGGTGATAGCCAGAGGTTGGGGGGAGGTGGAATAGGGCAAAGGAGAGAGAAATTGTGACAGAAAGAGACTTTACATTGGGTGATGGGCACATGATACAGTGTGCCGATGATGTTTGTTGAATCGCATACTTAAAACCTGTGTGGTTTTGTTAACCAAAGTTACCCCACTAAAATTCAATTTTAAAACATAAGTTTCAAGTGAAAAACCTGGGTTAGAGAGAATAGTATGGGGAATTATCAACATATAGATTATAGTTAAAGCCTTACACTTGGGTAAAATCACCGTGGATACTGTGTAGTACGAGAATAACAGAACCTAGAATAGAATTTTAAGAAACCCTAGCACTTAAGAAATGGGCAGAGGAAGAAAAATCTATAATGGGGTTTGAGGAAGAGCCAGATAATTAGAAAGAAAATGAGAATTACACAGTGTCTTAGAAATCAAAGAAGAGTATTTCAAGAAAGAAGGAAACTCTATGTTCTAACAGTAAATAATCTACAAAATAAACTGTTAATTTAAAAAAAGACAAGGTGTATACCGAAGCTTTTACCTACTTGAAATCGTAGGCTGTCACCACATGTCTGATAGGAACATACTGGTAAAGAGAAAAAGAAGAGTGGTTAAAAGGCCTATATATTTGGTCAGAGAAGTAAGTGGCAGTAACTGAATGAGAGCTGGAAGGACAAAGGGTTATGGTCTGAGAGTGGGGTGGGCACGCAGGTTTGGGATGTGGCCTTGGAGGGGAGTGGCTGAAGTGGCATGGAGGTAGAGGCTATTGGCCATCAGCCAGAACTGGGGGGCCAAGTCACTGGTTCTCAAATGCACTGAAAGACATTGTAGAAAGTGTGGAGACGTTTATTTTTTGATTGTTGCAGTGACCTGGGTGTGATCCTGGCATTTAGGTTTCAGGGGTCAGGGATGCTAGCACTTCGGCTAGCTCAGGACACCCCAGTATAACAAAGAATTGTCCTGCCCAATGTGTTGAGTTGTGCTCCCATTTAGACACAGTGGGCTAAGGTACCAGAAAAGCATACGTTTTTCTATATGCAGAGTTCTACGTCTCTTACTACTTGTTTCTGATTTTTTTTGTTGTTGTTGGAACAGGTAAAAGGATTGAGAGGGCAGAGGAGGAAGAAGAAGAGGAAGCCCTTCCTTTAGATATGTTGGATGAAGATGACTTACAGTTAATGAGGGATTTAGGACAAAGAGCATCTTTTCTAACGAGAGATCTTTCTTATAGGTAATACTTCATTCAGATTATATTCATGCATATCTTTTTAGTGTAAAAAACTTGGTTCTGAATTTTACTTAGGTGATTAGTGCAAAACTTGAGCTCTGAACACAGTGTTGACAAAGAGTAAACCCTATTTATTATTCAGTTTATTTCCTAAATAAAGGAAGTTCATGAATAAAACCAGCTGAATTTATTTAGCGTACATCTTTATTTCGTTTGAGTCTGAATAGTGAAGTAGAGTGAATGGGGAAGAATGCTGTTCTTTGTTTGAGGAATTGGCAGAACAGTCCCGAGTTCTTCATGGCCATGATCTCAGTCCTCGCTACCCTGTTAAGTAGGTGGTATTCCCATTTACAGAGAGGAGACTGATGCTTCCTTGCAGTCATAAGTAGTAGAAATTTAGACTTAGATCTTTGTAACTCCTAAGTCCATGCTGTGCTCTGAAGGTTTTTGGGACCGAAGGATTTGGCTCTGGTGTATTCTTCAAAGAGAATCTGCTGCACCTTTCACCTTTATTTTGCATCTAAAGGGAAAACTAGATATAGCCATACTTTGAGTCCTTGTGGTGGACTACACAATGAATTTACTCATTTACTAGACATTTGAGTTCTGCTGTGTGCCTGGTTTAGGTGCTAATGTCTATATACCTGTTGAAGTTGTGGCTAGTAGTTTATTTTTCCGTGTTTAAAAAATGATAAGCCCCTGCATTCCTTTTTAGTATGTTAAAGCTGAAATGTTTTTTTTGCAGTGAGCCTGTTCACATCAAAAAACGAAAACATGAGCACGTTATAGATAAATATGAAAAAATACCAAGATCTCTGCAAACAGTGCCAGAGAAGGAATTGATTCACTTGCTTCCTATCAAAGATAAAAGCGGCATAATCCCACAGACCAGGGAAAAGCCAGGTGAGTCCCCTCAGCCTGTGTGTTAGTTAGTTTTAGCACCTCAGTAACACCACATATTTCTTTCATTAAAAATTTAATTTACTTTGACTTTTACCCATATCTACAAAATAGAGGCAGCTACAGTTAGTCATATAGCAAGCTTGATGATTTTGGCCAGAAACACAGTCGACTGTCTTAAGTGTTTGTTGTGCTGTGACAGCTGAAGCTACAAGGCCAAGGTGATTATTTTCTTTTCAGAGTATTTCAACACATTTTATTGTTTCTAAAATTAGAGCATGTTAGTCATCCTTTATTAGCCTTTTTTTCTTATATGTATCTTTTTTCTTATGAAATAACACACAAAAAAGTCCAGAAATCTAAGATGTGAAGTTGTGTGGTTTATCACAAAAAACACCCATAGAGCTACTGTCTTGGCAAGAAACAAATACTGCTAGCATGCAGAAACATCCCTCGTGTTCCCCTTAGTCACCTACCGTTCCCTCCTCAAAGAAGTACCTGCTTTCCTGAGGTTTATGTTAATCATTTCTGTGCTTTTCTATGTAGTTTCACCACTTAAGGATATTATCATGTTTTAATGTACATATTTTCCAGTTACTGACACTAACCAAGATGAAGAGGATCAAAAAGAGATGGAACCTGAGGAAGGTAATGGGGTACATCTTTACAGTTACCAAATTGTTAATTGAGAATTACTTTTTTTTTTTTGGCCTAATATAAGTGAGTTAATTTTAGATAAAATCTGGAATGTGCATTTTGGAGTACTGGGCATTTCAAGGCGATTTTGAACATTTTCCAACATTTTGAAAGTTTTACCTTGTGGAATTTGATTGTTGTTTTTTTATTATGGAAAAATTTATGCAATTAAAATTTGTTATGTGTAGGCGTGCGTGAAGAGTCTTGTTAATTGCACTGTTCTGAGTTCTTTTTAATTGTAAGTAAGGACCTACCTTCAGATAACTATTAACTGTTTAGCTTTAAATTACAAAAACGATTTTGTGGTATGCAATCATTTTGGTTCTTTAGAACAGTTATACTTTGTGCATATCTGTTTCAAATCATTAAATGTGAGTTTCTAATAGCTACCATAGTTCTAATCAAGTTAAATGAAAAGAACATATTTATTCTTTGAAACTGTATTGGTTTGGAATTTGTGACAGAACGAACTGGTTAAATATTACTTCTGCTTTGCAAACCGCACTAATAGTGTAAGTGAGATTCCAGGTGAGCTATTTTACCTGTGTTCAGTCATCCTTCATTGGCTTCTTGCAGATTGTACCCATGTGTTTTTTCAATCTAGTTCCCTATGGATTTCTTTTTTAAAAAAGTATCATTCTATTACAGTTGTCCCAGTTTTTCCCCTTTTGCCTTCCTCTGCCCATCACACCCCACTGAATTTCTTAATGTGAACATATTTGATGTAGTTCAAAAGACTATATAGAGTTGAAAACAAAGAATATAGTGTACTTTTTAAACCACAAAATCAGACTGCCCTTTCCCTAATGGTAGTACCTGCCTCATATGATTGTTGAGAGGATGATATGAAATAAGGTTCTTGGATACTTATAAATAAAGGAGTGGTAAGAGGGAAGATCTAATCTGTTCCAGAGATTATTGAAGATCCTGTTCCAGAGCTGACCATAGAAGAACATTTAGTTGAGAGAAAGAAGAAACTACAGGAAAAAAAACTGCATATTGCTGCCTTGGCATCTGCCATATTATCAGATCCAGAAAGTAATGTAAGTAGTAGTGGTTTCTTTAGGTTCTTCATATTAGATATGATCTAAATGTCTAATATTTTAAGATTTTCCTGTTGCCCATAAGCATACACAAAAAGGAAAAGCATTAGCAAAACATAGTAACTGAGTTAGAATAAAGGAGTAGACAGAACCTTAGCCTAATTCTGTGTTTGAACTTACTTTCTTCTGTAATCTTAGAAAAGTCTTGTCAGTGCTCTGAGTCTCTAAATGTAGGTATTGGACCTAATGTTGGAACTCATGGTGCTGGGAAGGAGGAACTTCCTTGCAAATTTGCTTGACTGACTGTAGAGTTTTTAGTTAGGAACATACACACAAAAGACATTCTTTCAGGAATACTTGTAAATGTAAAATATTTTAAGAGCAATAAATCAGAAAGTTATAATGAATGATCACTGGGCCATGGGTGCACTAGGGAAGGTGATAGTAGTTACAACAGAAACGCAGGGTCTAGTCTCGCTCTGCTAAGTACTGTCTGTTAGACTTTGGGTGAGTTTTATACCCAAGACTCATTTTCTTTCTTTTTCTTTTCAAAGATATATATGTTATTTTTAGAGAGGGGGAAGGGAGGGAGAAAGAGAGGGAGAGGAACCTCAGAGGAACCTCAACTGGATGTCCTCACTACACACCCTGACCAGGGACCGAACCTGCAGCCCAGGTGTGCTGCCCAACCAGGAATCACCCGACAACCTTCTGGTTGGTGGGACAATGCTCAACTAACTGAGCCACACCAACCAGGGCAAGACTCACTTTCTCCATCTCTAAAATGAGAATGGAACCTATATTAAAACTTTGTTGTGAAGATTAAATTATACATATACATGAAGTTATATAAAGTGATACTATTATTTTTGTTATATTGGTGTCCCCAGCATTCCACTATGATAAACATTTGTTTATTTAACAATAAAATAGATTATTTACATCTAGAAAAATTTTCACATGGGTATGTTTCAGACTAGTATTTGTCCTTTTCTAACAAAGTCAGAAGATCTGGAGCAGAATCAGGGAGGGGAGTTGGGAATATTTCTCATCGGTATTATCTCATTTAGTCATTGTGAAACCATAGAGACATAAGCTATTAATCTCATATTATAGCAGAAAAACAGAGCCTTTAAAAACTCAAGCGATTTGTTCCAGATTTTAACAGCCACTGGGTTGGAACCCAGCTCTTCCAACTCTGCAGCCTCATGCTCATTTCATGAAAGCGAGGGGGAGCACGTAGGCGGTGACATGCTTGTCCTGCTCCCTGCTGTGGCGAGCATCGCTCATCAGCCAGGGCATTGCTTCCCACGGTGACGCTCCAGCGGGCAGTAGGAGCCCGTCAAAGCAAGCGCGTTAGCTGAAACTGGTTTTTTACTTCTGCATCACATCATCTTGGGCAAATGAAGCTTATGTTAACATGGATATATTATATTAATTTCTTGTTACCTTGCATATATGTGATTATGTAATATATATATAACAAGCTATTTCAAAAATTGTTTTTAGGGAAATAAACACATGTCCCTCTAAGAAAATCCAATTAAGAATAGGCAAATTAACAAACTTAAACTATTATTTATGTTCTTTTCAACTACTTACTTAACAAAAACATGATTAATTTGTAACTTCAGTGATTTGTCTGTAGGTCATGGGAGCAGTCTGGAGTTGTGTGTGGCTGGACCGAGTCGTCATGTGAACTCTGCTCACTGCTCCAGGCCCTGATGTGGCCTTTGCTCATAATTATTTTGCCATTATTTCTCCAGCCTTACATGTTATTTCTGTAACAGGTGAAAAAATTGAAGGAATTGCGTTCAATGCTGATGGAACAGGACCCTGATGTGGCCGTTACTGTTCGAAAGCTGGTGATAGTTTCTCTGATGGAGTTATTTAAAGACATCACTCCTTCATATAAAATCCGTCCCCTAACAGAGGCAGAAAAGTCTACCAAGGTATATTAAATACAATTACTGTACAAAATAAGCTGAAAATTTTGGAGAGTGAGAGATGGGAGAATCAAGATTTTGTTTCTTTTTAGATTTTTTAAATTGACTTCTTAGAGAGGGAAAGAGAGAACCATCGATTTGTTGTTCCACTTATTTATGCCTCTACTGGCTGCTTCTTGTGTGTGTCCTGACTGCGGATTGTGCTCAAAACCCTGGCGGGTGGGGACGGCCCTCCAACCAAGTGAGCTACCTAGCCAGGGTGGGTTTTTTATTTTTATCTTTCAGTGGGTTTTACATGACTGGGTATATTAGTAGGCCCTCCACATTTTGTCCTAATTTTCAGATTTCAGTATTTTGATGTTAAAAAGTGCTTGATCTTTTGGTCTTTTCAGATACGCAAAGAAACCCAAAAGTTAAGAGAATTTGAAGAAGGCCTCGTTAGCCAATATAAATTTTATTTGGAAAATCTGGAGCAGATGGTTAAAGGTATATTAAACCTCTTCAAGCATGTGACAGATTTAGCCTTGGTCAGGAGGGCGGATTCTGTATTCTGTGCTGTGTGCTGACTATCAGTGTCGTGTGTGGTCCCGTCCCAAGCAGAGTCTCGCGTCAGACTCTCCAGGTTCAGCTCTCGGCTCATCACTTAACCCCTGTGTGATGGGCAAATTGTCGAATCTCTCTGGGCTTTGGTTTTTCTAACTGTAAAGTGGGGATAATGATAGTACTTAACCTCATGGAATTGTTGTGTGAAAGTAAATGGACTTATAGATATAAAGCACTTACAATTATGCCTAGCTTGTGTTAAGGACTATATTTATCAGTTATTAGTATTAGTATTATTACAGTTCTTTACCTGGTAAGTAGTTGTATGTGTCTCAAATTCATGAATAGTTGGAATTTACTCTGCTGGGCTTTTTAAATTTTTATTTTGGAGAGCAAGTAAGTAGTTGGGGAAAAGGATAACTTGTAATGAATCCTTTGAAAACTCATATTATGAGTCAGTTATTCAGGATGATATTCTGTTGAACCCTTGTTCTCAGAACAGGAAGGGCATAGGGAAAGTTGGACAGGACAGGGGAAGGGGTTCAGTGGCCTAGGCCAGGTGCTTTCATTGACCAGGCTGGGCTCCTATACTCAGTGCTGGGCCTGAGGCTCACCCAGTTGCCATCTCAGCTGGAGCAGGACTACCGAATGCTGTTGGCCCAAAAAGGACATGAAGGTGGGTGGGATGGATATTGTTTGTAAGCTCTGACATCCCACCTGGAACCTGCTTTCTAACATTTTACTCTCCCAATGATGTGGCTTGGAAGCATTGTGTAGACCAGCACTATCAATAGAAGTAGAACATGATAACATGAGACACAAAAGTCATTAGAAACAATGTAGCCACACTTTAAAAAAAGGTTAAAAGCAGTATCGTTAATTTCAATAGTAAATTACATATGTCTAAACTGTCATTTTAACTTATAATCAATTTTACAAATTAGTGAGATGTTTTACATTTTTTTGGCACTAAGTTCAAAATCTGGCGTGCATTTTACACTCCAGCACGTCTCAGGCGGGAGTAGCCATATTTCAAGCACTCAGGTGCCCTGTGCACCTGGTGGCCTCTGCATTGGACCCTGCAGGTGCTGGCTGTTCTAAGTGGATTGAACCATATGAAGTTTTTTTTAAGCTTAAGAAAAGTTATGGTAAAGTATATATAATATAACATTTATATCATTTTAACTATTTAAGAGTACAATCCTGTGGCATGAAGTAAATTCACCAGCATCCATCTCCAGGACTTTTTATCTGCCCCAACTGAAATTTTGTAACCATTAAACATTAACCCCCCATTCCCTCCCCCCCCAGCCCTTGGCAACCAATCTACTTTCTGTCTCTATGAGTGTGACTCCCCAGGAACCTCATATTAATGGAATCATACAATATTTGTCTTTTTGTGACTTGCTTGTTTCACTTAGCAGGAGGTTATCAAGTGTACATTCTTGTAGCAGGTGTCAGAATTTTCTTCCTTCTTAAGGTCAAATAATAGTCCATTGTATATAATCACGTTTTGTTTATGCATGTATCTCTCCAATATGAAGTCTTGTCAGGTTCAAGTGAATACAACATATGGTTCTTCCTTATGGTGAACACAGTCTGTTGGGGGGAAAACTGTATATATGAGAAGCAAGTTTAAAATGAAGTTACCGTTGTCCCTGTCACCTGTGTCATCTCTGGCTGTGTACGATAGAGAGGGAAATGTTGCTGTAGAGAGACCAGCATATTTTTATATTCTCATATTCAAGATGCTATGTTACCGTAACAATATATGTATGCAGAAATTTCTAGAAAATAGGTACTGTGCATCATCAATTATTTTGAAGGGTAATTTGAATCTCTTTTAGACCTCCTGGGTAAAGAGACCACTGTGAGTTTCAGCAAGAATTCAGGAGAAATGGTGTTTTAGATTCTTTGGATTTGTAATTAATCAATCAGTTAATTAATTAGAGAAATACTGCTTTGTTGTTCTACTTATAACATTCATTGGTTGCTTCTTGTATGTGCCCTGACCGGGAATTGAACCCACAATTTTAATGTATTGGGATGACGCTCTAACCAATCGAACTAGCCGACTAGGGCCAGATTCTTGGGATTTTTAGAGTGTGAAAGAGGCTGGGATTCAGAGAGTTTGGAACTTGTTCATATTCACCAGCCAATTAGTGAGGGACTAGGATTTGAATCCAGGCTTCTTGACTTCTAGTCAAGTGTTTTGGGAAAAGCCTTGGAGAGCCCAGTGCGAGGGCTTCTTTAAGGTGGCCAACTCCCGGTTCCTTTTCTTTTTAACCCCCTAGGCACCCTTTTCATCTAATGATATGTCTTAAAAACACAGAAAGTTGATATTCTGGTAATTGTGGTTACAGTCAGAGGGCGGGTGGGGTGGAAACATTGTAATGATAACCTTGTACTGTGTAAGTGTAGATACAGTTCATATTTAAGAGTTTGCATGGCCTGTTGGGTTTTCATATGACCACATATTACCATAAAAGAGAGATAATTAGTTGAAGCTTTGACCAACGGGGAAAGTAAGTAACTAACTACAGTTGTCTTTTGGTTAGACTGGAAGCAAAGGAAGCTGAAGAAAAGTCCCGTAGTTTCCCTAAAGGCATACAAAGGCCTGGCAGAGGTGGCTGTGAAGAGCCTGTGTGAGCTGTTGGTGGCCCTGCCTCATTTCAATTTTCACAACAACATCATCGTCCTGATTGTCCCTCTCATGAATGACGTGTCAAAATCGGTGGGTTGCTGATTGTTGCTGTTTGTGCTTAATAGAAAATTACACACCATGAGGTTTTTTTCTCTCAAAATTCTTTTGGAGCTCTTACTTATCACTAAAATAGAGTCACTTGGCTAAATACTTCTTCTTTGAGAAAACTCTTTGAACTTAAGTTTGGGGCAGTGTTTCTGAACAGGAGGCAGTTCTGCCTTCCAGGGAGCATTCGTCCGGACTGCGGTGGTGGGGGCCTGAGAGCTGCCATGTAGTGGGTGAAGGCCAAGCGTCTAAATGTCCTGTGAGGCACAGGACTGCCCCCACAGTAACGCATTCTAAAGAAAAGTCCAGTATTTGGTGTGAAGAGCTGAGGTTGAGAAACAGCGGTCTAGTGTAACGTTTTATTTTCCAGATATCTGAAATGTGCTGTGAGGCTGTAAAGAAACTTTTTAAACAAGATAAATTAGGCCAAGCGTCCCTTGGAGTAATTAAAGTGATTTCTGGTTTTGTGAAGGGCAGAAATTATGATGTTAGGCCAGAGGTAAGCCTTTTGTTTTTTACTTTACATTTTATTTGTTTTTAAGTCACAAAGTTACTTTTCAGTTGTCAGTTTATTCTTCACAGAAGCGTGCGAAGCACAGGGGGAAAGTGCTCAGTGCTGCGAATGCAGCCTTCCATTTAGCCCTGCAGTTTCCAGTGCTCACCCTGCAGTTTCCACTGTTGCGGTTCCCAGTTCCAGAATCTCACTTTGCCATCAGATCCCCTCGATAATGCTGGTAATTTTAGTGGAACTGCCAAAATTACAAATACTGCGTTTAAGAGAAAATATTTAGTGTCTTTATGCAGGATTGTAGAGTGATGAGATAAGGCTTGAACAGGAAACTCATTCATAGGGAAACATTTCCACTTTAGTGGTGTTAGAATGATAAACAGCATTCTCTAATTTGTTGTTTTTGGTCTGTATTCAGGTTGTACAATTGTGACTTTTTAAAGGTGTGCAATATGATAATTTAATATACATACACATTGTGAAATGATTACCATAGTCAAGTTAATTAACACATTCATTACCTCTCATAGTTACCTTTTTTTTCATGCTGAGAATATTTAAGATCTATTCTCTTAGCAAATTATTAACTGTTATCACCATGCTGTACTTTAGATCTCCAGAACTTACATAGTCTTTTAACTGAAAGTTTAGAGCATTTGATCAACATTTTACCATTTTTCCCATTCCTGGCCACCGCTGTTCTCTCTGGTTCTATGTATTCAACTCTTTAGATTCCGCATAAAAGTGAGGTGATCGTGCAGTGTTTGTCCTTCTGTGTCTGGCTGGCCTCACTTAGCATAGTGTTGTCCAGTGTCACCCATGTTGCCACTAGTGGCAGGAGCCTTATTTTTAATGGTGGAATAGTATTCCATTATATGTCTATGCCACATTTTCATTATTAATTTATTTGCGGACACTGGCTAAACATTTCCATATCTTGGCTGTTGTGAATAATGCTGCAGTGGACACGAGAATGCAGATAACTCTTTGAGATACTGATGTCATTTCCTTTGGGTATACACCCAGAAGTGGGACTGCTGGTTTATATGATAACTCTCTTTGTAATTTTTTGAGGAGCGTCTATGTTGTTTTTCAGAGTGGCTATACTGGCTTATACTCCGATTCCCTCTCTTCACACCCCCACGAACACCCGTTGTCGTGTCTTTTTGATAACGGCCATTCTAACAGGTGTGAGGTCGGATTTGCGTTTCTCTGACGATCAGTGCTGTTGAGCACATTTTCGTATATACTCATATGCCTTTTTTGGAAAAATGTTCAGATCCTCTGACCATTTTTAATTGGGTTATTTGTTTTTTTGCTGTTGAGTTGTATGAGCTCCTTGCATATTTTGCTATAGCAACCCCTTGTCTGATACGGTTTGCAGGTATTTGTTCCCATTCTGTAGCTGGCTTCTCGTGTTGATGGCTGGCTGTGTGGGAGTTTCCATTTTCTGTGGCCCCGCCTGTGTGTGTGTGCTTTTGTCGCCTGTGCTTTCCGTGTCGTAGCCGAGAAACACTTCACCAAGACCAATGTCAAGGAACTTTTCCCCTATTTTTTTCCAGTAGTTTTGTGGTTTCAGGCCTTACATCTAAGTTTTTAATCCATTTCCACTTAGTATTTTGAGTGGTTTAAGATAAGGGTCCAATTCGATTCTTCAGTAGGTGAAAATCATTTTTCTGACACTTTTTATTGGGGAGCGCATCCTCCCCCTTTGTGTGTCTTGGTGCCCTTGCCAAAGGTTGGCTGGCTGTGTGCCACTCTCTTTAATTTGGAGTTATTTTTCGTCTGTGAGTAAGATCTCACGAGCACACGGAATACGTCATGTGTGAATTGATCTTTCCAACACCTAGAATGACTTTAGGTTCACTATGTTACTGTTGGTTTTTCCCTGTTGCCATTTGTGCTCTAAGCCCTATAATCTGAAATGCTCAGTTTTCTTTCAGATGTTCATGTTGGAATAAGAGAAAGCTGTATTTCTCAAGTATTTTTTTTTTCAGGAATGCTTCTGTGACTTCAGGAGGTCAATGGAGTGGTTTCTTCCCAAGAAAATGTAGGGTTTTAAACCCCTTTTGTCTTTGTGTTTGGATGCGTGCCAATTTCCAAATCAGCTTCTGACTTTTTTGAATGGTTTAAGGCCATAGTTCTCACTGTGGTTCCTGACCCAGCATCAGTGGGAATGAAAAATACAAGTCCTGGGGCCTCCCCCAGACTCACTGAACCAGGGATTTGTGGGGCCCAGCTGTTGGTGTGCTAACAAACAAACCTTCCAGGTGTTCCAGGGTTTGTGAAGTTAGGGATCCATTGACTTGAGGGAAGATAAGTTGTCTTAAGTAATAACACTAGTCTTCATGTTCTTTATTTTTGTGGGGTAGGGGAGAGATGAATATTAGAACCATTTTCTGTAAAACCGAAGCCACTGTGGTAGATTAAAGCTGGTTTAGAAATACCTAATTTATATCTCCTCCTCCGATGCTGTTCAAACCTTTAACTGGCCTGCCTGCTCTTCATAATCGTTACCTACCAGAGCCGAGTGAGTGCGCTTGCTTCCTGTTGCCACTGGACTACAAAGTAATGTTACATGTATTTAGCCAAATACTAGACACAAGTTACCACATAAGTCTAGCAAAAGGATAATAGGTCTTTGTGTAAAATGTGATAAAAGATGTTTTGAGAGTTTTTGTTGTTGTTTTTGCATGAAGGAAGGAAATAACATCTTTAAATGCTTAGTTTTCTCAATAAAGTTTTTGAGGGCAATATAAATATTAAGCTGTGTATTGTGCTTTCTGCCATATTAGATGTTAAAAACATTCTTGTGCTTACGAATCAAGGAAGTGGAAGTGAAAAAAGATACAGAGGACATTAATAAACCAAAAAAGTTCATGACTTTCAAGGAAAAGAGAAAGAATCTGTCAAGAATGCAAAGAAAGGTTTGGTTTATTTCTTTTGTTTTGATTTTAGATTAAAATCATAGTGTAGAAACAGGTAGAAATCATCATTAAATAGTAATTATAAATATTTGAAAGTTCAATATTTAGAGAGTTTAATTTTCCCAATTACAGAGAAATATTTTATTAAATCAGTTTAAACTGACAACTCATTAGCAAAGAGTAATGGCAAAAAAGATATTGTCTCCACGCTGGCCTTCATGGTCACCTTTGATTCATTGTGACACACAGATGTTTTCCTCAACAGAAAGACTGTATTCATGTGAAGTGCAACAAAGTGGGGTTGTGTTAATTGAATCAGGAT
The DNA here is from genome assembly GCA_004024845.1 of Tonatia bakeri. Taxonomy (NCBI): domain Eukaryota; kingdom Metazoa; phylum Chordata; class Mammalia; order Chiroptera; family Phyllostomidae; genus Tonatia; species Tonatia bakeri. The sequence continues at coordinate 192,678 of PVIA01000829.1, forward strand.
TTTTATTGGTTCATATTTGAAACCTTTTATTTATTTACTAGGAAACTCTGGGTACATTTTTAAAATGTTTTGAGAAATGGAGCTATTAATAGTCCCCACCTTCCAGAGTCATTGTGCATTTAAATGAGATGACACAGGCAGAGCACCCAGCAAGGTGCATGGCACTGGCCCTACGGACCTTAGCTGCCACTGCCACTCTCATTGTTACCATTTCTCAAAACATGTCCAGACAGTTTCTTAGTGTTATCCAGTTGCTTATAAAAACAAAATAATTTCCAGGATACCCATTTTTCAGTGTTGGTAATAATATTAAAAACATGACATAAATATCAAATTAGACTTAGTAACTGCAAACAAATGAAGGAAAATACTTATTTTCATTGTTGATAGCATACTGTCCTAATGCAAGCTGGGTAGTGGCTGTAATGGGGGAACAAAGACCTGATAAGAACTTGGCAGCTTGTTAACAACCTCACCCGAGGAAAGGAGAGGATTTCTCAGTCAGTGCCCTGTGTCCCTGGCAGCTTAGCGACCAGTTTACTGCATTTAGAGCATAAAGAAGTGGAAAAAGAAGTGATATTTTTTCAAATTTCTATATACTATCTGGTTTTATGCATTGTATATAAATGAATTTGGGAAGTTTTGGTGATGCCTGGCTTCTGTTACAGATGATTTGACAATAAGAATTGAGCCCTGTATTTCTGGACTCAGCCTGTTTTTTTTTTAACTTTAAATTATAGAAAACTCCAGAAAGTAGTGTAGCACATCCCATGTCTCCACCTTGCTGAACGAGCAAATGTTAATAGACTGACCAGTTTTTTTTCTTGAAAAGGAAGCAAGCATTGGTGCTAGAGTCAGAACCTCCCTTTGGTCTTCCTAGTTCATTCTGGTGCCTTCCTCCGGGGCGGCTGCCGCTCTTGGTGTAGACTTCTTACTGGTTTCTGCATTTGCTTATACGCGTATTCATAGGCAACCTGGTGCTGCTGTATGTGGTTCACAGTATTTACATGTATCTCTCTGAAGCTTGTTATTTTCACTCAGTGGTATGTACTCTGTCTTCACTTTGCAATCTGTTTTCAGTGGAAGAAAGCAGAGGAGAAACTAGAGCGAGAGCTTCGGGAGGCAGAAGCTGCAGAAAGCACTGAGAAAAAACTTAAATTGGTAGGTGGTTTCACATTCTCCTGTGCCAGCAATAATAGCCGTTCAGTGGGAATGGATCAAAATTATACCTATATTTCTTGTCATATCAGCAAAAATACAATTATTTTTTGGTGTGCTGCAGAATAGTTCATGTGTATTGTAAAAAAGGAAAAAAGTTGAAAATTGCTGTTCTATGCTTTTTAAATGTTTGGTTAAATAATTCTAACTAGGGATTTATTGTTTCAACTTATGGCTATATAATTTTGGTTTCTTTGCTTTTCTTTCTTTCTCTCTTTCTATTTATTTTTAGAGAGAGGGAGAAGGAGAGAGGGAGGGAGAAAAACATCAATGTGTGGTTGCCTCTCATGTGCCCCCTGCTGGGGACCTGGCCTGCAACCCAGGCATGTGCCTTGACTGGGAATCAAACCAGCGACCTTTTGGTTCACAGGATGGCACTCTGTCCACTGAGCCAGAGCAGCAAGGGCTAATTTTGGTTTATTTCATGAGGCTTAGTATGAGATGTACAAGAAATTGTAATGTGATCAGAGCTGGTCTTATGAAATCACTGGATGTGTATCTTCATTCTGTTGAAGCTTCATTTTGTTAAAGCTCCTAAGATGGAATTTTTGGGAGGGATGGGAAGGGACAAAAAATGATTGAGCTTAGGTGATAGTTACCGCAATTCAGGAGCAAGGCTACTGGGTTATATTAAGTCATGTTGTCTCTTTCTTTGGCCAGCACACGGAGACTTTGAATATTGTGTTTGTAACCTACTTCAGAATATTGAAGAAGGCCCAGAGGTCACCCCTCCTGCCAGCAGTTCTGGAAGGTCTTGCCAAGTAAGGGCTGTGTAGGTTAAAACCTTTCAGATTCTTTCCAAATAAATAAGACCAATGTAACCATGAATTTTAAACAGGGTTTAGTAATGCTGACACTGTGTTCTCAGTTCTTTCTCTCTCTCTTTTTTTTTTGGTCATCAGCCTTTTCTTCCTTTGCTTTATTTGTATTTGGTTAGTCCCTTTTGCTGCACTGGAAGTATTTCCATGCTCTTGGGTTCATATAATTGCCAGCTCAAAGGGTATGCATTTTAAATTTTTATAAATATTGCTAAATTGCTCCCCCAAAAGATTTTACCAATAGACTGGGAACGTATGGCTTCTGAGGTCCTTTCTTGTTCTAAGTGTCAAAGGCTCTTACACTGATATTGAAGAGATACCCTTTAACTACTTCTGTGCCTAATGTTTTACAGTGTACAGAGTGGTGACATTTCGTAGCTCCCACAATTCTTTCTCTTTGACTTTATTTTGGGTGATCTCAGCCAGTCAAGTGACTTACCTAAGATCATAAAGGTAATTCACTGCAGAGCCTGAACTAGACACCAGGTCCAGCTTCTTTTCTGTTTTGTTTTCAAAGCTTTCATAGTGTCCATATTCTTACAAATAGCAGAGTCTTTCCTTCATTCTTCTCCCCTTCTTTCCTGGAAGCTGGTGCCGCCTGTGCTCCTGTGGCTTTGAACTTGCCCCGGGGAACCTGTTTGCCAAGGCAGCTTCCTTCTGGGGCAGCAGTGTTTTTGAAACGCTGTCTGAGTTTGTTTAGTGCCTCACTGACTCCTGCTGGGCATGGTGTTGGCCTGTGGACTGTCGGAAAGGCGAGTCTGAATAATTGAGAAGTAATCTAATCTCTACGGTCTCTGTCATAGCTAGGAATCAGCAATATTAAAGATACAACGTTAAAGTCAAGTTTAAATTTGACTGTTTTATTTCTATTTTTAGATGACCTTTTAACTAAGTTTTATTTGATTTTAGGTTTGCTCACCTTATAAATGTGGAGTTTTTTGATGATTTATTGGTGGTGCTACATAACCTCATTGAGTCTGGTGTAAGTAACTATTAATGAATTACTTTTTAAGATGTAAATGGTACTGTTATTGTTTATAAATATATAAATACAAATATATACATACATATACTTATTTATTTATTTTATTATTATTTTTTAAAGAACCTAAGCTATCAAGAAAGTCTCCATTGTGTCCAGACTGCTTTCCACATTCTCTCTGGGCAAGGTAAGGGCTGCCCTTCATCATGTCGTGTTTGCTTTCCCTTTGGAGGCTGCAGTACATCTGATTGTGTTTGTTGTCATTTCAAAGGTGATGTTCTGAATATTGATCCAATGAAATTCTATACACACCTTTACAAAACACTGTTCAAGTTACATGCAGGTATGTATGTTCAGATAATGTGTCTTTAATATATATTTCTTTTAACAATATGTTGTGACCGGAATGATAGCCAATAAAAAATGAGAAATAGGAACTGGTATATAAAGTGCTGGCCTGCCAGTTCCCCACGTCTGTGTTTACCCTCCTGTCAGTCGGGGAGAGCGAGAACTTTTGGAATTGGCTGGAGCTGCCATACGACCCACCACATCTCTTGAGCAGTCTAGCCCTACTTCGTGGGTTTGGGTGATGATTTGGGACAGGCATGACAGTTGATCTTGAGTTTTTCCGGAATTAGGTGAGGTTGCAGCATGGGAAAGTAACGAAGGGTGTATCTGCTGTTTTAGGTGCTACCAACGAAGGGGTTGAGATCGTGCTCCAGTGCCTTGACGTCATGCTAACTAAGCGCAGAAAGCAAGTTTCTCAGCAGCGAGCCCTTGCCTTCATCAAGCGCCTGTCTACCCTTGCTCTTCATGTCCTTCCAAACGCAAGCATTGGCATTTTAGCAACTAACAGAATATTAATGCACGTAAGTAGTGAAGTAGTGCGTAAGTGGTGATAGGAACGAGGAGAGCTACACCCTGGCCGCCAGGGGTGTTTTGTTTGATGTGTGTTCTTTTCTCTCCATTCACATTGTTATTTAATTACAAAAGTAATTCACACTTGTAAGAAAATCAGACACCAAAGGAAGTACATAAAATTACAAAGGACAGTATTCCAGCCCCTTGGCTATCTCTGGAGGTGACCATTTTTACCATTTGGTGGGTATCCTTCCTGCTGACTTTTTAAAATTCATATATAAACACATACACCAGGCACATGCAAACAGCACACCTTTTACTTTTTAGTGGAAAGGGGGTTGTGGAGATTATGATGTACATAGTGTCCTACAATACATTTTAACACAATGGTGATGAACACATTTCACAGGGTCCTTCTGTTACAAATAATAGTATAGTAAATATCCTATGTGTATCTAATGTAATTATTTCTGTAGGAAAGATTCCTAAAAGTGGGATTGCTGGGTGAAAAGAATATTCTGTTTTCTCTTGCAAGATAAATTCTCAGAGCAAGCCAAGAAAGTCAAGTAATCTTTTGCAGTTTTTGTTCTCTCATGGTATAAACTTAAGTTTACAAAATTAAAACGAGGTATGAAGTTTTTATGCTTATAGCTCTAATATAACCATAAAAATTAAATGAAATTTCAGTATAGATACAAGTACAGAACCCAATAACCTTCTTTAAACTAATAATATTAATTAAACCTTTTTATGTGTCATTTTTGCAGACTTTCCCCAAAACTGATCTGTTGCTTGACAATGAATCTCAGGGCAGTGGGGTTTTCCTCCCCGAGCTGGACGAACCCGAGTACTGTAATGCTCAGAACACTGCCCTCTGGGAACTGCACGCGCTGCGGGTAAGAGCGCCCCTCCCTCTTGTTTGTGAGCAGTTCGTTCAGCTTTTCCCCAGCAGTTGCTATTGCCAGAGTACATAATGTACCTTGTTCTGGGACCGCCTCTCCTAGAATTTATGTTTTAATAGTCTGCGTTTCACTTTGCTTTTCCTACCCTTTAAGATGTTGAGGTACATTTTCTTGGGAAGCTGAGAGGGACAGTTTTGTGGGGTAAGATTTACTGAAATCTTTCCTTTCCCAGGCACATTTGTATTGGCTCCTGTCCAAGGAGACTTCAGTAGGCCCGCAAGTTTCGGCAGGGTCTCCCCTTTTCCCCGATCCTGCAGCGTGCACAGCGTTAGAGTGAGACACAGCAAGAATGTGTTTCAGGAAGCTTGTTGTCAGCTGACTTTGTCATCTGAAGTAGAAGTGGCCTTTTGGTTTTTCTGTTCACACTGCAAAGACGAAACTAAGCTATGCCGCTGGAGACTTGCTCATCGAACAGATTTGTGTGGTAATCCTGTGAGCAAAGACAGTCTTTTCCTGTAGTTATGTGGTTTTTATGAATTACATCTACATCTATAGTTTTTTTTTTTTAAAGATTTTATTTATTTATTTTTAGAGAGGGAAGGGGGGGGGGAGAGAGAGAGAGAGAGAGAGAGAAACATCAATGTGCGGTTGCTGGGAGACATGGCCTGCAACCTAGGCATGTGCCCTGACTGGGAATCGAACCTGCGATGCCTGGTTCGCAGCCCGCGCTCAATCCACTGAGCTATACCAGCCAGGGCTTACATCTATAGTTTTAAAAAAATATCAGTGTTTACTAAATAAAATCTTCATGGTAGCCAGTGTTTTGTAAAATACTGACCTGTGCACAATGTGGTTGTCCTGCTTCCCCCCCAGCGCCACTTCCACCCCGTCGTGCGGAGGTTTGCGGCTCACCTTGTCGCCGGGGCCCCCCTGGAAGGCTCTGAAGCGCTCAAACCAGAGTTGAGCCGAAGGTGGTATTTACGTTGCTTTATTATAAGACTGGACATTTTTTCATCTGATAGGTGTTAACTGTGAGAAGTCTGTTGTAAAATGTAATAGGTTTTAAAATGTGACATGCTAGTTGGTTATCTGCATCTGGTCTCACTTCATATTCCTGAATTGTTTTGAGGAAAAAGCATGCTGACTGTAATTTTGGTAGTTTGTTTTGGAAAAGCACGTTTTTTTGGTCATAAACATTTTTACACATACAGATACATAGAAAGAATAGTGAATCCTCACATGCCCATGACTCAGGTTCAACAATGAAGTTCCATATGTGCTTATGTGAAGATCCATGAGTCTAACTACAGTGAAAATCACATTTTTTTTCCTGGATGGTCCTGTAAGGGCCAGAAAGGGAGAAATGAGGCGAAGAAAGAAGTGTTTCGCAGTACTGCCATCCAGAGGGGCCGCGGTTTCTCTCCTTGGTGGCCTGACCTGCAGGAAGCATGGATGCTACCCCAGCATTCACCTTATACTCTTCCAGATGGGGAATAGGGTCCTAAGGAAGTTGCTTTTCCCTCACCTTTTTTAAAAAAATTGAATTCATTTAGAAAAGAATGTTTTATTTATTGATTTTAGAGACAGAGGAAAGGGTGTGGCCCGGGGAGACATCAGTTTGTCATCCCACCTATTCATTCATTCATTGGCCGATTCTTGTAGTACCTTGACCGGGGATCGAATCCACAGCCTTGACATATTTGGGTGGTACCCTAACCAGCTGAACCGCCCAGCCAGGCCTCCCCACACCTTCTTATTCTGAAAATTTTAAAAGCACAGAAAAACTGAAAAAAGAGTAATTACCTACTCCCAAAAAATCAGTTAGAAAAGACCTGTTATAAAGAAGAGAAAATGATCTAAAAGATACCCTTGTAATAAAGCTACCACTTAGAATTAATATTTTGTTGTAGATTTTTCTCCTTTACAAATGCATTGGTTTTTTATATTCAGAGATCATTGGCAAATGACCTGTAGGTGAGCAGGCTGATTTTCTGACCTCTTGAGAGTTTGAACAAAAAATGAATTAGTTTTTATGTTTTTAATATTGGAAGAATTCACCTGAAAGTCCAGTTTCTCTTGAAATGCTGAGAGATTTGGCAAAATAGGTCTGTATTTTTTTTTACATGGCAGTAGTTAGCTGCTTACCCCTCGAAATGAAGCATAAGCTTTGTAGATTTCCATAAACCCTTTTCCTTCTGGGTAGGATAAGAGATACCTTTTGGCCATGAGATAATAAAATGGCCATCTACTTTTTTCTTCCCCTGTTTTTCCGAACTTGTTTTTAAAAGGAAAAAAGGAGCAAACAATTTTCTGTCATCTTTTCACCAACCTTTCCTGGCAAGTTTTCCCTGGTGATCTTGAACATTTGCCCCATTTATGCCAGCGGTGGCCCTTTCCAGCGGAAGAAGAGGAACCGCTTTATCCCAGAGGCTTGAGAAGGGAGACTCCTGATGTGTTGCCCCCTGGGGAGTGGAGCTGGGGTGCGACGCCAGGCACAGCCCTTGCAGGCCCAGCCCTTGCAGGCCCCTGCCCATCATCGGTTGGTCTCCTTTGCAGAGTGTCAACCAACCCTGAACCATTCAGGATTCAGTGACATGTGCTGTTTGAAATCCTTGGAAGATGATAACTCCATGCTTCATTTCTCTGGCTCCCACGACCAAGTTAAACATAGCTGCATGTTGTTTACATAACTGGTTGGTCGAGTTGGGATTTGATCACATGGAACTTGCGCTCTCCTCCTCAGCCTTCTCTGTTCAGGCCTGTGTTTCTGCATGTGCCCCAGACCTCCGTGAGGTGGAGTCAGTTGGATAATGTCAGTACACAGGGATTTAGGGTTTATTTATGGATGTTGACTTGGCAGGATTATATCTTAATGTATGGGTTTAGAATAATGAGTCCTTCTCTGGGAACAATTAAGTTTTGTCAAGTCATTGTCTTTTTGCGACTCTGGATTTCTGTCCGTGACTGTAGGTCCGCGGTGGAGCTCTTCGAGGCTTACAGCATGGCAACAATGGCGTTCAATCCTCCTGTTGAAACGGCAAGCCCCAAAAAGAAGGTATGTCATACCTTTTCATTATTTTTTTAAGATGAAATTAAAATTAAATTAAGAAATTTTTAAATAGCTGATTCCAATTTGCCTGATTGCTTCAGAGGCAGAATTTGTTTTCATGTTCAGGAGTGATGGCAGGCTGGACCTCTGGGCCCATTCTGTAGGTAGAGGCAGCTAGGAGGCAGTGCCTTTTGGTGCGGGGATGTCCGGCACCCGACCCAGCAACGTGTGTTTCACAAATCGGTTTGCTGTCAGTGTTGCCACTTGGCTTTTGCTGATAGCATAAGAAATGTCAGCTCACACTGACACATTTTAATATTTGTGACACACTCACATTTTAATATTTTTTCAGGATAAGGTTTTGCAAGGGGATTCATTTTTGAATGAAGATCTAAATCAACTAACCCAAAGACTTTGCAGTGAAGTTGCTACTCATCTGCCTCTGGATTTCACCAAGTATTTGAAGCCGTCACTGCGGTAGTAGAAGAAGGAAGAGTCAGTGGACGTTCCCGTACGTTAGTGTGTTTGTGCAGGTGCACGCAACACTAACGGTTCACTTATGACCTTCTCTTTTTATACAAGGGAAACATCCTGAGAAAATTAACAGAGGAGGAATTACCCTTTGCGTGGCACAGGATTCTGCCCTAATTCTGAAAATGTCCTTTCGTTCAGAAAGGAGAATCAAAAGTCTTTTCCTCCCCTTATATTTGTAAACTTCTTTCTTAATGTGTTCCCTTTTTAAAATTTAATATATATATTAACTGATTTAGCCTCAGAAAAAAAAGAATGAGTGTTCATTATGGCTACCTTCAAAGAAAGTTTGTCTGTGATTTTAGTCTCTCCGAAGTTCTTCGAGTTTGCTGACATGCCCTGGGGGGTGATGCGGGGACTGCAGGGCAGAGAAACCCGCCCCCCTCTCACAGCTCTGCCTTAGAGACAGAGGGCACCCAGTGGGGGGCTTTTTTTTTTCTGTACAGGCAAAATGCCATATTCTTGTAATTATAAAGCAATATTTGATGTAACATCTGTTGCCATATTCTAAGAATGGCCTATGAAGTAAGTACTTTAATGACCAGGTTATAAAAATTTCTCCTGTGAATAGTTGAATAAAACAGCTGCTTTTTTTCTGTTTCCTATTTTTGTAATGTGAGAATTGAAAAGAAAAATGCACAGCAGTCCAACTAATAGCCCTGTTATTGGTTCAGAGCTAGAGAAGCCAGTGATTTTGGCCTAGTAGAGCTTAAAGCTCCTTTTTTTTTGTCTTGAAGTAAATGAAAATAGAAAGTTCCCTTATTATTCTAACAGAGTGGGGAATATCAGCTTTAATAGTGCATGTAATCTCTTCAGCAGATTCTTACATGTGTTTTAAAAAGTGTTTCTAAGACCAGTTTTTTTAGGCTTGATTATTTAATGATGAAAAATGTTATAAATATTTGTTTTTAACCCACCTTTTTGATATAAAACAAAGGTCAGGAATGTTAGGGATGCAAAGGGTCTTATCAGAGCACAAGTCACCAGTACATGCCACAAGTCATTTATTTTCCAAACATATACAGATACATCTATATTTCACTTTGGCAGTAGACACTGTAGTTTAGAAGAAAAATAAATTTTAAAATAGAAATTCATCAACCAATTCACACTTGCATTATGCTTTTAACCTTCTTGTTACATATACAGAGAATCACAGTGGGACCGTAAAGTTATATATCTAGTTTTTGAACATCCTCTATGATTTGAGCATTAATGTTTATAGCCTTATATTCATGAGTTTCATTTTCAGAATGGAGTAGTGGATAGTCATCAGTAATAACAGACACAGACAGATACACATACACAGACATGCCCTGAGGCTACACTGAGCAACAGCCCTATTTTTTTTTAATTAGACAAATACAGAGCACCTACTGTGTGCTTAGCACTGTGCTAGGCACTTGAAAGTGAAGTGGGGTAATGATGGGGAGTGAGACACACAGCCTCAGTCTTCCATGGTCTTGAAAGCTGAGTCAAGTCGTTCGCACACACTGAAAAAAATACAACACTACTTAGCGTCAGAGTGAGTTGTTTGGAGATCTGTGTCATGGGAAATAGAGGAGGTTTCACAGGTCTGCTTCATGGCAGCCTTGAGCATAGTACGGTTTGGATCTAAGAGATGTCTGTGAATAGTTTGATAATCATGGAGATTCAGCAAGTATTTGAAAAACATTCACTACAGGTATTCCGGTGCCAGAGTACTGACTGAGCCGCCGGTCAAGGACTGCTCTGAGGAAGCTGGTGCATGGAGATGGCAGCAAACGCACACGTTAACAAGCACTGTGTCATGGAAATGTTGGCCCAGTACGGGCTGTGTGTGAGAGGCCATCTCCCTTCTCTAAGAGCTTTGGGGAGGGCCCAGGGCTCACCTCTGCTTGCCCCACTGCTGATGTGACAAACAGCTGAAAGGAGCTTGCGACAGCCATCTAGAAAGCCCTCCCCCTCCAGGCAGCCTGTCACTCTACTCTGCCAAGTGTGAGATCAGACAAGCAGCCAGGAAACCTGTCCTCTTCTGTGGGTGTGGGAGCTGAGCTGTGGGCCTTTGTGTTTTTAGAGTTAATTCAGCGTTACCAGACCAATATGCAAGCTCTGATTACTTTTCAGAATTAAACAAGGCCTGTGGGAGTCTGGGCAGAGGAGAGGTGGCTGACAGAGACACTGAAAGGGAGAGAACAGAGCAAGGGGAAGATGGCCATATAGGAGGCCCACTTTCATTAATGAGCCGCCAGAGTTTTCAGAGCTATGGCGATAGGAAACCTTTGTATGAGAGCAAATTTGATTAAAAACAAGGCACATGTAACTCACTTGTCAAGTCTAGGCCCCATGTTTACCCCCAAAAGAAGAAATAAGTAACTTTTACTAAGGATGACATGAAAAGGTGTTCCCCCAGGGGGACACTTCCTGCCCAAATAGTGTTACTTCCTACAGATTTGTCCAAACTTCCAATTCCTTACCACCCTTGTATAATTTTCCACTTTGCAAAACAGCCAATTTCAGACGCACGAGTGACTGAGGAGGTTAATCTGTTTCTCTAGCATCACAGAGCAAGGTGGGTTTCTGCTTGAATCCTTTCTCGCCAGTTACAGCTTAACAGTTGGCATTGCCTAACTAAGACTGAATTCATGCTCTTTTCCTTTTGTTTTTAGTGAAGCCACTTAACATATTTCTCCCTCAAATCTTATAATAAACCCAATTTGCATATTTAGATTCTTTTTCATATCAACTGGACTTGTAAGTCTGCTACCCAGATTTTTAGTAGTCTGAAAAGTATGAAGTGGTAGTGGTTATAGTCTGGGTGGCTATTATAGACGCATTCTAAACAACAGGGTAGTTTCATTTGGTATATTAATATAGCTATATAATTCAGATAAGCCATAAATAAAAATCTCATGTTTTTGGCAAATACCAGGTTTCTTTCTGCTGATTAGTTGTAGTGGAGTAGACCTTTTACGTTTCTGACCAACGTGTTCTTTCTAAAATCCCAGCAACTCAAATACAGTTAGAGATGTACAGATGGAATGAATGACCAAGTTGAGTTGCAACGCAGGCCACACACTCACTTGGTACAACCTAGTCTCACATTCAGTCTCACGGTGTGCTTTAGATTTTGTGCTGCAGCCAAATCGACTATGTGAAAAAGGCGGTGGGGTGGGGTGGGGTGCAGTTCAAAGAGTCAAGGCCAAATGATAAACCTAGGGAGACCAGTTTTACTTTCCCTTTTATTACTGCAGTTTTTATTCGACTATAGCCAGTTAGGCCAGGAACTCAGTATTCAATTCATGGTTAGGCAAATCAGAGGGAGGTAAATGCCTATCAATTTATAGAAGCTTGATAGAGTATTTCTGGAATATATTGTTTTACAAGTGGGCAGCATTGTGCATTTGTTATAGGCTGATTATTTGGTTTAAAAAGAAACCTGTAGCTCTGCACAAACATGAGACTGGAATAGCCTGCATTCTGCTGAGAAACCGAATGGAGGTTCCAGCATGAGGGCTTTGGGCCGGTCGGAACTTACAGTGGCGCGAGAGCCGTGTGGCGTGATTTTGGCACTTCTGTTTCTAGAGTATGCGAAGGGCCTGGGGTTGCTTTATGCTTTATAACAGACGAAAGTAAAAACCCACAACTTCCAAAACAGTTTAGGCTTTTTAGTGTGTTTTATAATTTTAAGAAGAAATGTCCGTTTTAGTATCAATAGATAAAATTTGAATTTTACTTTAGAGGAATACACATTTCATTTTAAAAGTCGTAATTTGCTTCTTACACAGAATAAGAAGAATCCTTTACATATACGTGATAGTTTTACACAGCAAGGTTTTAAAAATAATTTACCTTAAGTAGTAAGTACGACTTGGATCAATAGCTCTTAAGTTAATCAGAAAGGAAAATGAAGCTTTTACACGAAATTCTGGTCTACTTCAGATATTCAGAGCATACATTTTCTTTTTAGATTTGTCTTCAAATAGTGAGAATCACTAGTGCTTCTAATTCACAAGTGATATCAAGAAAGCTATGCATAATAAATATATAAGTACAGTGTCAGTACAAACCTTGCAAAATAAATAAATTTAAACACCAACTCAATCTACTTTTGCTTTTAAAAAAATGGTTAGGTTTCTTGTTAAGACATCACAACTTATACATATTAAATTACACATCATTCTAAATCAATTTTGTGAAAACCCAAAGTGGAATAATCTGTGAATATGTAGGCAATGAACTTCAAGGGAAAAAACCCCAACATTCTATATGTAAAAAATCCTAAAGGAGAGTACATTATGGTACACAATATGGAAACTAAACTGAATTCCTCTTTAATGAACTTTGTAGGACATACTTACATTTGCAGTGCCCCAGAGCTTCCAACTCTCAGCCCTAAACTGTATGACTAAACCAGCTTGCTCCCAGTTTTCTAAGTTAGGTCAGCAAACAGTGGCCCATGGGCCAAATCCAGCCTGCCACCTGTTTTTGTATGGCTATTGAACTAAGAATAATTTTTACAATTTTATGTGATCGTGAAAAAAGGGAACATTTGTGACATGAAAATTATACAATTCCAATTTCAGCATCTGTGGATAGTTTTATTGGAACCCAGCCATGCTCTTTCATGTATGTGTTGCCTGTGGCTGATTTTGCACTGTGACCACTGAGCTAAACAGTTGCAACAGAGACCAGATGGCCCATAAAGCCTAAAAGTATTTACTGTCTGGCCCTTTACATACAATGTTTGCTACACTTGTTTCTAGGTCAATTTTTGCAAGCATAATATATATAATGGTTTGTCTGGAAAAAGTCCAGTCATTGTTAATGTAACGAGAATGGTTTGCACAACATAAATGGAACCTGGCAGCCAAGGAGAGTGGACTGGAATGCACATACATGAACAATGATGACTTCACTGTACTAGTCAGTGGAGGCAGTAGACGCCACTGAGTGAGCACATGTACTGAGTGACCATTGCATTCAAAAAGATTGAACGGGTAGGGCAATGAATCTGCATCAAATTTTGCATTAAGCCTGAACATTCTTGAGAAACTATTCAGATGACTCAGAAGCCTGCATCTATGGGCAACTGGTGAATGGCAGCTTCATCATGATAACACATCTACTCAGGCATCACATCTTGTGCAGAGATTTTTGGCGACACATCAAATCACCCAGGTGACTCAGCCCCCGACAGCCCAGATTTGGAACCCTGTGGCTTCTGGCTTTTCCCAAAACTAAAACCACCTTTGAAAGAGAAGAGATTTCAGACCATCAGTGAGATTCAAGAAAATATGACAGGGCAGCTGATGGCCATTGGAAGAACTGTGGAAAGTTCCTACTTTGAAGGGGACTGAGGCATCATTGTCCTACGTACAACGTTTCTTGTGTCTTGTATCTTCTTTGATAAATGTCTCTTTTTCATGTTACATGTCTGGATACTGTCTGGACAGATATTTACATATTTACTTATTTTAACAACTGTTGACATTAAGATGGAATCTCCTGGGCTCCTTTGCTTCCTTCATCAGGAAGATGGTAGCTCGTTAGCCCTGTGCCACTTTGCTTGTCCCCAGTGTGGACCTCACATCATGTGTGAAGAAAGCTTCAGTCCAGAAATCACCAATTTCCTGTTTAAGTTGAATGAAAACAAGGAAATTACATTTGTTTCCACCATGTTCATTCTTGACTTTTTTAACTTCTTGACAAAAGATCCTCACCTGTAAAGTTGTATCCATAGGCTTGTTAGTATTTTTAATTTTTATTTATTGATGTGTGTGTGTGTGTGTGTGTGTGAGGTGGGGGAGAGAAAGAGTGAGAGAGAGAAAGGGAGGGAAGGAGGGAGGGAGAGAGAGATTTATTGTTCCACTTATTTACACATCATTGGTTGATTCTTGTGTGTGCCCTGACTGGGGATCAAACCCACAACCTTGGCCTATCAGGATGATGCTGTAACCAACTGAGCTACCTGGCCACAGCCTTGTTAGTATATTTTACATGGAGGAGCAGAAAGAAATATTTACAGGGTAGCAAGGGTGTAGTGTTGTAACCAACTGGAACCCACAGAGCTCTGGTGGCTGGGTTTGGCAGAGGGCCTATATCCTATATAGTCACAGTGTTATAACATGCTGTTCCTACGAGGTGGAACATCAGGCTCTTTCTGTCCTGGGACACTATTCTTTAGAACAATTTTTCTTTTAAAAATCACAATAAAGCCGTTCAACATTTTTTTTAAGGTGGACTTTCTTCAACAACTATTATGTCAGATAAGAATAAGGTAAATAAGACTTCCAGCCAAGATGGAGGCATAGGTAGACACACTGTGCCTTCTCACACAACCAAAAAAAGGACACCAATTTAAAAACAAAAAACAACCAGAACTGACAAAAAGTCGACTGTATAGAACTCCGACAACCAGAGTTAAAGAAGAACTATTCATCCAGACCGGTAGGAGGGGTGGAGATGGGCAGCAGGACAGAGAGGACTCGTGGCAAGGTGGCAGCTGGCAGACCCAGTGAGGCACCAGATTGCAGAGTGGGGCGTGCAAGGCTGCAGCTGGCCAGCAAGGTGGCAGCAGGTGGACCTGGTAAGGCTGCGGATTGCGGACTGGGTGGTCCCACATTCACGTGCAGATAAACTGGGAGAAACTACTGGGGAGCGGGACGGACTGCACAACCCAGGGCCCCAGCTTGGGGAAATAAAGCCTCAAACCACTGACTGAAAACACCTATGGGGGTTGAGGTGCTGGGATAAACTCCCAGCCTCACAGGAGAGTTTGCTGAAGAGACCCACAGGGTCCTAGAATGTACACAAACCCACCCACCCAGGAATCAGCACCACAAGGGCCCAATTTGCTTGTGGGTAGCAGGGGAAGTGACTGAAATGCAGCAGAGAGTGGAGCAAGTGCTATTGTTCCCTCTCGGATCCCTGCTCCACATACAGAGTCACATTGCAATGATGTGGGTTACCCTGCCCTGGTGAACACCTAAGGCTCTGCCCCTCACTATGTAACAGGCATGTCAAGACAAAAAAAAAAAAAAAATGGCCCAAGTGAAAGAACAGATCAAAGCTCCTGAAAAATTATAACTAAGTGGTGAAGAGATCGCCAACCTATCAGATGCACAGTTCAAAACACTGGTAATCAGGATGCTCACAGAAGTGGTTGAATTTGGTCACAAATTAGATGAAAAAATGAAGGCTATGCTAAGTGAAATAAAGGAAAATGTACAGGGAACCAACAGTGATGGGAAGGAAACTGGGACTCAAATCAATGGAGTGGACCAGAAAAAAAAAGAAACATTCAATCAGAAAAGAATGAAGAAACAAGAATTCAAAAAAGTGAAGAAAGGCTTAGGAACCTCCGGGACATCTTTAAACATTCCAACATCCAAATCAAAGGGGCACTAAAAGGAGCAGAGGAAGAGCAAGAAATGGAAAACTTATTTGAACAAATAATGAAGGAGAACTTCCCCATCTGGCAAAGGAAATAGACTTCCAGGAAGTCCAGAAAGCTCAGAGAGTCCCAAAGAAGTTGTACCCAAGAAGGAACATGCCAAGGCACATCATAATTACATTACCCAAGGTAAAAATGAAGGAGAGAATTCTAGAAGCAGCAAGAGATAAGGGGACAGTCACCTACAAAGGAGTTCCCATCAGACTGTCAGCTGATTTCTCAAAAGAGACCTTGCAGGCAAGAAGGGGCTGGAAAGAAGTATTCCAAGTCATGAAAGGCAAGGACCTACATCCAAGATTGCTCTATCCAGCAAAGCTACCATTTAGAATGGAAGGGCAGATAAAGTGCTTCTCAGATGAGGTCAAGTTAAAGCAGTTCATCATCACCAAGCCCTTATTATATGAAATGTTAAAAGGACTTATCTAAGAAAAAGATGATAAAAAATATGAACATTAAAATGACAACAAACTCACAGCTACTAAAAACCACACCTAAAACAAAAGCAAACTAAGCAAACAACTGGAACAGGAACAGAACCATAGAAATGGGGATCACATGGAGGGTTAGCAACAGGGGAGTGCGGTGGGGAGAGAGGGGGTAAAGGTACAGAGAATAAGTAGCATAGATGGTAGGTAGAAAATAGACAGGGGGAGGGCAAGAATACTATGGGAAATGTAGAAGCTAAAGAACTTATAACACCTGAACTAAAGGGGGGGAATGTGGGTGGGAGGGGGTGGGCAGGGTCGAGGGGAGTGAAGCGGGGGAAATGGGACAACTGTAATAGTATAATCAATAAAAAATATTTTTAAAAGAGTAAGGTAAATAATTACTTGTTTAGAAATTCTTAAGAGTATTACAAAGGGGTGTCTTAACACTTTAGAGGTAAAAATTTTAGAATAAGCAACATGAAATATGTCATCAGAAAGCAGTAAAAATACGACATTTGTTTTCTTATGAGTACACAGAGAATGGCCCTTTCTTTCCCACAAGTGCTCTTCCTTGGAAACACCACTTGTAAAGGAGCACATAACATGGATATTCCCATAAATGCGCCAATGGCAATTTTAAAAGAGAAGCTTCCCTAAGTTCAAGCAAAGCTGAAGTCAGCTGAATGATTCTGAATGTCTGTTTGCTACAGAAAAATTGAGTCCAAAGACATTTATCTAAATCACCACCATCCCTACTCTCCTCATCCATAAGCAATTAGTAATGCTCATTATAGCAAGCATATTATTTTTAAGTCAAATTGCCAGTGGAGTTGTATTCTTAAACAGTTAAGTAATTTTGCAGCACGAGAGCTCCTTATGTGCAGAGTGTAATTTCGCTGTATCATTACAGAGGTTATAATGAGATGTGTGCATAACACCACACCTATGATTTATTTGATGCTAAGTTCTGGACATGGGAAGCAGTATTTTAAGTTTTCATCACTGTCCTTTGGCCTGCTCACAGACCCACTACCATGGTGAGTCATTTTCTAAACGCTGGAGAGGCTCAACATTGGTGCTTTGTCCTACAGCTCACTGGGTTTTGGAGAAGGCTCGGACTGTCTCAGTGACATTGAGGAAGAAAAGGGAGTGAGTCTGGAGCTTTTCAAAACTGGGACACCAGCTGTTAACAGAAAATAAGTGCTGAACCTTCTCAGAACACAGACAGCCGGGGCTTCACCGTCCTGTGCATGTTCCCCGTTCTCTGATGCTGTCTGGTGTGACGGCTGCCGTAGTTCTGACATTTCTCTCCGATGAGTCTGCATATAGAAAGTAAACAGCCCTGACTCCCTGGGGACTGCTGGGTCTGCAGATGTCCTGGGGGAAGTGGTTTCCTGTATTTGGTCTTGTCTGTTTTAAATTTTTTTAGATTTTATTTATTATTTTTAGAGAGCAGGTAAGAGAGGGAGAAAGAGTGGTAGAGAAACATTGATGTGCGAGAGAAATGTTTGGCTGCCTCTCGTATATGTCCTGACTGGGACCGAATCTGCGACCCAGGCATGTGTCCTGACTGGGAATCAAAGTGGCGACATTTTGCTTTGTGGGATGATGGCCAGCCAACTGAGCCCACCAATCATGGCTGTTCTGTTGTTTTGAAAGAGGTTTGTAAGTGTGATATTGGGCACCAATTATTTTAGGAGTTGGCCCTTACATGTAGAAATATGGGTTCTTTGTATTGGACTTTCTTTTGGGCAATTACAAATCAAAATTGGCCCTGTCAAGAAGTATCAATGAATTCAACTGTGAGCTTTTACAATTTAATATAAGAAAATCCCGACTGTAATAAAGACAGACGATGAACCCTGTAGTTAATATAAGCAGGAATGCTTTCCTTGTAGTCTCTTACAAATTGTATTTATTTGTTTATTTTTGTCGTTTGTGAATTTTAAATCATAGAACTGCAACACCACAGCTGGAAAATGGGCTTTAACGATCCCTTGGGTTCATTAGGAAACTAAGTGAAAAGAAGAAATCTGTGTTTGGTTTCCTCATATGGTCCTTTAGAAAAAAATTCAGGCTCCATATAAATCACTTGTTCTAAGATAGAATGACATTTACTCTGTATATGGATACCAAGTGGTGGGCTGGCAACCCAAGGCCTAACTTCCTGCAGTTTGAAGATGGAGGTTGTTATGCTTCTTTGCTTTGTTTTTAATCACCACATCCTGAATGCCAAATTTTTATTTTTTTAAATGAGGCAAAGTTGAGGTTGTTGAGGCCAAATCAAACCTAAATTAGAATAACAAAACTAGAAACCCAAAGGAATGAAAGTTGAATGATACACAGCAGCCCCTTGAGAGTGTTTGTTACCAACAATTGAAAGAGTTCTATGTCTGATGAAATATGGCCGATGTAGTTCGGGCGGCTTGGTGGTCCTCTTGGACCCTTTGTTGAGTAATTTACAAAATAAGGAGGTCTAAAATTACAACTTCTGAAGGCACACATATCTGCAGAGCTCTTGTCCTGTTTTGGTGCCATCCTTCCTCCCTGAGGGGACACCCCCGTTTGGAGGAGATAAGACACTGTATAGATCATGCCTTACATGAAGCCATGTGAGTGGAGCGCTGTTTCAGAACGGCGCAATGACTGTCTACCTGGTTAGGATGCTCCCCACGGTCACTGTCGAAAATCTGTCACGTCACTGGAGGACAAGCTGCCTATGGGTTTCTCCTCCTTGTTTTGGACACTTTCTGAGGTCAAGACCTGAGAAGGTGATGTGAGTCCTCGGGGCTGTTTTGTCGACTTGGTGAGCTTCTTGAGTTCACTTGCAAAAGAAATGCCTTTCCTTTTGTCTTCTCGGGATGCCTGTGAGACAAAGAACTCTCCGTAGGTATTAGGTTAAAGCCAGTGTCCTCTTGGCACTGTATTACCAGAAGGAGCTCTTCCCTCTTCCCTGTCTAGTAAGCAGGGCTTTGGAAAGGACCGAGGAGCTCCTCTCTCTGTACTGCTTTCCCACAGAAGCGAATACATTTCTCTTCCCACAGCGAAAAGGGAGCCAAACAATTTTCTCCCCGCCAAGAAACTTTCTCCTAGATTTCACTGTCTCCTAAATTTGAATACAGTGTAGTTATGAACATCAAATAATTGGTGAAGAGAGCAAAATAACCTTGAACTTTACCTGCACCTGCTCCTTTAGCTTAAGGATGAATTTCCCTGCACCTTTCCACTTGCTTTGGGCTTGAAACACACACTCCTGATCCAAAAGAACCCGCTGGGAGGACTTGGGGGTGGAAGACTTCTTGTTGGCTGTGTCTTTCACCACCTCTTCCAGAAGTACGTAGTCACTCGGGTTGGGGTTGCTCAGAATGCTATAGGAGTACTTGGCTTTGCATAAGGTCTGAAAGGTAAGTTATCAACTGAATAAAGACACAGGGTCTCCAACACCTGCATTCACTGTAAATGAAACTTTAAGGTAGGAAACAGTGGCAGACTTTTGGAGATGATGGGAATCTTTCAGATCATATCACCCCTCTCCTCACCTTACATTTGTGTAGCGTGTAACACTCTCTCCTACATTACCTGGGTTAGCTTCACAGCACTCCCTGATTGAGTTATGACTACCCCCGTTTTCAGACTGGGAATGATTCCAGAGGACGCACAGCAAAGAACAGAAGACACATGAACCGGACTGGCTGCTTGCACCAAAGCTAAAGACTCACCAGAGAGTCTTGGGTGTTAAGACATTTTAGAATTTACTCGGCCTCACTTCTCATTTTGCACAAGATTATCTTTCATTTGTGCATTTATTCACTCATCAAATGTTTAGTGAGGGTCTATTATAAACATGTCCCAGATACTTTGGGGACACAAAGGTCAGCAAAAGAAAAAAGAAACAAAGTTCAAAATCTATACTAACAAAATTATACTGCAATAATAGCAAACAGCACTTAGATAGTGCTTACCATGTGCTGGAGATTGTGCAATTTACATATATCACTGACTCAGCATTCACAATGACCCCTGTGAGCAAAGAACTATTATCCTAGTTCTGTGTTATCTATGTAGTGCCTTACACAAGGTAGTATGTTGGAGTCAAATGAAAGACTGTGAAATCAGATATGTGGGGGTGTTTACACAACAGAAATTTCCAAATGCTACAAATCAGAGGGTTTTTTTTAAAGCATACCACTGTAACTAAGGCACAGATGGTTGTATAACTTGCCCAAGATCTCAGAGTTAGTAAAGCAGACCTGAGATTTGAACCTTGAGCCTGTTGACTGAGAGTCTGTGCCCTTAACCATTATGTTATTCCAGTTCCCCAGGGTGTTTCATGAATGCAAAGCATGAGAAGGCTTTGAAGGAAGGAAATACAGTTCTCTAAAAGCACATGCACAAAGAAGCATGACCTAGAGGTGAAAGAGGGTCAGAGTAGGTCTCCTGGTTGTTCTCGGGAGATGGTCATTAGGTTTCTGGGTTTTTTTAAAAAGATTTTATTTATTTATTTTTAGAGAAAGGGTAAGGGAGGGAGAAAGACAGGTGGTTGCCTCTCACACGCCCCCTAACTGGGGACCTGGCCCACAACCCAGGCATGTGCCCTGGCTGGGAGTCAAACAGGCAATCCTTTGGTTTGCAGGCCAGCACTCAGTCCACTGAGCCACACCAGCCAGGGACGGTCGTTAGGTATTGACTCAGGCATTTCTGAGACAAGGAGATTATTACTTTGCAGAGCCCCTTCCTAAGTTCATTATTACCAGTGCTTCACAGTAGATGCTAGGTAAGTGTCTGTTGAAGGGATAAACTATTATTTCCCACTCTCCCTTTTTAGGTCCCCACTGGTCTAGGCGCTCCTTTAACTACAGGCTGACATCGATTTGTCCCAATAATTTACACAGAGGACAGGCAGGACGGAGGAGAGGAAGGGAAGAGCGTTCACCTGCTGAATGACATCCTGCGCTGTGCTAACACGGGGCGCTTTGATGACGGTTCGAGGTTGCTCTGGGGAAACGTCGTGCACTTGGACAAAGAAACTCTCCTCTTCCGAGGTCAAGATCACCTCTTTGTCATCTGGAACAATGATTTTCTCTTCTAAGCTCTATGTTAAAGAAGAAGGAAAGAATGGTAGATGGTGAGATGATGTAGAATAAGGAAAGAAAAATCT
Organism: Tonatia bakeri; assembly: GCA_004024845.1. Taxonomy (NCBI): domain Eukaryota; kingdom Metazoa; phylum Chordata; class Mammalia; order Chiroptera; family Phyllostomidae; genus Tonatia; species Tonatia bakeri. Next base: position 214,060 of record PVIA01000829.1, read on the forward strand.
AACAAAAATTTGAGATGTATCTTGGTAATGTGGAAATAACCTCTTAGCTTTATCGTTTATATACTGTTTAATATTTCATAAATTATTCTAAAAGGATGTACATGTCTTAGAAAAAGAAGTACTGCATTTCTGCTAATGTGGACAGATTGATAAGGTTTGGCCCAGAATAAGCTAGTGGATCTGCTCCCATTAGCTGTGGATTTTGAGTCCAAATCAACTGTAGACAAATTTGTAAAAAAAAAACAATGCACTATTTTGACAACTGCCAAAACAAGAGAAAGCCCACCCATTCCCACCTTGAGCACTGAAGAAATGCTAGACATGTAAAATATGAAATGTGAAAAAATAAAATCTGACGTTCAGCCTGGCTAAGTGAACAAAAGGCGGAAACAAGGGCTGGAGGTCAGTCCCATTGAAATGAATATTGACACTTTGCAAAGTATATGATTGTCTAACAACTATGCTGTACACCTGGAAAATAATACTGAATATGAACTATAATTAAAAAATAAAAAAATATTAAGATATGATCTCAAAAATGAAACGAGTATCAACAAAGTATTCAATAATTATGAAACTTAGTCATCAGGTTGATTGGCGCTTGGTGAACTGTATTCCAGTGAATTTTACATATGCAATTATGTATATTACCCACGTAGTTAAGTATACCTATAGACATATGCACCTTACTAAAAATTTCAAGCAGTACAGAAATATATCTATGAAAAGGCAAACTTTTCCCACTCTCACCCTTTTTCCTGCTCTCTCCTACCTCATTTTCCCTAAAACAAAACAAAAAAAGACTGTTGTTAACTATAAGTTACATATCCTTCTAAACATGTACTATGGGTATACAAATATATTTTCGTGCATGTGAATAAATACAATGAAGCCCTTGAAATATGTGAATTTAGCTGATGTGATTGTTAAATGGTCCCTGTTCTTTGTTAGCCCTGTTCTCAGATGAGGGTGGTTTACAGTTATCTTCTGCAGGGGGAGGCAGGATGGGGAAGGAGAGGTAAGGCAAAGTTAACAGGAGGCAACCCATCTCAGGCCCTGAGGATTTGGCAGGGAGGTCGTCCAACGCCCAGCAACCCCTTGCCTCATCCCCTCTGGTCAGGCCGCTGAAGTGGTGCTAACTAGCCAGAACCCAAGAATCACTGTCACCATCATGGAAGTTAAAATCAGCCACAGGACCCAAGTGGTCCTCATTAATACTTATTAAAATCAAATGGGTAACTGCCACCAGGTGGCGCCAAACTGTAGCCAGGACCAGAAAAGACCACCCACACAGACTCACCCCTATCATTTCATTGATCTTGCAGTCCTGGTCCCTACAGTTTACATGACTGAAGCCTTTAGACCCCATTTATTTGATTATGGGCTTGGGTGACAGTTATGGTTATTACTAAAGTTAGATTGTATTCTATCTACTACATACACTGTTCTACAGTTTGTTTTTTCTCTCTACTTCAAAGACTGTGGTCATCATTTCTTGTCAGTTCCTAGAGATTTTGCTGCATTATTTCATGGCATTGATCACAGTATACTTCATCAATCAGAGAGTGGGGTTAAATGGTAATTCACATGACATAATTTATAATTTCAGGGCCCTGAAAACCAGGAAGCGAGTAAGCAAGCAGGCAAAAAAGCAAAAAGGTTCTAACTGCCATATAAAATATCCTCACCACCATGTGCATTTATTTTTAAAGGGGCTCCTTGGAGCCTCAGTCAGAGCTTATTTATTTTTCAGGAGTTTTCAGCTGCATTAGAAGCCACAAGAAATGACCATAACGATAGCCCTCACTGTGTGACACTTTACAGTTCACTAAGCATTTTTCTGCATACTGTCTACAGGTTGACCCTGTGTCGCATGATGATCTTTTTGAGTCAAACAGGGTAGCAGTTTCTGTCGTAGATTTCACATATCAGAGCACAGAGGGGTGCAGAAGTCAAGTGAGCTGCCCAGAGTCAACTAATACGTGGCAGAGCCAGGTTTGTCTGGTTTCAAGTCCAGCAGGTGTCAGAGGAGGGCATAGTGACCATGGGAAGATGTGCTACCTGACAGCTCAACAGCCCAGAAGACGAGAAAATCATGAAAGGCAGGCAGGAGAGACTAGAGGTCATAGAGAGCAGTCTGGGGACTTTGAATACATGGGCAAACGGCTTACACATCTTACTAGTTCCAAAGAGCAAAATAAATGAAAATACTTATAGCTGTAATCGAGCAACTATGCCAGTGTCTGCTTGCATTCAGTAATTGCTGAATTCATTCATTCAATCAGGAAGTATGTATTGTGTGTCATTATGCACCAGGTAAACCTAGATACATTAAATATGATTTGTTAATTTTTGAAATACATTTCAGTCATTTCAAAAATCGCATCCCAACAAGAGCATATAGAAGAGAGCTTGTTGTATTCTCATCAGAGAATGTTTTTTAGACTTCTAATTTATCCTTTTTCTTCAAAATGCTTGTTCCACCAGCTCTTATTAAACATGTAATCATGAAGTCTCTGCTGCGTGTTGTCACATACACTTTAAGTTGCGTATGGGCAGCCCTAACGTCCCAGCCCTTCCAACCACGTGATGAAGGCCCACACGACAGGCAGCGGCCTGCCAGGTTCCCTGAGGCTCGCCACCTCCCACAGTGCTGGGCGCGGGGACCCCCGGGGACTGACTGCTCCAGCCCAGGCGGCACTGGACGGTAGAAATAACACCTGGAAGCCGTAAGACTCGCATTCTTTCTGTTATTCACTGGTCATAATTTAACCTCCTGAACCTCAGTTTCCTTATGATACCACGAGGTCATTCGAGATAGTGGGTGTTTGAGAGCTTTGAATTCTGTAAATCATTATGCACATATATGACTTAAAGAATTCACTGAACTCGTCGACTGTAGGATACTTTTTTACATATGGCAAAGACAATTAGAAATCAGAATAAAACTGAGAAATTAAAGATGGCTTTAAAAGTCCAGTTAAGCTCTCTGTTTTCTCATAAAGCTATTATTATTAGAACTGCTTTTTTCTCTGGCTTAGCAATTTGTATGCCTGATACAAATTGTATCAGGGACAGGAAGTTGGGGAGACAATTACATTTCTTTGCTTAAATGAAGTGCCCTTTTATGGTCTAAGGAAGGGTTCTAAGGGGAGGCAGTGGCTCTGGTTCCCAGAGGAGAGGCTGCAGGCCATGTTCACAGTTATGTACCGAGGGAAAAACTGACACAGGAAGCTGGCAGTGGGCTCCTTTTCTTCTCCACGGTGCCCCAGCAAGCAGGGGCCACCAGTGGGCGCCGCAGCAGTCGAGCTGCAGTACATGCCCCACGAGCGGATCATGCGCCCAGAACAGGGCCTGGCACCTGTCAGGTGCTCCATAAATCGTTGAATGGACTCCACTGCTTTCTTGTTGGCATATCATGTGGCATAATCGTCTCTGCGTGGGGCAATGACCTTATTTTAAATTCACTGTCATTTAAACACAATGGCAGTAAGTTAGTGGGCTCCTAACACTTTATTCAGGGAAAAAAAGGGCTCTATTAACAAACCCCAACAGAAACCAACAAATTTGGAGTTGACATTGTACTGTTTCCTTCGTGGGAATTATCATGAGAGTATCAGTGAACATATGCATTTAGTATGAATTCTGACCAAAGCTGAGGGGTTATTCTTACTTTGTGGGAAGTTAAAGAATATTTTAAAAAGATACTGTTGCTTTACTTATAAGCACTGAACCTTTGAGTAGCTAAAACTTTAAGAGGCACTCAGAGAAACGCAACCAATCCCAAAATACACGATTCCCAAAAGGCCTACAGGCATCACACAGTTCTGTGACCCTCACTGTGTCTTCTCACACACGCAGATGCGGTACCGAGCCAACAGCTGATGGTGTGTACACGGGGTCCTCTGCGTTCTTGCTCACTTTGTTGTTGTTTTTTTCTTTACTGCATTTTTCCATCACCATTTAGGCCCCTTACACCTGCTCCTCCCAGCAGTCACCACACTAATGTCCATGTCTGTGAGTCTTTTTCTCTTTCTGCTCCGTCTCTCCACCCTCACCTCCTCCCCACGCAGCTGTCATCTGCTCACTTCGTTTTATAAGGGATGACTTTCAGGCCGGATTTCTGTAACTTAGTGATAACATTCTGAGTATGTCCAGAAGAATAAAATCATTTCTCCGTAGTTACTTAAGAAGAATAACACGTATCAAGCTGGAATAATGAGAAATCCTGATTTTGCGGGAGGTGGCCAGTGGCGAGGTGGTTAATCACATACTGAGCCCTGACTGTGGAGGTTGTGCCCAGACACACTTACTTCCTGCTGGGTTTTCAAGACAATCCTGCCAACGTATCCCTCTTCTGGAAACCAGCTGCTTAAAATCTGCACAATCTCTTCTTCTGGACCAATGGCTCTCTGGAACGGTTGTTTTCTGCATTCATTCTTTTCTTTAGATATAAAATATTTTTCTTCCATCAAAAAATAGTCTGTGGCAATAGGTTTGGTGTCTTGTTCAGAGGTTAGAATCTAAAGACAGAGCAAAGGCAAATTTAGCACACCTCTGAGGAGTGCGCAAAAACTGTAATTCAAAACACTCCACGTTTCCTATTATGCTAAGTGAAATGCGCCAGCAGTGAAAGACAAATACTGTATGTCTCAGTTGTACATGGAATCTAATGAACAAAATAAACTAAAGGGCACAACAGAAATGCAGGCATAGATACATGGAACAGACTGACAGCTGGAGGGGAGGGGCCGGGTGTGGGGACTGGATGCAATATGGTGAAGAGATTGAGCAAGGAACACAGGTGCACGGCCCGTGGACTCGGACAGTGGTGTGGGAATTGCCTCAGGTGGGGCTGGGTGGAGGAGGGCAAAGGGGGAAAAGTGGGGACAACCTTAATACCATAGAAATAAAATTAAGTCTATTTTCATGGTGCGCAGGTGGCTGCGACGTGCACCATAAGTGGCACCTACTCTGGAGTGCGGCGCAATTCTTTTTGGAGGGTCTAAGAATTCTCTTAGGCTCCGAAAGAATTGTTTGTGTCCATTCTGGGCAATGACACAATTTATTCATAATCCCCAGACATCATAACTATTTTTCTCACTGCTGGAATGAGGGCTCCTACTGAATTAAAAACTTTTAGGTTTTTAAATCTGTGAATTTAGCTCTTTGTAATCTTACAACATAGGACCAAGGGCAACAAACCCAGTCCAGCTTTCACCAAGATAATCTCTCCATCATCTCTAATCACATCTGATCTAAGTTCCTGGGAATTCTCCTTTCAGCAGGCTCTTGACTGTGTGCCTGGAGGCCCGTTTTCTCTGTTGGCTGCTGACCCTGGCAGTCAAACAGAGCGGCTGAGACAGGCTGGAGGGCCAGACAGACCTGGGTCTGAAGTTTGCCTTTCATACTGGCTGTGAGGTGCTGGGCAAGATATTTAACCCTTTAGAGATTCAGTTCCCCCTCTATAAAGTGGGAACAGTAAGAGCAATGAGGGGAAGCAGAATGTGCCGCCCCTAAATATGATGTTTGGGATATTGGTTATTTTAGGCTGGTCATTCTTAAGAGACAAAACACTCAGAAAGAACCTTCAACCTTCCCCCTTACTGCCTAAAAAAATTTAGATGCTCCAGGAAGGGAGACAGTCATCACAGCTAATTATAATTTAATACAAACTAGTGCATGATGGGGGGAATCCAGCCATGCTCATTTGTTCAGAGTCCCCTTTATGTCCCATGGTTACACATGGCCCGGCAAACATGTATTTGCCAAACATTCCTTTTCCATCTCCATGAGAACTGTCTTCCTGGCCTTTCAGGTATATATATATGAGATATCTATCTATCTATCTATCTGTCTATCTATCTATCTATCTATCTATCTATCTATCTATCTATCTCATATGTATGTATATGTATATATGTGTGTATGTGTGTGTATATATTATATATATATATATCTTAACTCCCTCCTCTGTCCTCTGATCTCACATTCTTATAGAAATCCCATGCATATATACATAATAAAATTGGTTACCAGTATTTTTCCTGTCAATCTGTCTTTTGTTGATTTGATTATTAGTTTAGCCAGAAGAACTTAGAAGGTGGGAGGAAAATTATTTTTCTGCCTCCACAGTAACAGTCTTTTAACTTTATTATCTGTTTCATGACTCAGGCACTGGTTATCAAACATAACATGGGCACGGTACAAGGACTCAGTAGTCAAGAGCCATCACACAATCACTCTCAGTGACAAGAGGAGGCTGCCACCATCAGGCCTGGATTAAGTCCACAGCCTTCTCCTCCACACCTGTCACTTCGGTGGCATCTCACTTGGAGGAAAAGAATGGACTGAGGATGGTGGGGGCAGAAGAGTCTCAGGAAGACTCTGCTCCCTTTGCCCCGGCCCTTGGCCTGCAATGGATGCTGAGCGCTGGATCCCATGGGGGCAGGGCGATGACCGCTGCAGGAAGTATTCGGGACGCACGGCTTCCAGGGACCAGTCCGTCCAGACAGTCACTCCCTCCTCAGCCCTGCTTTGCTTCCATGTGGTTATGCACAGGGTGACAATCAAGTAGTGGGCTGCCTTTTATGGGTGGTCCATGGAAATGCTTCCTTACTTTATGTCCTCACATTTTATAGTCTCCAAAACCCCAACAGGGCTTAAAAAAATTTTTTTTTAATCCTCACCTGAGGACATTTTTTCATGGCTTTTAGAGAGAGGGATGGAGAGAGAGAGAGAGACAGACAGACAGACATTGATTGGCTGCCCTTTGCATGAGCCCCAACTGGGGATTGAACCTGCAACCCCGGCATGTGCCCTGATGGAGAATTGAATCCGCAACCCCTCAGTCTACAAAAAGACACTCCAACCAGCTGAGCCACACCAGCCTGGGCAACAGTGCTTTGTGATAGGAGACACTAAATTTCAGGGACTGATTGATTTAAAAAACAAAAATCCAAACCCCCCCCCCCAACTTGGTAGTAGCTTTTGTTTTATAATGTGTGAAATTTGACACTTAAGCTGTCCTCTCTGACTCTAAGTCAATGATAAAATGTTGGGGAAAAGTTGGCCTGTCCATAGCACTTCCCCTCAGAGGGCAGAACTACTTACTAACATGCATTATGTGTGGTCGACCAATGAATTTTTAATCCCCCACCCATTTTATGCCCCAGTTACAGTTCATCAGATGCCCTAAGTTCAGAGAGAGCTCCACAGTCACGCCCCTTGGTCACTGCTCCCCATGGCCTCCCCTCAAGTAGAAGAAGGAATTTTTAAATGGGTTAAAGATAAAACAGTCTGCAAGGACATTAGGTCATTGTACCAAGTAGGAGTGGGGCGAGCCTCTGGCGTGAGGAGGAAAGGAGTCACTCAGGGCCTGCCTTGCTCTTCTGAGTGGCCGCCTCCCTCTCTTGCTGCTCCTTGTTGTTAGCTCTCTCCCTCTTACAAGTCCTCCTCCTGTGGGGCAGTGTTCTTGCCTGCAGAAGGCCACCGAAATCCCCAGGGGGACCCAGAGCATGAGGGGACTTGGGCCAGCTCTGCTACAGTGGTCAGGTAACAGGCTCCCATGCTCTTGTGTGGGGCCCTCCACGCCTCTCCACATCACTAGAGGGCTAGGGCCTCAAGGATTGAGATCAAGTGCCAGGGGAAGAGGGCCCAGGGGGATGTTAGACACACAAATGGTGGCTAGAGGCTGGAGGGGCAGAAGATGTCTTCTTGGCCTGTAAGATCCATCCTGATGTTCTAAGTACTTGATCCAGTTCCCAGAATGACAGACTTCCTTCAGTTCGTGTGCAAACTCTGGAGGACTAGTAGGCTTTGCATTATGAGGCCCATGTCTGGGTGCAGAGGGAAATAGCACACACAGTTGGAGAGACACTCACCCTGGTCTCTGCCCTTCTTGACCCCACTGCTTTTTTATGGAGCTGAAGAATTCTTAAAAATTCCTCCCTACAGGTTAAGGTAGCTTATTCAGTGGTACCAAGATCTCTCAGGTTAGCTGGAGGGTGGGTCTCAATACTGAATATCACAAAAAATCAAAAGGCAAATCATCGACATAGTCACACACACGCAGGCTGAGTGCACTTACTTGCTGGAGAAGCTGCTTCGCCCTGGTGCCTCCATCTATAGAGAAAACAGTAAAGGGTTCTGGGCCCGGGACCCCATGCACCGTGACTCTGTGAGCCTGGAAACATTTTCTTTCTTCTGTAGTAAACATCTGTCAAGGAAGACCACATGGTTTCTCTTTCATCCCCATTCTCATGCAATTTCTAGGCTGTATCCCACACAGAAGTGCTGGTCCTCAGAAGGATGTACAGGGACAGGTAAATGCAAAAGCAGAGCATCCTTTACAGCCTGACCCACCTTTCTGGGGTGGAAGAAGCAATGGCGCATCTTCTTTAACAGTCTAACGAGGGTGTTTAGAGGAGACCAACAAAATGTGAATTTATTTTACACAACAGTATCTCTTTCCATCCTAACTATGGAACTGATGTTGCCTGAAATGTATCTTAGTCCTGACTTCTGAACTGACATTCAGCAGTGTCTACTGAGTTCCATCTCTCCTGGGGGTACCAGGCTAGAATTTTTGGATGGTAAGATGATAAACAAAATATTCTGGTAAGTAAAGCACTTCCCTGAGTTCTGGGAGTCATTCTGACAAATTACTGAACCTGAAGAGGGACTTGTGACTGGCATCTGAAGTGTGTGCTGTCTTGTGGGACTGAGCCCATGCGGGTAGTCTTGTGGGATCTGATGCTGACGCCAGGCAGAGAGTGTCAGACTGAACTGCGAGGTGGGACAGCCGGCTGGTGCCGGAGAGTTAAAGAAGTAACATCAGAAAGGACACGGCATGTGTGGTGTCAGAAGTCTTGTGAGGAAAAACGGTTTTCTCGGCATGTTAGACTCTTCAGCTCTGATAGGTATCAAGGGCAACAACCCAGAATCAGGCCCCTGCCTTGACTTTCAGAAAGCATCTGATTCTTGCTCTGAGGTGCCAGGCGGCCCCATCCCTGTTTCCCAGCCTTCTGCACAAGACGGGGGCAAATACCTTCTTCCACTTTGGCCGAAGTGCTGTTCTCAATCTTGGCCACTCTTTGAAGGGAAAGGATGGAGAACATAGGGAAACAAGGCCTGGGACAGAGAGAGAAGGAACTGACAAGGCAAGGGAAAGAGAAGCAGAGAAGAAAGCCTGGATACTTGCAGGTGGCACGGTCAAGCCAGCGCCACCGCGAGCCTCTAAGGGGCCTTTCCAAGGGCTGTTAAGACCATGCTGGAGGGTAAGATTGATGCAACAGTGATCAGACTATTAACATGTAAACGGGTAAGTGACGGACACTCCGTTAACCTAAGTTCTGAAGAGCGGGCACAACGGAACGAGCCAGGTTACTGCGGCAGCGCTGCTCGTCTGCGTCAGCAACCCTGGGTGCCTGGGGTGAGCACCGGCCCTTTGGTTCTTGAACTTCAGTCGACAGAAGCCTCACCTGGGGACTTATTAAAACATGGATTCTGCAATGGTGGCACTTTTTGTTTGCAGCAGCCCTCTCCCATTCCCCAGAGTGCAGATTCTGCAATCTCCCCAGCTGCTGGGAAGCGGGAGCGGGGGTGAAAGTTACGTATCGATAGCAGCACCTGGCTGCCTACCCCAACCCTGCTCACCTGACATCTGCCCCTGGACCACTGAAGAGGTAAAGGATTTTCCTGGTCTAACGTAAAGCTTCTAGAAGCACTGAACGCTTCCTAGCAGGTTTGCTTAATTAGCTCCTTCCCTGCATGCTATTTTTGACTCACATTAAGAGTGTGGGCTTTGGCACTAGATGAACTTAGGTTTATAGTTGAACGACCTCAGGGCTACTTAGCTCTTACCTCCTCATCTGTAAAATGGAGACGATACTCATAGCTCTTTCATAAAGCTATTGAGAGGATTGGGTGAATTAATATGTATGTAAAGTGCTTATAAAAGGCCGAGTGTCAGCCTTCTTTTTACTATTATTTCCATAGCTACCCAGTTATCACTCTTCTGTATCACAAGTAAGCCTACCTCCAGCATAGCAATCCCCACAAATATGCTGAGTGAAACAGAACTTACTTACCAAAGAGGCTGGCACAGTACTGCCAGAGGAATTTTCTTCCATCCTTCTGCTGTTTATGAATAAACTAGAGATTTCTAGGACTTCATTGTGGAGGTTTCGCAGCTGGAGATGTCGATATCCTGGAACAATGCAGAATTGGGAAAAACCTGTTAGCCACGTACTGCAGAGCTCTGCCAAGATGACAACGCCCAGGGATGCTGAGAAATGGTAGGCAGAAATAAGACCTTATGATGAGCAGGGGGTGGCAATGCATATGCAGCCAACTCATGCCTTGTCAGCAGGAGAGTGCAGTCCCTGGGGACAGATTGGGGCCCCCCTAGTGGTCATTAACTTGTCTAGGAACTGTTTCTAACTTAAACAGAAAGTCAAACTCAAACAAAATATAGTAGCAAATCCTGTTCATTTTTGTATCTACAGTCACTGTTTCATAAATATTTTGTCTTAGAACAGCTTTAGTGATAATAACTCCAACCACAGGGACTTGGTTAAATGTTATGGTGTGAATGTTTGTGTAAATATAAAATGGAATACTGTGCAGCCAGTAAAAGTGGCAATGTAGATGTATAGTTATTAACACAAAAAGTTGCTCACTACCTACATTAATTAGTAAGTGAAAATCAGTAAGTTGCAAAACATTAAAATGAGTAGGAAGCTTGTTTGTTAAAAGTATATACTATATACCAATGTGAATATATATATGGACAGAGAAATAAAGCTTGCAAAAGATATATACCAACAGTGATTATTTTAGAGAGATTAAAAAAAAGATTTATAAAAGATTGTTTTTTCTTCTCATACTTTCTCACATGTTTGTAAAACTGTTATGGGCTGAATTGTGTCCTAGAATTCATAAGTTGAAGCTCTAATATATCCAGTGATCTCAGAATGTGACTGTAGCTGGATAGAGGGCCTTTAAAAAGGTGATGAAGTTGAAATGGGTGGTCCGGGGGGCCCTATTCAAAAGGATGTGTCCCTGTAAGAAGAGGAGATCAGCAGCCAGAGAGTGACGCCATATGGTAATAAGCACACGGACTGAGGGATGACCACATGAGGACACGGTGGGAAGGCAGCATCCACAAGCTAGGGGGACAGACTTCAGAAAGAAACCCAACCCTGCTGACACCCTGATCTTAGACTTCTAGCCTCCAGAATGGTGAGGAAATAAAATTTCAGTTGCTGAAGCCACCCAGCCTGTGTCCCTTTGGTGTGACAGTCCAAGCTGACTAATCAGTGACCATGTGCTACTTGCACAATGGAGAGGAGAGACAGGAAAGGACCAAAACGTATGGGACCGTCACAGGTCTGTGGAGCTCAGAGGCTGGCAGCCTGAGCGTGGCTCTGGGAGGAGGTATGCACTAGAACGCAGGTACTCAAAGCAGACCGACAGGGCCAGCACTTCTGGGAGTCTGTTCGAGACGCAGAATCTCCAGCCCCACCCCAGATTCCCCCGCATAAGAGCCTGCATTTTATTACTGAGAGCCCCAGGATCTCCCATGCACACCAGACTTTAAGAGGATGTACACAGACGGTCTGGACAGGTGCAATCAAAGGAAAGTCCCTGGAGGTCCTCAGCTAAGCCAACCCACCAGCCAACAGCCTCGGCCACTGCTCAGGATTCTGCATCCTCCCTGTTCTATCCCTAACACCCAGCCCTGGCTTCTGATACCGCACTTCTGCCAGGCACTGACTCCAGCCTCGGCCCACTGAGCCACTACTACATCCCACCCTCCCCTCCTCTCGGTTTCCTCTCCTCACTTCAGTCTCTGCTTTAGAGGTGCCAGGGGTGCAGAGGGTGCTATTTGGGAAGGGATGTGGGGCGTGAGAGCCAACCACCACTGCTCCCGACATCAGCAGCGGTGGAGGAGGTGTATTTCCTAAGGAGTGTTGTTACTACCTCAGATTTTAGGATAACGTAAAAGAAAAACCTGTTTGGAGATGCACTTAAGCACAACATTAAAATGAATAGGAAGGAGTGTTCAGAATTGTATTATTTCTGCCTGCCTCTTATTTTAACTTTTTTAGTACAAAAACCCAAACTATAGGAAGGTAGCGAGAAGAGCTCCGGGACGTCCGTCATGCAGCTGCAGTCACGATTAACCTCACGGCAATGCTATTCTACCTCGTTTTAAAGCCTTGAGCGGAATGATTCTCTGGGCAGTGACTGCCGAGCTGTTGTTTTCCACGACTGCAAAGCGAAGGAACACGAGGTCTTCGAAGTACACCCGGAAGAAGAACTGCTCGTTCCACATGGGGTTCAGAGTGTTTCGGTGGATGGGCTTCGTGCGGAAGTGGCAGCTGTCCAGCGGCATGCCCAGGACATCGACCTCGATACATGGGCTTCCTGTGCTGTTACTTGGGCACACGTTCTGGCCAGAGACCACCTGAGTGGGGACACGAGGATCAACATCACTGAAGACAAAAGGGAAACAAAGGTGCCCTCTGCACCTCACTGCTTTCCTACACAAAGAACACTCTGGAATGGCCAAGGGAAATGATTAATAAATCGGCTAAACAAAAAAGGGACATGATTGTAATCAGGCGATCGCATGGCTGGAGTCATGGGAAAAACTTATTTTGTCACCTCATTGACCTTTAACCTTCCAACCATCAAAATGTTCAAGTATCTTCAAAAACTAAGCAATTAAGATGAAATTAAGTTTCTCAAGAAGGCGAGAGAAAAGGAGGGAGGCCTTAAGCGACTTAAGCACAAATTTGCTATGAACATTCTGTTCAAGATGTTTTAGGTATATATGTTATAACTTCAAATTCATTTTATTGAGTAGTTTAGTTTAGTAGCAAGTCACAGGAAACACTGTTAAAAATTAATCCATAGCTTTCTGTTAGCAAATGGAACTCTACTCGAGTCTACCTGGGACGGTCAGCAGAAGAGGGGCCCCTGCCCTAGTCTTAGGGAAACAGACAAGCAGTTGAGATGGAAGGAAGATCTGTGAGTGAGTTCTCACAGGGGTCTGAGGTGTCGTGAGCAGAGGCTGCCTGGCGTTCTTCCTCTGGAGTTAAACAGAGAAGTTGTAAAGTCCAACAGAAGAGATCACCTCACCCCTCCCATCCAGCTATCAACCATCCAGCGGGCTTTTCCTCTGCTAAGAGGAAGCGAAAGAATGGGGAAATAAAGTGGAGTGATGAGCTACCAGGGGCTGTTAAGGGCAGTCTGTAGAGTTTTGACATTTAGTTAAGTAGGCAATAAAAGGACTCAGGAAAGGCCCAGGAATGACAAACTTTAAGCTGTGAGGAAAGATATTTATAATTGATTTGTATACTGATGGCTGTTTGATCTTATAAGAGCCCGTCAGAGTTTAGGATGACCTGCTCTAACAAAGAGCTCAACTTCCAGGGCAGGCGCTCAGGGATGACCCCGAGGGCTCTGGAAGACAGGGCAGCCTTCATCAGTGTGCAGGTGACGTAACTCCACCTGGCGAAGATGTGTCTGGTGACGGCATTCTTAAACCACAGCCACAGCTTTTAGGAGGCAAAGAAATCCTTTTGGGAACTAAATCTGCATGAACCAAACTGCCACACGAGAACTTCGTAATGCCTTGAACTCAAAACCAGTTCACATTCAGCAAGGCTGAAGCACCTTGCTGCTTCCGACAGCAGGAGCCACACTTACAGTTAAAGAGTAGACGGCAGGCTCCATGTTGTCCAGGTCTCTTTCCAAGGGGGAAAACTTCTGGTACATGGGACAGTTCTTGTCCCACAGAACTGGGGGTTTCAAAACATAGCCACAGCCACCATTGGCCTCAAACATGGCAGCATTTAAATGCAAAGGGAGATCTGCAAAACAAAGCCAATGTTGCCTGTTACTTTGTCGCTTGTAAACGCGAAGTTCAAAAGAACTCCGTACTGATTTCCCCTAGGCTTGCGCATGAAGAAGAGGTGACCATCCATTTACCCTACCGCCTGATGGAGTGGCTGTGTGCCTGCCTGTGTCAGGCCCCAGAGATACAACAGGTAACAAGACACAAAGTCCCTGTCTTCATGGAGCTCAGTTTATGGGATAAGCCCAGCGTTCTCACCCCAACCCAGGTTTCACCACTTAAAAAAAACTCCTTTGGCAAATAAAAATTTACAACACCCATCCAAAAAATATCTTTGACATACATCATTTTATACTGACTCTTAGAAAGGAATAATAAAGGTGTTTTCTTATCCCCATATGCCAAACCATGCAGATAACTGTATGACCAATTCTTGCTTTTGCAAGTATAAGATAAAATCTCAATAATCCAAGAAAGACTGGGAGAAGAGCCAGAGAAATACATTTTTCCATGAAATCTCAATTTCAACCCATATATTACAATACTCTACCTCTTTTTTAATTGTAGTTAAATACGAAAAAAACATTATTATCACATATGATTCACATCATGTCCACGATCCCCTCCGTCGTAAACTCTGGGAACCCTCACAATGGCTTCCAGTCTTCCCTGGCCAGATTTCACTTGGCACGGTTCTATGCTGAACAATGGGATTCCTGCACTGTTCTGGGCTCTTATACACTCAAATGCTCATCTGATTGCACAAGTCTGTATGGAGGTTGCTCAAATGAACAGTGAGTTTATGAGACACACCTGACAAATATTCCCTCGGATAGATTCCTTCCATGTGCAGACTGAATTTTGCTACTTGGACCAACATCAAGGGAAAGCATGGTACGCACCACAGGACAATATGCAGTTGGCCTCCACGTGTCTCGTGAGTAAAATCTGTTGTGTATGTGGAGCTGGCTGGGACTGTGTGCAGGAGTTCTTGGGGTAACATGTCTTAGACCTATGAAAGCTACTTGGGCTCGGTCTCCTTACCCATAAAACCAGTGCACTGGACCCCGTGTCTCAGGCCCCTTCTAGTCCTGCAGGGACTGATTCACTGAGGCTGACTGTCTTGCCTGCGGTAAGAAGGGAATTCTCTTCCCAGGCCACTCTGTGACAGAGGAGCACGGACCTGGGCTAGGATGGCTGAGACAGTGAAGCAAAGTAGCTCGTGCAGAGTTGAGGAATGTGAACTGGGTATATGTTACCGAAAACCGTAGCAGTTCGCACTGACTACACTCTTCTAAGGTACCATTCTAAGCACTTTAAGGGTATCAGTGCTTCCCAATAACCCGCAAGGTGTTCTCCTTTTTATAGATGAGGAAACTGAGGCACAAGAAATGAAACAAACCAAAGCACACAGTTAGTAAGCAGTGGGGGCTGGGTGCAAACCCTGACAGCCTAACCCATAGTTCCCAATCTTAACAGCCGAGTCATATAATGCGCATCCCACAGGGGTGTCATAAATGAGATAATGTGAGTCCCTACTCAGCATTTGGCACATAGAAGGTCTCGAGGAACAGTAGCTTTTAAGTTATGATTATGATGTCAACACCTGTTTGAGTTTGAAGTCTGACTTCACGAAGTCTGTGCCTGTCCTGTGGCTTTCTAAAGCTTTAAAGCACTTTTTGTTTACTAGAATTGCATTTAGAAATGCAATAGGTGAAACAGATCCAGGTGGAGACACTCAGTTTGAAATAAAGGTGGGACCTCAAATCTAGCCCTCCTACGGCGGCCTGGGGGTGGTCCCAGGACGTCATCTGGGGCCGTAAGTTTAAAACCCCTGTTGTAACCAAGTGAAAGAGTGTGCCTGAGTCCGTGTCACAAGATTACCCCTCTCAGTCATGCATGTGATGGCAGATCAGGCATAGCATTACTTTTACGATCTTCTATTAATTTTAAAATCCTGTGTTAGTTAGACACCATACCTGTAATAATTATGCCTGTACTTGGGGGTTGGAAAAGTCATCGCAAAGAGTTTGACAATCATTCAAGAAAGCACGTTAAATACTAGTAGCAGCTTTTGTTCAATTGGGGCCGCATGGCCATATACTTGTTGGTCCTGGGACATGCGGCAGAAACCGTTCTGCCCCGGAGGAAAGAACGCTGAGGGATGGCTGCCAGCAATGAGCAGGGCCTGCATACCAGGTTCAAGTCAGTTTCCAAACACAAGAGTTGGTTTTACTGAGTGTAGACCTGGCCTGTTCCTGGTTCCAGACCACTGCAGCCCTTCTTGGAGTTGATGGGGCCATTAGAAGTCCTGGGAAGAGATGACCCTAAGTCCATGGACACCCTTTTGGGGTATCAGGGTCCCCTGAAATTCAGGAAATGGTGAGGCAGATGATCCATGGAACACTGCTGGAGGCTAGAGGGATACTGGAGAAGGTTCTGTGATATCTGTTTGGGATGTTTTATGGAAAATCAAGCACTTCCTAACCTAGGAATTTTTTTGTAAAAATTAAAATACAATGATTCCAACATTAACCTTTATCTGTCTATTTGAACTTGCAATCCACAGAAAAGTACCTAGACAAGGTCTGGATCAAACATCAAGAACCACAGGTTTGGACTGCAGTGGTGCTGATAGGGACAGTCTATTTCAGCTTAGTGTGCATGTATTGAGCATCTGCTGTGTGCAAGATATTTACCAGGCTCTATCCCCTATCTGCACAAATGAAGGCCATTTCTGCAGGTGAATATGCTGAAATCGCACATTGCTTGTGCTTTTTCCAGCATGGGGAGGTGTTTAATCATTGCTCGCTGCATTGGATCAAGAGAGGTCTTTGGGAGCACTCTCTCCTGGGTTGGAAGATTAGGTAGAGAAACTTGAGGGTGAACCATCCACGCAGCCATCTGCCTCCCTTGAGCAGGCAGCTCAAACGTGGACCCCCAGCTTGACCTGGGAAACAGGTAAAGCCTTCAGGGGTGAGTGGAGGCCAAGCTGTAGCCTCACTGTGTGCTTCTGGATTGCGGGGGTGCCCAAGGAGGGGAAATTCCATTCAGCGGTGGCTCTCTTTGCCATTGCTGGAGCCAGTGTGTCTGCATCGGCCTCGGCACGTCAGGAGAAAGGGCACGTCCAAAACCAAATGCATCTCCATTTCCTTGAGAAAACCATTTTCCTAGTCATTTCAGTTTACTTAAAATATTTCAGTATCATAATAACCAAGGGCGCCAGTGGACACAGGGCTACAGACAGGGTCAGAGATGTGAGCCCACAAGCCACTTGGGACAGATTAAAAAGAAATTTTTACAACTTTGAAAATATTTCATTATTATTTCCATTTGTGTGAGTCCAAATCATTCTGTTTTCATAACTTATCAAAAACACTTAATCATCGTTAACATTTGTGGAATGCTGCCTATGTGCCAGGCGCTATGCTGAGAATGGTATTTCACCTGCATTATGTTATTTAATTTCAATCAAAAGAAGCAAATATAACAAGGGCAAAAAAAAAAAAGTCTGCAGGGTCAGCCACAAATGAGCACTGTTGGCACTAGTGCTAGGTAGCTAGCTGGTCCCAGAGCTAAAGGTGGGTTTGACCTTGGCTGGAGACAGGGCTATGCTGTGGTTGATGGGCCAGTACCACTAGTTAGGATCTGGGACAGCCCATGTGAGAGGATGAGCAGGCTGCGTGGCTGTTCAAACGAAAGACTGGCTTCTGCATGAGCTTGAGGAAACAGTCCTCATCTACCTTTACGTTATCTTCTACAGCTGCCCTGCTGCCTCCATATCCAAGCAGAAAAAAAATACTTTATCCTCTAAACTCCCTGAGTCCTTGAATGTATTCCTACTCATCATTCTGTGACCTTGAGCAAATCAATCATTCTGTGCCTTGGTTGGCTCATCTGAGGAATGGGGATCATCACAGTACCCACCACTCAGAAATGTTGCAAAGACCGAACGAGGTAATTGGGGTCAAGGAAAATTCAGCACAGGGCCTGGCACACAGCGAGTGTGCAGTAACATGGTAGCTTTTATTCTGGACTTTTAGACCTCATCAGTTGTTCCCATCATGAGAGTGTTATCGACAGCGGACAACCACAAACCCCACTTTCTCAGTTCATGTCATTCACATACTTGTTTTCTTGGTGTTGGCTGCTCTTAGAGCAACGACCGATAGTCTCCACTTCAGTCTCAAAGGGATGAGAAGAAGCTAAAATGGTTTTAACCTGCAATTTCTTTGGAGTGATAACTACTTTTTGACGGCAAAGAATACCTTAGCAAGATAGCTTACTAAGGGGTATTAGGAACTCTCTGCCCCCAAGGATCCTGAGAAGCAAACTAGACACAGACCTAAACAGTGTCCTGTTTAAGGACACACAAGAGCAGCCTTATGTTTATAAGGTGTCTTAAAAAGTGGGCAAGAACAGGATACTATTATCAGGGACCCTTTGAAGGTTCTTTTCTATCGCTCAACTCTGAAACATCAAGGGTACAATTCAGCATCAAATTCACCTGTAGTTTGACTGTTACATACAGTATGCCCCTGTCTGGAATCTTGCCCCCTTAAAAAAATGTTGAACCAGGTTTACTGGAGTGTGAGACGCAAAGGAGAGAGGTGAGAGGCCCCCGGGGGCGCACAGGCCCATTACCATCGGTCTGGTAGTTGAGCGCCACGAGCTGTATCCCGTGCAGCCAGAACACGAGGGGGTTGGGGTTGGACGAGTCGATGCGCGTGGCGGCTGGGTAGGTCCTGAGCAGCTGACAGGTGGTGTGCTGGATCAGTTTCTGAGAATACCTGCGACACAGACGTTTGGCGGCATTTTCATTCAGCGATGAGATATGGTAACATTTGGGAGTTCTAATGATAGCGCTGAGGGACGTGGTTGGGCTGAGGGGGGAAGAAGATTCCTCCCAGGCCTGTCGCATTCCTTCATAGGAACCTAAACCCCCCAAAAGATTAGCCTTAGGTTAGTGCAGAAAACTTTAAATGCTTTAGAAAGATAAACCTGAACAACATCCCAGTAAACAATTATAACCACGTAACTAGATCTTATTAGTGTTGGTGTTGCACTGTTAAGTGTATACTATAATAGTGTTATACTATAACAGTGTTTCTTGTGAGTTAGTCCACCACCTTGAAACAAAATGATAGATAATGAGTTTAAAAATGAGTGTAGAAACACCAATTTAAATTAAAAGCCTGAAAGTCCTTTGGCTCAGTACCTCATCTGTCCTGTGGACATATTTGTACAACACACAACAATATATGTACAAGGGTGTTCACTCTAGCATTTTTTATAGCAAAAAAAAAAAAAAGCAACCCCCCCACAACCGCCAAAACCCAGGAAGCAACCCAAAGGCTCTATCAGCGAGGAAGTGGTTAAATGCATGACAGTATGCACACAATGGAATGCCACAGAGGCATTAAGTAGAATAAGGTAGACATATGCACAGAAAACTATTTGAAAAGTTACAGCAATATAAAAGTTATACAAGTGTGTTCAGTTATATCCCATTTGGATCATCTTAAAAAGGATCTTATTTTTCTTGAACAAAACACAATAAACTTAACAGTGGTTACCTCTGGGGAGTAGAACTGAACCATTGAGAATGGAAAGGAATTTTAATAATACCCTATATTGTTTGCATTTTTTAACTATGAGAATTTATTACTTTTATAATAAAAAGTAATTAGTAATAAAATGGATATATCTTTTGTAGTTATAATGGTGAAGAGAGCAGTTCCAATAACCACTAGAATGTTCCAAGGTGGTTCCAATATTTTCCTTTTGAGGCAAACACTGTTAGAACATCTTCAGTGAAACACTATTTTTTAGCAAGTTAAAAATGTAAATTTAAAAAATATTTATACCACACTTAGGTAATGTAAACATTCACGAAAATAAAAAAAGAATTAAAAACTTCAAGGGACATGCTTAGACAGTGAAATGTCGGATGTATCCAGCATGCAAAATCAAGCAAAGACATTGTAAGAAGGTGACTTTACTTTTTCCAGATGTTTTGTTAAATGATGCTGTCTCCCCAGGGCTCATTCTGCCCGGATTGTTGCCAAAAATGGACTTCCTGCTTTTCCTTTCTTTTCCTCTGCTAGAGCCAGATGCATTTAGAGTTGACAGGCCTGTTCCCATAAAATGAAAATAAATAAGCCAAAAACTACAAGCGAGGGAACTCAACATTTTCCATCCTTGTTAATGTTTATTTTGAAGTCCTACTACTCCCTTGTAACCCAGTACAGAAGACCTACTAGCATTTTTAGCACTGTTAATAATAGTATTGCAGGAAATTAGAGCAAAGTTTTTTTTTTTTAATCTCTGTGGGCACATGTGACAAGAACTGCATGATTATTACAGAACAACCATGGAATCACACGTACCCCCACTTGATGGTGCACCAGGAAGATTGTGAAAAGTTGCATACAAAGAAAGTACTCCAGTCCACATTTAATTATAAGGACCTAATTACTTAATTCGGAAAGATGAAAGAATGGTAAAGAGCCGGACTTTTGAGTCGTATTTCCTAGGTTGAACTGCTGCCAGTACGTGAGCCTTCACTTAACATCTACCTTCTCTCTTTCTCAGTTTCCTTATCCACAAAATGCGTGTGATGATAGGAACTCACAGGGTTAGTCTGAGAATTAAATGGAAAATATATTTTAAAAAAAGATTTTATTTATGTATTTTCTTAAAGAAGGGAAGGGAGGGAGAAACAGAGGAGAGAAACATTGATCTGTTGCCACTCCTACACACCCTATCCACGGAACAAATGCAGAACCCAGGCACATGCCCTCACCAGGAATCCAACAAGCGACCTTTCGCTTTGCGGGACGATGCCCAACCAAACGAGCCATACCAGTCAAGGAGATGGGAAATACATTTTATGGTAGTGATGTTTATGCTGCTCTTCCTCACTCCCTGGATCCTTTCTGCCCAGCACAGTGCCTGGTGCACAGCAGCGATTTGACAGATATTTGCTGAACAAGGAAGTGAATGCACACCACGCAGGCCTAAACCCAGTGCAGGAAGCGTGAGTGAAAGGCTCCAGTGAAGCCAGAGTTGCCTCCAAACTGTTTGACTGTCTACAACTGTATCACGAGACAGTAATTCCTTCAGCTGGAGCAGCATTCAGGAGGTCCTCTTTGAGATGAAAATGCACTTTCCAAAAACACCATCAGAGAAGACAGGATAAAGTAGTATGTAAAGAAAGCATAAACTGTGGGGTTTAAATCCAGTTCCTGGTGGGGTGATCTCCTCAAAGTTATTTAATCCCTCTGCCCAACTTCTTCCTCATCTGTAAAGGGCTTTGGTTAAGATTAAGTGCGATAATGTATATATACATATTTAGCAGGGCGTCTTGTTCAGAGTAAAGTGCTCAGTTCATAGCAGCTGTGGGGCTTCTTTTTTTTTTCTTCTCTGAAGTATCCATTAGTACAAAGATTCACAAACTTGTACTGATGAGTTCTCATGCTTTATCTTAAAATTGTGTGTGAATTTTGTTCTCTACACAATGATGTAACAGTAGATTTTCTCCCAAGTAAAACTGATGAGGGGCCAGAGCGTGTTCATTGCGGGGTTTTTGCACACATCCTGGCACATGCTGACATTCCCCAGGGATGTGGGACCTTCTGTGAAGGGCCTGATTGTTCTCTCAGGGTAGGGTAAGGAAGAAAGAACAAGGGCTGGGCCATCAAGAAAGAGGAGAATCCGAAGAGGCTGGAGAAGTAACAGAAGGAGCAGCAAAGAGCCTTCATCGGCCCCGTTGGCCCCTTTACCAGTACAAACAGCAACAACCACCATTTCTGGAGGGCCAACTATTTGTAGATAGTGTGTTAGTCACATAATGTACTTTATTGCTAATTTTTAGAACAACCCTGCAAGTTAGGACTATTATGTCTCTTTTATGGATAAGGAATCCAAGTGCAGGAAAGTTAACTTAGTCAAGGTCATTGAGGAATTGAATCCTACCACTGAGGTGGGGCTGTGGCCTTGGGAAAGTTCCTGTGCTTCTGGGGAGGTCCTACCCCACAATCTTCACACCGCCTCACTACTCTGAAGATTTTTTTGCATATGGCTCCTTGGAAGGGACTTGGGATAGTGAAGGGTGAGATGCATTGAAATGGATAATGTAGGAAAATTAAGATCAATGGTGTAGCAAAATGAACATCTTATGGTATTTTTCCCAGGAGCATCAAAGCAAATTATAATCACAACAAATATGCAGAAGGTATTATAATAATGATTCTGGCAATACAGTTTAGTTATTTCGAGAAAGGAAATATATGTGGGGAAAGAAAACAGGTACAAACTTCAATTACTAAAAAAATTAAAATATAGTATATCTATAAAGAATATGTGCCATATAAACACTTTAAAAAAAGAACACACTGGGAGTTTTAAAAATAAGCCAAATAACCTCATGTTTAGCTTGTGCCTCAAATCAGAAGCTGCACCCAATGACCTTTGAACTCTTCTATAGTTCTCTGTCCACACAGAAACTTTATCTTTCACACTGACGTCAAACGCCTTTGGCAATAAGTGCTCTTTATTTACTTGGTGCTTGAGAAGAGAAGACAAAGCCTGGAATGGTTTGGGTCTAGTGTCAGCTGAATTTATAGGGCAAAGAGATGCCGTGAGTGGGACTCTTGGATGAAGTGGCCTTCTCACTTGTTCCTGTGGTTAAGGACACACAGGCCACAAGGTTCTTGTAACAGGAAAAGGATTTTTCCTCATCATAAGAACAATTTCACCAGCTGTAAATATGGTCATGTTGTAGCTGTGTGAGAGGAAGTCGTGATCCGTGAAACTAGACTTAAATGGCTAGGTTCCTACATTTCTTTGAAATCTCTGCTTGTTATTTATCCATTCATATACTCTCCAACAGCATTTGCTAGCAGATGAGCAGCAGCAGCTGCCAAAAATTCCAAACAGTTGCCCTGGCCTGGTGGCTCAGTTGGTTGGAGCATCATCCCGTACACCAAAAAGGTTGCGGGTTTGATCTTTGGTCAGGGCACGTACCTAGGATGTGGGTTCGATTCCTGGTTGGGGCGCATACAGGAGGCAACCGACTGATGTTTCTCTCTCACACTGGTGTTTCTTTCTCTCTCCCTTCCACTCTCTCTAAAATCAATAAACATATCCTTGGGTGAGCATTAAAAAAAATACACATAAAATTTCTTAATTTCTTCTGGTGTGTAAAAAGAACACTATTCCCTAGTTTTTAAATAGTCCAATACCTTTGCCCCACTTTCAGGGTAGAGTGTGAGAACTGGTGCTGAAGATAAACCTCTGGAAGCCAGGATCTTCCTTCAGACCATACTGAAAACAATGAGGGTAAGTATTTTAACTCCTTCTGCAGGCCAAGTTTACACATCCTGCTTACCAACATTTATACAATCTCCCCATTCCACAGGCTTTTCCGTCTTCAGAGACCTTGTGCAAGGGAATCCTTTTTGCTGGTATAAGGAGATGAAGTTTTCTGACCTCCATGTATTCATGGACTTTCATGTTGTGCCCTCCACTTCCTGCTGCCCTCTTTGTGGGCACACAGCTCAGGGAGCTCGCTGATGACACACCCTAATGAGAGGTGAGCTAGTGCAATGGAGATACATAGGCTTTACAATTGTGGTTCTGTCATTTATTAACTGAAATGAAGCTTTTTGGGGGAAGCAGTGTATCAGCACTGTACTCTGGAAATGGCCAATTGGGAAAACCTTTTCTCCCACTGAAACCCTACTCTTGGTCCTTGTGGTTTGGGTGTAGTCTTGCTACCCAGCTCAGGGAAGGGGCATGTGACTGGGCCCTAGACTGTCAGAACACTGCCTGCCCTTGGCCACAGGGATTGGTTCAGGGATGGAAGAAGGACCTAATGAAAAACAATAAAACTGCTGCTGAAAGTTCTGGAAGAGATTCTTACACTGAAGCTGAATCTGGAAACATGTGTGAGCCTGTAGCAGCTGCCTGACGACCACAAAGGGAACAGGGCCAACAGAGTGGAGACAGTGACAAATAGTTCGACAGATAGCCCTGGATCATGCTGTGCCTGATCTGGGTATCCCTTCACTTTTCTTCCTTTTAAAAAAATGTTTACTTTATTTACTTACCTTTTTTTTTTTTTTCAGAGAGAGGGGAACAGAGGGATAAAGAGAGAGAGAAACATCGATTGGCCACCCCTCATACAGGCTCCGACTGGGGACCTAACCTGCAACCCAGGCATGTACCCTGACTGGGAATCAAACTGGTGACCTTTTGTTTTGCAGGACGACGCCCAGCCAACTGAACCATACTGGTCAGGGCTGCCTTCACTTTTCAATTCATAAGTCAATAAACTTCCTCTTTGCTTAAGTCAGTTTCTGCCACTTTTAAACAAAAGAATCTTAACGGATACACTCAGAAATCTAGGGCCAATTACTTTCTCTTTCTCAGACTTGTTTTATTTAAAAATGAGGAAGAAATCCACTACCTCATGGAATTATTAGGAAGGCAATAAGATGATGTATGTAAAATACTGACATAAATCCTGGTACTTAAATGCTTAATAAAATTTAGCTGCTAGATGTTATATTATCATTATCAGTATTATGAAAAGACAATATGATCTGGAAAATAAACATTTTATGGTATTTTACTCCTGAGCATCACAGCAAATAACAATAACAAATATTTATGAGGTGTTATAACAATGAATTCTGCAACACAATTTAGCTATTTTGAGAGTATTCACAATGTGCAATTAAATAAATAGTATATTTTTATCTTTTGATACCTTTAAATGTTTTAGATGATTTTTATTCTTCTTACCTGGAAATTTTACTGCTTGGCAATAGATGACAAGGTCAGAAAGCTCAGGTGCAATCTGTCTGCTTTCCTTTTTATTCTGAGGAAGATAAAATTCTTCTCCCAATTCCATGTCATATACCTGTCAAAGGAAAAATAATGCCAGCTCACACGGAAGGCATATGCTACCCACGAGCACTCTATCTGTTCCTTTCTCACGTCACCAGTGTGTTTCACCTTACTCTCTATTTACCCTTGTGTCCTAACACCTTTCCTAGAGTAAAAACTTCCTTTTTTTGTAAAGATTTTATTTATTTCTTTTTAGACAGAGGGGAAAGGAGGGAGAGAGGGAGAGAAGCATCAGTGTGTGGTTGCCCCTCACCCCCTTAGCCCCACTGGGGACCTGGCCTGCAACCCAGGCACATGCCCTGACTGGGAATCAAACTGGTGACTCTTTGGTTCACAGGCCAGTGCTCAATCCACTGAGCCACACCAGCCAGGGCAGAGTAAAAACTTTCTGAGAGCAAGAAATAAGTGTAATTCATGGGATATAGTCCAGTGTTGTAAATGTGGAATAGTCAATGCATATTTGTTGAGTGAACAGATAACTGAGCATGCTTCTTCTATAGCTCACATTTTTGACATATTATATTATTTTGTTCTCCAACAATGTCAGGGCCAGTGTTCTATAGATTTGTTCACAACCTACATACTGGGAGGCCCCTGAGGGTAGGGTCTGGGTATCTCATTTATCCTTCCATCTCAGTGTTATTCCTCTATTAACACTTCACGATCTAGCCCCATTAATTTTCTTGGTAATCCCAAACATCTTT
Source organism: Tonatia bakeri (assembly GCA_004024845.1). Taxonomy (NCBI): domain Eukaryota; kingdom Metazoa; phylum Chordata; class Mammalia; order Chiroptera; family Phyllostomidae; genus Tonatia; species Tonatia bakeri. The sequence continues at coordinate 239,545 of PVIA01000829.1, forward strand.
AAAGCTCCTAGCAATTCCTTAAAGGTACCAAACTGTCCTCTGGGTCTGCATGGCCTGTTTTTATCTGCTACAAGCACTGTTTACAGATTGGTCTCCATCACCAAACCACCTCCTGTGCCACCTCAGTGTCGGCCACACAGTACACCTTCAGAAGGTATTGGTTGGATGAGTCAATGACTAACCTTCTACAAATGGCAGGTGGGTGCCCCATAGCATCACCATGTGGGCTTTGGCATCTAAGGGAAAGCAAGGGGAGAGGTGAAGGGAAGGGATAGGGAGGGAGTGAAATCCCACCTGAAACCAACACATGCATTTTCACAGAAACCATTCACCCACCTTTCCTTTGTTGCAAGCAGAGTTATCTGCTTTCTTTATCCTCTTGGGAATTTCTTCACTATACTCAAACTGAAGCTTGTCATTACATGATTTATTTTCAGGTCTGTCTTCTAGAATGTTGTCTGAAAATGAGTTGGCAGGTTTCAGCAGACAAGAACCAAATGCTTCACTTAAAGGCTACGTCTATGTCATTGCAAGCATATCCAGATACTCGTGCTCACCTATAAGGCCAAGGCTGGCTACATGTTACCAAAATGATTGCTTGAAGCATCATTTTTCACTTTCTTAAATAATGTGTCATATAGTCATAATCTAAATGAGAAGGCTTATTTTCATGTAGATGAAGTATGCAAAGATTATGGAGGATAACCTGCATCAAGAAGCTCTCTGGCACACCAGTTTGGGAAGGATTTAGTGGTTGAAGCACTTCCAGATGGTGCATATAAGATTTACTCACTCTCACTTTAAAATGAAGCTATTAGCTTCTTTTACCTCTAGAAATGTCAAAACCAGAAGAAAAAAAGACATTGTCATTTGCAATGCACTTTTCACAATTATACTTAATTGGAAAGTATTCACAATTTTTAAAATCCATTTATTAAGTGAGAATTTTAGGGATAGGTATTAAAATAATCTAAAATATAAGAGATAATTTTATACTTTGCTCTTGCTTTCAATTTCTACTCAAAATGACTTTAAAGGTATTAGCAGTATATCATGATTATATTCTTTTAAAATAAAAAACAAGAAAGCACATTTCTCACCTTGGATTTACTATCTCATCAGACCACAAATGCTTAGACCAAAAATATCCTTATACCAAATCAGAGCCATGCAGGCTGCCAAGACGTCTGTGAGCTCAATCATTTTACTACATTTCTATTTACACGAGTGCCACGGCTTCATGCTAATCAGGCCTAAGAAACTGGAAACTGATGTTGACGTTCATGCAGTGAAAATGCTCAGTTTGAATGGCTTTACCTTCCTGACAGTTAGGAGCAGGAGAAGCAGTAAGGACATCTGCTACAGAAAAACAGAGTCAGGAAGGGGATAAAAACAAGAAAAGGTAAGACAAAAGAGCCAGATAAATTAAACTAAGGTAGGAAGCAAAGCTTAAATAACAACAGCTTAGGTGATGGGATAAATGAAATAAGGAATCTTCCATCAATTCAATATTTTGACTGTTAAGGATGCAACAACAGCTAGAAATAAAAGAAGTGCAAACATTGTTAATGTTGATCATGCCTCCACACTCACATTTTATATTAATACTCTGAATAATACATTATGTCAAATGGATATAAGTTGATTAATTTGTTAGAATCACATAGTTATTATTGAAGAATAGCTCTACATTAAGTTGCCAATTCAAATCTGTACTCTGGTACATGTTCAAAGCTAGTCAGAATAAATGGCAAGATTGGGAAAAATTAATCTGTATTTATTTAATGAAATTTACTTAAATAACTAGTCATTAAGAACATACTGCCTAAAAGGCAGAGTAGCAGTTCCTGAAATACATGAGCCTCATTCGGAACTTCCTTTGTATTTTCTGGAAGTAGTTTTGGAATCATTACATTTTTATAGCCAAAAAAAGGCTACAGATGAATTCATTTTATAGATGTGAAAACTGAAGACCAGGGCTGTCACAGAAGTAAACTGGGCCACCCAGATTCTAAAGATAGGTTCCCAGCCTGGGCTGCTTGCAAGGGCCAGAGAAGGCCTGTGAACACTCCTTGCAATTTTACGCAGAAATTTGAAGAGCAAGTTTATTTCTCTAAGGGGACTGGCCACAGCTCTCATCTCATCCTCAAAGGGACCTATCATTATAAGAAGCTTAGAAACCTCTGAGGTCCCTTATGAAGCTGGGAGTGGTCCTGCCCACAGCAGGCAGGTTTCTATTTCCTCCTCATCTCAGCTGGACAAAGTGAAGGCAGCACAGGGAAGAACAAATGAGCCAGGCAACACACACCGCCACCAGAGGTACGAGACTGACAGGGCACTTAACGGGAGCAGAGAGAAGCCTGAATAGGACAAGCTTCAACAAGTCACAGCATAATAATGACAAGGCCTGTTTGGGAACCAGTCAGCGAGCGGGATCTATTAATGAAATGGGAAATACTCATGTGGTGGCAGTGGATTTAAGTGTTGTAGATCCTAGATGGTAGTGCTGGAAGGAGGGAGAACATCAGTCAACATGGAACAGAACCATCTCATTACACATCTGAGGGTTGAGGCCTAGAATGGTGATGGGACAATGCCCAAGTCTCCCTTCCATGGTGGCAGAACCTAGTGGGGTCTCTTTCTGTGCATACCTCATCCCAGCACATGTGGGTCTTAAAGAAACACTAACTATTATAGAAATATAGTGGGGTAGGGTTTAAATTTTACTCTCTTGAAAATACAAGCATACCTCATTTTATTGTGTTTTACTAATGTTGCATGTTTTGTTTTGTTTTTTACAAATTGCATTTTTTTATAAGATCCTCCACCAGCAAAAAGATTATGACTTGCTTTATTGCAGTGGTCTGGAACCCAACCTGCACTATCTCTGAGGTATGTCTGTAAACCAGAAAGACCCTTCCCCTACCTGTTCATTTTGTTATTTGCATATCACAACACCTATAATAATAATACTAATAATTAAGAAAAGCCATCTCCTTCCTTGTTACAGAGTACAGAAAATACACAGAATGATTTATGATAGTGAATTTACCTTCCAATGTACTAACTTCTTACAAAAGCAAATGACATCTGTATTGGCTAATATCTTAAATGTGGTTTTCATTTCTTATCTGAATAAATTTGTTCTTTTATAGGAAAACATCACCATGGCTGTCATAGGAACCCATGGGGAAAGATAAGTCAATATAAAAATATTCACTTTCCCACAGCTTTTCAGGCAAAAAGATACAAGAATGACTTTGACCTTTTTAAATTTTTTTCCCCTCTTTTGACCTCCCTATTAGAGAATAGGCCCCTTGTATTATCTGATGGGATTTCAGGTCAAGTAAATTGTTTTTTAGTTGATGATATGAAGCAATCAACTATTATTAAGGTCAAATATTAAACGGACACAGCAATTCCACTTCTGAATATCTATCTGAAGAAAACAAAAACAATAATTTGAAAATGTATATGCATCCCTATGTTCATTGCTGCATTATTCACAATAGCCAAGATATAAAAGCAACCTAAATGCCCATGGTTAGATGAATGGGTAAAAAGGTGTGAGACACACACACACGCACAATGAAATATTACTCAGTCATAAAAAAGAATGAAATCTTGCCATCGGCGATAAGGATGGACCTAGAAAGTAATATGCTAAGTGAAATAAGTCAGACAGAGAAAGACAAAGACCATGTGAAATCTGAAAAAAGAAGACAAAGCAAAACAGAAACAGACTCATAAATACAGAGAAAAACTGATGGTTACCAGAAGGGAAGGGCGTGGGGGACAAGTGAAAAGGGGGAAAAGGAGGCATAGACCTCCAGGTATTTTTAAAAAGCCACAGGGATGTAATGTATGGCATAGAAAAAAAAGTATTAACATTAGTAACACTGTATGGTTACAGATGGTTACTGGACTTATTGTGGTGATCATATCATAAGGAATATAAATGTTGAGTCACTGTGTTGCTTACCTGAAACTAATATAATATTGTATGTTAACTACACTTTACTTTAAAAAAAGGACAGACTAGTATTGTATTCGGGGGGTGGGGCACAAAGAGACTGTATGTAACTGCTGGCCACGGTGGAAGTTCACGAACCAAACGTGACAAGGAGACAGTTCTGCTAGGTGAGAAGCAGATATTTGGAGGGCAGCTTGGCTGTCTTAATGTCAGTGGTAAGTGGTTGCTGGTCTGTGCAAATCTGCATGTTTGCAAAACAATTATCCTACAGAGAAGTAACATAGTCTATATACATAATGTTTATATAAATAGGAACTTTGGCATATTTTCCATATTACACTTTGTCTTCCTGAAGTTGCCAAAATAAAGCAGTCTACCATCATCAATGGTACCTGAGAAAACATTTTGCAATCTATAACAAACAACACTCATTTAATACAAACAAAATGCACTTGAAATTTAATTCTCATGTAAGAAGAATCCTTTATCCATAATCTCTAGATCATGTCATTTATGTGACTTTTTTTGTATTGCACCATTAGTCGGCACCCATGTTTTTTCCCTTCAATGGGGCCAGAAGAAAATGTCTCGTTGGCTTAGTAATGTGAAAAGTGGGTAGTGGGATAGGGAAATGATGCTTCTTTCTTTCCATACTCCAAGGAAGCAGGAGTGAAAGGAAGGAGCAGAGTACAGAAATGTGATGCTGCCCCCTGCAGGTGGTGCAGGAGACAGCAAAGATTCAGCCACAGTCTACAGTTCCTGCCAAGGGCATCCGTTGGTCCAGAACCAGAAAGGTGAGAATGGGGCTTCTCTACAGCAGTGAAACCCCATCCTCACCTCTTCCTCTAGAAATCCATTTAGGAATGACCTGTGTCTTGCTTCCCATACCTTCCTCTTCTTTCCTGAGTGGTGGCTGTAGTAGCTAACTTGGTCCTCTTCACTAAGTGATGGCATTCAGACTCTTGGACAATATATTACAACAACCTGTATTGTTGGCCTATGGAATGCCAGGCTTATTTTCTGGAAAAAAAAAGACAACCTCCCTCCCCCCACAAAAAACCAACAGAAAATCATCCAGGCACTTCCCTGCACACAGCATAGGGTCTGTTTCTCTTACCATCAGAGAGGGATTCATAGTCATAATCATACTCGTCCTCTTCATCCTCCTCCTCCTCATTATTAGCAGGTGGGGGGTTGGCATTCCCACCATTATAGGCCTGAGCTTGCATGGATGCTAACTGATGAGCCTGAAAGATATCAATAATTAAAGAGTGCAGATGGTGAGCTAGTGAACCTTAACTTACAGCTTTCAAAATGACTATCTCATGCTTACATCAGTCAGTAAAAATGGCTTATCCTATTTTGATTCACTGGGGAAAGGAAAAAAAACTAAATTTACTTGAAGAACAAGGTTAATCATTGGGTGAATGTTAACATCTCTGTAAGGGGAATCCTGGAGGTTCTAGGAGAAACCACAATAAATTGTGGTTCCCCAAGGCAAACCCTCCAGGAGAAACCTTGGTGCTTCAGAGAATCACCATCAATTCCAAATGATGAAGTGAACCAGCCCATCAATTTTGGGAAAGTAAATCTCTGCTAAGAGACCATTTTTTTTTTCCTTCTTAAAATAATATCAAAGACCTTTGACCTTAAAAAAATGTTAGAATCTCTGTGGATGGAGGGACCAAAAGAATTGTTGTTGGTTTAAATAAAGTTTTTTCAATAGACTTTATCTAAAACATCAATCAGATTAATAAAATAGGCTTAGAAACTTTCCAAAAACTTGCTATGTGCTGCTAAGGAGTTCATGTGCCTCTATATTTGACTAGAATTACTGCAAGGGGATATCATAGGACACAAGAATAAATATAGGTCTGGACACCTAGCATAAGAAAATAATTGAAAATACAAGAAAATTTATACGTGTGTATATAATTTTTATACATGTAAATATATGTGTGCATCTATAAAAATATTTATAAAAGAGTGGGCAAAAGTAGGCTTACAGTTACATTGTGACATTCTTTTGAGTTAATAAAGCTACTGTATTAATCATAACCTGCATGTCTTTTTCCACAGAAACAACTTAAACCTACTTTTGCCCATCCTTGTACATTTCTATGTCCTTTGTTCAATATCTGTATGTCTTTCATAATGATATAAGTACATGCATAAAAGGCTAAATATTAGATGTAAATACAGCAGGATTCTTGACCTGTTTTTGTGGCACAGGCCCCTCTGGCAGTCTGGTAAGGTAGGATCTCTTCTCAGAATGACGTTTAAATGCATAAAACCAAATATATAAGATTACAAAGGAAAAAAAGAATGTTGAATGACAGTTATCAAATATTGATAAAATGAAACTGTGCAATAGGAATGAGTGTTTCTTTATTAACACAATAAAACCACATATAATGGTAGGCCAAGTAATGTTTTTGAAATAGTGATAACTACACATAATTCTTGAAGATATTAGCAACAATTGGGATATAATATGAAAAACTTGCTATTTCTATTGATGACAAAGACACTGGCACAGCCAATATCACTGTGGTTTCTTCCCTATGTTTATAATCTGAGGAAATGCTAAATTTCAACTACAGGTTAGTGAAAACAAAGATGTACATTTTTTTTTTCATAGAAGCTCAACGAACCCCTGAGTTTTATTTCTGGATATTACCAAGGTTAAAAATCCTTTTAGTATAGGTCGTTTGTGACTTTGGAATTATGCATATTTTAAAATGATTCTCTATTCCCTAAACTTCTTGAATTGTAGTCATATTACCTTTATAATCAAAGTGTGTACATTAAGGAAGATACTGTTTAGGCTGTGTTTTTATCTATATCCACTCTGCATAACTGAACCTAGTCTAGGCAGCAATTTCTCAAAGTGGGTTTGTGGAACACTGGCTGTTATGTAAAAACGGACAATTACCAGTAACCACAAAACACATGGAAGTTTGGAAACAGCAGCTTAAACAAACCAGAATGGTTTGTTTAGGTAAGAGATCCTACCTTACCTACGTTACTGCTACGGAGCTTCACATGGCCTTTACTTAACATGCTGAAGGGCATCGTGATTCATCAGATTTCCAGTACAGCACTTCCCATGATTATTTAATCAGGGAATTTTAATTGTTTTTTCAGTGTCTCATAGGATTAGTGTTCTTCAAAGCTTCAGGGAATGTTCTCGAGGCACAAGAGAGACACAAACGCAAGTGTATTTGTCATGGATAAAAGAAGGGCCTTTGTGCAGCGAGCATTCAAGGTGGAGCCAACTGGAATGATGATGCAAAGAGCCCAGCTGGCCTGTTGGTGGAAGAACGTGAGAACTGTACACTTGGAGAGGTGCCACGCAAAGACCCAGTGACTAGCAAATGTCAGAAAGTGAGTGCCAAGATCCTTAGATGCCCTCATACTTCCACCATACTTCCCAGCAAGAAGTATGGGAGAGGTGGCCAAATAGACAGGCAAGAGCTGACATCCCTATTCTCTGCCACGCCCTACTTATTCTGAGGCAGAACAACAGGACCCTAGCCCTTGAATGAAAGCAATTCAGAGACAGGTCAGGGGTTAGAGTGAGGGGCAGATGAGGAGATGGGTCTTGGCAGGAGCCATGTATTACTCTGTTCTGTCCCCTCAGAGCCTAACATAGTGCCTACCATCTAGTATGAACTAGTGGGTTGGAATTCAGGAGGCCAAGGTCAGACAGAATACAAGAGATCGGGTGAAGTGTAGATAGGGAGGCTCAGTGGGAGGCTCAGTAAGAGCCTCAGCAAGAGCTTGAGGCAGAGGGAGGGATTCAGAGATGCCCCTCTGAGTCAGTCCATCCTTGCTGAGGGTAAATTCCTTGTATGGAAATGGCCCAGGCCTTCTGAATTAGGGGCTGGGTCTGACCACACTGGAGCTCTAGACATTCATTCAGCCCGAGTGGTGTGAGTAGAATACCAGGTACACACCCACAATCTGCCAGGTAACTGAGAGACCTCACTGGTATGACTGCCAATACTCCCTGGGAAATCAGGTTGGAAGTGGTCTTAAGAAACTGGAAATGGGATTATTTTGTCCCATTTTTCCAAAAGGAGGAAGAGGTAAATTGTGGAAATTTTATAGTAGGAAAGTGCGAAGTTACCTGACAAAATTTCAGGTTGGATTACTAATTAGTTGGTTATGAGAACACAGGAAATAAAGAGGTGGTTAAGAAGAGTTAGCGTGGATTTACTGACAAACCTCCCACACACTAACCTCTGGGGTTTTTTTGGATAAGGTAACTCACTTTGTTGGAAATAACAGGTAAGTGATGTTTCCAAACTTCCAGGATGATAAGGATTATTTTAAAATAAACAGATCACCAGGGCTTCCTTGAAAATTTTGACCTAAACATCTTTGTTTTTAAAAAATTGTTCTGGTGATTCTCATCCATGTATTCTGACTTCTGAGTTGCGTTTGAAAAGGCCTTTCCTCAGGACCTGAACCTGAATCCTGGCTCTGCTACTAGGAGCTGGGTGGCTGTGAGGAAGTCACATAAATGTCCAGGCAAGCCTCAGTTTTCTATTCTACGAAGAGGCTGAAGGCGACTCTGAAGAAATGGGGGCTGCAGGAGACGGGAGCACCAGCCAGGAGAGGTAAGCGCTGAACTTTGGGGAGGTCCTGTGGGAAGGGCCACAGCACTCTACTTGGCAGCCAGGCTTAAGGGCAACCTGGGATGAAGGCACAATTTGAAAAAAACTGCCAATAAATAAAACGATGACAGATGTCAAAATTCACAAAGAACCTTGCATGCTGCAACAACACACCAACATCGAGGAGAATGAATTTAACAGAGATAAATGTGAGGCTCCTGCACGTGAAAGGTTAAAGTTAACCGTGAACCTGGAAAATGGGGACATGAGGCATAAGAACAGTTCCTGTGAAAATAACAGAACTCTTTGTTTTCCACAAACTCAATAGAAGCCTGATGAGCATTAAAGATTTTGTGTTTTTATTTTTTTGAGGTGTTCTTGCGTTTTATTTTATTTAATTGTACTTTATTTTTAAAATGTATCATTAAAGAATTTTTAAAGTGAGAGTAGTTCTAGGCTGCATGAACGGAGGTATAAAGTTCAAATTAAGAGAAGTAACGGTTTCACTGTCCTCATGCTGTCAGACCCCAGCTGGAGCACTGACTTAGCTCTGGAAATCACATTTTAAGACTGGCAAATTCAAGAATATCTATGAATTTAAGACTATCCAAAACATTCTTAATGAAAAGGGAAGAATTTTAGCAGCCATATCCTGTGAGGGGCAGTTGACACAACAAGGATGTTTAGCTTGGAGGAGAGAGAGCTGGTGGGGAGACACGTGCTAGCTTTCTAGACATGTAATTATTCTGTGCAGCTGCAGAGGGAAGAAGCACTGCCAACAAGTAGGAGGAACAGGAAGGAAGATTTGGGCTCAACATAAAGGAGACTTCTGAAACAACTCAATCTATTCATTAGCGGAGTGGAGGCTGCATAATAACTGCAAGTGACCGTGTGCAGGACAGGAAAGGCAACAGCCCCAAGAACCTTCAAACACATCTCGATGACCACAGAGGTACGCACAGGGCAGCTGTAGTTGCTGGGCAAAGACAATGGCACAGAGGAACAGTGCTGTAGAGGAAAGAGCTCCCAGTGCTGGGTGGTGAATCAGTGATGCAGCGTTTCAGGAGGGCCAGACATTCGAGAACACAGGCTAATATTGTGCAGTTGACCCTTGAACGACATGGGAGTTATGGGTGCTGGCTTCCCATACAGTTGAAATTCGAGTATAACTTCTGACGTTCCAAAAAGTTAACTACTAACTACCTACCATTGATGGGAAACCTTACCAATAACATAAACAGCCAATTAACACATATTTTTTGTGTTATATATGTATTATGGACTGTATTCTTACAATAAAGTAAGCTAGAGAAAAGAAAATGTGATTAAGAAAATCATAAGAGAAAATACGTTTACAGTATTAATTGGAAAAAAAATCTACATATAAATGGACTCGCAAAGTTCAAACCTGTGTTGTCCAAGGGTCAGCTGTAGTCAAGTGACTTTATAATATAGCCTCTGGAACCCAAGTAAATCCCAGGCCTTCTGAGGCAGTTCTGAGAGTGAATATCTGAACAAATGCAGTCCTAGCAGAAGTCGCAAACCAGTGGCCCTCGGGGCCAACTTCACCTCTGGACTAGACATGTTTGGCTGGTGCAGTGTTTTAAAAAGAATGTAATCAGAGCTGTTCATTTACGAGGGTGTGCATGATCCACGGCTGTCCTCACCACTCCAACTATCACATACACTATCCATCTGGCTCCTCATATTTTCTTGTTTCTTGACTGACCCCTGAAGGTGGATGAATTGTATGTAACTCCTGGCCTAGAGTTGTATGTAACCTTCAAACAAGGCAACATGTACCTCTAGGGCATACAAACACTTCTAGGGATATGCAGGTACGTACACTTAAAAACCAATTTCTAGATTCAAGATTTTCAACACCTACATGTACTCTTTTAAAAAAATAAAAGATTTTTATTTATTTATGTTTAGACAGAGAGGAAGGGAGGCAGATAGGGTGAGAAATATCGATATGTGCTTGCCTCTCACACATCCCCACTGGCAACCTGGCCCGCAACACAGGCATGTGCCCTGACTGGGAATCCAACTGGCAACATTTTGGTTCACAGGCCAGTGCTATGTGTATTCTTAAAAACATGCTTGTCTAAGAACAAGTTTATGGTTGGCTAGTTCTCCCTTCCCATATTCTTTTTGTAATTGCTCTTCTCCCACTTTACAAAAGAAAATATAACTTTCATTTATTAACCTTACTATGATGCTTGAGATGAGGTGACGTTTGAGAAAGGGGAGCTCCTGAAAGAGTTTTGAGAAACTCAAAGAGGGGAGTATCTTATTTCATCCAGGTCCCAAACACATTCAAGGTTCCCTGTCTTGTCTGTGTGTCTGTCAGTCTGTCTGTTTAACCATCTATCTATCTTTCTTCCCTTCCCTTCCTGTTTTAGTCTGCCTGTCCATCCATCCATCCATCCATCCATCCATCCATCCATCCATCCATCCATCATAGAATTAAAATTCAAAAGTGAGATAGTCATCACAGAAATGATAATACAATACTTACCTGAATTAAAAAAAATAAAATAAGACTTTTTTCTGACCAAACATAAGTCTGGCTGACTGGGCTCATTTATTTGACAATGAGGACTGTTTTTGTACATTTTATTTGTATATAATTTATGTATAATAAATAATATCTTTGAACATATACTCTTTGTAACTATAGTTGTGGTACAATTTTTAATGTCACCTTATAAATGTATGAGGGGGAAGTATATGAGAGAGGTACATAGTCTCAAAAATTCTTTTAAGGGACACTTGAGCACGAAAAAAATTGATGACCATAAATCTAGAGAATCCATGATAATCCCGAGCTGCTCTCACCAGGGAAACCTCATCAGCAGGGACTGGCTAGGCTGGATCTGCTGGGGTCCTTTCTGTGAACACCTGCTTTTCCGCTCAGAAGAGTAAGTCTAAAGATGGTGGAACCTCTGGTCTCACCTTCCTCTCCCAGCCCAAGGGAAGCAATTGGGCTCTTAGTGAATCACTGAGGTTACCAGATGTTATAACATAAGCCCCTAACTCGGCCTGGACATCGGGCCAGCTGGTCTTATTGTGGGTGAGCTGGACAATCTGAGAACACCCTGATCCTTTTTAGAACATCAGGTAACAGCAGGCTCCAAGGGGCCCCTCAGAGAATCATTAACATTCTAGAATGGCAAGAAACACTGGAAATGGAGGCTGCAAAGTGGGTTAGCAAATGTTTACAGAGCCGTCTGCATTCTGATAGGGGTCTTGTGATTCATCTGGACAGAGATTTTGTGAGATTTTAGCATCAGGAGAGTCCTTTGAAGTTAGCTACCATAACATTCTCGTTTTACAGATAAAGAAACGGAGGCCAAAGAGATTGTTCCATGGTCACATGGTGAGTTTCTGACAGAGCCAGTGGCTAGAACCTGGTATCTCAGCTCCCTGCTTTCTCCATCATGCTACACATATGAGCTGTACAAATTAGAGCTTTTTAGGATTGCTTCAAATTGACTACTGAACTAGGTCACAGTGGCACTTGACTCAATTCAACTTGACAGTTTTATTAATGACTTAGGACAAAGGTTCCAAATTTGTTTGGCTCATAATTATAAAAGACTCCTTCTGTTGAATTGTTTTCTGAGAACCACTAAAGCAGGATTGGAGTAGGGCCTGGAGGCTTGGAGATGATGGCACAGAAGGAAATTACACCCACAGGCACAGTCTAGTTTTAGCTCTGGGCTGTCCCTGCTGCTGGAGCTGCGTATTCCACTCCCGCAGGGCGCTGAGGTTGGTGTAGCAACTTGTGGTTGCTGTAAGTTTCAAAAGTGGTGTTTTAGGGCCAACAGTGCCCTCCTAAATAGGACAAAGGGTTCTGGCAGCTGTCATTCTGTGGGAAAAATAAGTGCAACCTGGCATATGGACTCAGTGGTCTTGGACTAAACTTTTTCATGGATCCTTGGGCTCAGGGCCTTCCTACACAGGTGGGTTTGTGGTTCTTGGGGTACAGATCTCCATGGGCGAGACAGGCATGTGAGTTCCTTGGAGTCCACAAGCCACAGTGATACCCTGTGCCAACTGCCATGCGGGGACCACAGGGCTATTGCTACTAGGATCCCACTCGGGTCTCAGGATCACAGTCCCAGGTTCAGGTGGTCTCCCAACAGGAGACTCTCCCTACAGGGGATTACGGCAGCTGCCATGGGACTGACCGCCATGAAGCCCAGGTCCAGAGACAACAGTCAGACATTGTCCCACTCAGAATAAATTTAATAACAAGTACATTCTACATGGGAGCTCAATTTCACAAAATAAAATTTTAGGTGAATGGGATGAGAATACTTATTGGTTTATAAAACGGAAAGTCAAATATTAAATATATCATTCAAGGAAACTCAATCTTCAAATTCTTGTTTTCCAGCAGGTCATCTGAAAGCTTAGAATGACATTAATTTCTTTGTTCTGGGCCCATAGCATATCAATAACCTCTTTAACAAGAGAAGAGTACCTTTTGCTTCAAGATATCCACCGGTGTCTGATGAGCTTTTAGCTTCTTATTTTTAAGAAGCACCTTCCTTCTAAGTTGGTCAGGTGAAGGAAGCATGGGATCATCTGAGAAATCACTCTCAAATAAGAATTTAGCCACCAGTTTTTCTCCAAACACAGTCTAAAAAGAATAAAGAAAACACAGAACCAGTGCCTTTTATCTAAATTTCAATTATTTTAGTCCAGTGACTTGTTTTTAAAAGCCTAGGAAGAAGCAGGAAAAAAGGTGTCTCCCCTCTCCTCCCAATAGTTTTTTTTTTTTTAAATTTAAATGAATGTTCAAGTGCAGTTTTCTCCCCCTTACTCCCAATCAAGCCCTCCCACCCCCCCTCCCTCCCTCCCTCCCATTACCACCCTCCCCCTAGCTTTTATCCATGTGTCTTTTAACTTTGATCCTATAAACCCCTCCCCCTCTCCCCCGAATTCCCTCTTCTCTCTCCTCTGGTCACTCTCCACCTGTCCTCTAATGCAGTGTCTTTGACTATACCCTGCTTCTTTCTTTGTTTTGTTGTTTAGGTTCCTGTTAAAGGTGAAATCATATGGTATTTATCTTTCACTGCCTGGCTTATTTTGCTTAACATAATGCTTTCCAGTTGCATCCATGATGTTGCATAGGGTAGGAGGTCCTTCTTTCTTTCTGCGGCATAGAATTCCATTGTGTAAATGTACCATAGTTTTTTGATCCATTCATTTACTGATGGGCATCTAGGTTGCTTCCAGCACTTAGCTATTGTAAATTGTGCTGCTATGAACACTCCCAATAGTTTCTTACTGGGAGGAAGGGAGGTGGTTAGAAGGAGAGGAGGACTAGGCCATTCTCTGGGTGGGGCCAGCTCTAACTCTTTAGGAGAATGATGCTCTGGGGTCTAGTGTAGTAAACAGAGACTCCTTTAGAAGCCGTGGTTTGTAGAATATGGCCCATTCCAGGTGTGGGTAAGAAGTCAAAAGGATAGAAAACTTGAAGTGAGTATGGAGCAGGGACACAGCTGAAAGGTAATGGGGAGAGTTCACCATCTATCTGGTAAAGAGGGCCACACACACCATCTCACAAGGACTTTGGCTGCTTGCACTCCAAAGTGGAATGTGTGTCTTTCCAGGAGGTGGGCAGCCGGGGCAGGCACAGGATGATCCACTGGGGTGAGGGGAGGAAATATGGCAATTTCTATTTTTAGTTATTCTTAATTAAAAAGGAAAAAACCAGAAGCTCATTAATGTTTCATGTGTGGATTGACAATGGCTCCCTCACTCAGTCTGTAAGGCAGACTCAGTCTGTATGTCAGGAGCTGTTCATGAAGGTCCCTGAGGGCAAGGAGAAATCTCCTGATTTGGAAGATTTAAAATTTCAGAAATAATGAAGCATATTTAATCATATCAAAACTTTAGAAAATAATAAATTCACTTTAAAATTTTTTATGAAAGCCAAAGGTTTCCTACCATTAATAAGTAACAGTATTTAAAAGTTATTTTTTAGTTTATCTTTCCTGTTATTCCTTTTTATATTCTACTTTTTGCATGTTTTAAATAATATATAAAATATGTTAGTAAGTAGGATACGTATGTAATTTAGAAATAAGTCAAACACACAACAGCAATACGTTTTAGTGTTTTACTGTTAGGAGTATATCATCAAAAATGTTTAGAGACCATTCTTCTAAATGGCGGCAAAGGGAAGACATTAAGAAAGGCTAATTAGTTTTATTGGCATTAGTGTTTGAGAACATTTCCTGCAGGCTGTGTCCCTCCCTCCCACTGAGAGACTTGTTTCCACAAATGCCTCTGCCAGTGGAGGAAGGAGAAGGTCTAAGGAAATACATGCTCTTAAATCTGCATTATAGTTTCCTTGTATAGGAAGAAGGGCTAAGTGTTAACATAGCAACTGGTGTAGCCAGTCTGAGCTCTATGCCACATTTTGCATCTGTGGTGTGGGCTACGAGACAATTAGACTTATTTGCCCTGAGATATTTTTGGCTTTTCTACAAATGGTGGACAGGGAACATCGTGGCACCCCTGTTTTGTGGTTCCAGAAGCAGTGGAGAGTTAGCCTCTCCTTATCTCTGAAGGAGACCTCAGAACAATGCTTCTATTACTCCAGCTGAAAAGATGGACTGTCCTGGAAAGTCCAAGCTTCCAGGGCACCCCCATTTCTGAGGTCTGACAGACCCTAAACTGTACATGCTTCATGGCTGAGGTCCAGCTGTGGTGTGGTCCATGGAAGATCCACATAAAACTCAACAGTAATGGCAAGACAAAGGCCAAGATATCGTCCTGCCTCTTACCTTGAAAATTTCTGCCATTTTTCGTTGCTGAGGCAATGAACAGTGGTTCTCAATTGATATGATGATTGGCAGGTCAGAGTTGATGAAGGCACTGCGATCAATGGCTTCAACCACTTCCTATAAGAGACAAAGCAGCTTATCAGAGTCTGTTTTATTAGGTATTAGATATTTCATTAGATATCTGTCCAGGATGTCAGAGGCAAGGTACTTATAGCTTAAGATAGCATCTAAAGTATTGTTTTCAGAAGACTCTGGCCAAAGTGGTTTTCATATTTTCAAATTAAGCAAGAGGATAAGGCTATTTTCCATAAAGCCATTAAACTGATCATATAGAGTTTTGTTCACCTACTATAAGGAACAGTTATCAGCATGGTGAATTTAACAAATCCATACATGTATATTGTATATACTGTAGGTAAAATACACTGTTTTAGTTACAGCACCAAAAATAGTAGGCATAAAATACTTCCTGCTCTCAAGGAGTTTATAATCTATCTGGGGCAACAATGGTCATAGACCACGCATATTTATGTGCATGTGGAAAGACGATTATCAGCTCCTCGTCCCCTCAGTGTAAAGCACGAGAGTTTTAAGAGGGCTGAACAGGAAAATTAATTAAAGACAAAATATGTTTTAGTCATCATCTCCAATTATGACAGAAATGACAATATTTTTTTTTCACATTTTTATTGTTGTTCAAGTACAGTTGTCTCCATTTTCCCCTCACCACTGCCCCCCACCCCAGCGATCCCAATCTCCCATCCTTGATCCTACCCCCCTTTGGTTTTGTCCAGGTGTCCTTTATACACGTTCCTTGACAACCCTTCCCCCTTTTCCACCCATTATCCCCTACCACCTCCTCTTTGGTTACTGTCAGTTTGTTCTTTACTTCAATGTCTCTGGTTATATTTCGCTTGCTTGTTTGTTTTGTTGATTAGGTTCCACTTATAGGTGAGATCATATGGTATTTGTCTTCTACTTCCTGGCTTAAGAAATAACAATATTCTTTCCCACGGAAGCCGCAGTTTAGAGAAAAAGGATATTATACAGCTAAAGACCCTCTGAATGAGGAGAGTAATTACACAATGAACTAATATATTACTTAGAATTTGAAATAATGATCCAATGAGACTAGTCTTCCTAGGTGACTAATTCCCCAAGTGGAACCAATTCTCGTTACTTTATGAGGTTAATTATTGAATCATCTTTTAATACATGTTGTCCTCTGTTAGCATGACACCAGGACAAATGACCTTTAGTTCACAGAGCAAAGGAACAGCACCTGAATTTTATATATATATCATCATATGATGTAAACATTACAACAATAGTACTATTGTGTGAAAACTATTTAAGGTAGTGATTACTAAACTTTGGTTGAATGAGAATCTACTAAGAGTTCTAGGTCAATTCCCAGAAAAGTAACCATGTGTGAATCTTACACAATACTGTAAACAATTTTGAGGGGTCTTTAGAGCAAGGACAAAAACATCAGATCTAAAGTATCATCTGGTAGAGTCACTGTTTTAAATGACAAATGAAGATAATGACTGTTTATGAGTTGGTTTAAACTAAGTCACGAAGCATTTACCTTGAAGGGGATCTTGGTTGTCAGTGTGTGTCCATGATAAATGATGGGCATTCCATCATCTCCGTCCCAGCAGTCCAACTCTACACTCCTGCATCCTTGCAGGAGGACCTGTGTGATCAGGGGGGAAATCCACCCCAGATGAGCAAATGGCGATAAGGTCTCAAATTAAATCCAGCACATGATTCTATACACCAGTGTTCACATTCAGGACTAAAGCAGAATGGAATTCGATCTAAAATGAATATTGCATCTTGGCCAAAGGCCACAATTAATCAAGAGAACAGATTAAGGTGGAAAGAGTCCTTACCAGAGCTGAATACCACTGGGAAGTAAAATTTGATACGAAAAGCATTTGACTATTGTCCCAGCAATTTTTGTCCCTCAAGGGACCTATATATACATGGCGCATGCTGAAATGAGAGAGCCAGGCTGGAGTTCTGTCTAGGTAGCTGTCAGTGGAGGTGATGCCAGAGGGTAGAGGAAATGAGACTACTGATACCTTAATTAACTGTCCAAACATTTATAGAAAGCCAATCAGAATCAAACTTTCCATTTAGATCCAAATTCTGCCACTGGCTAATATATTTGCTATGAACATAGAGTAGAGCATGTAAGACGGGTGTCAAACTCATTTTTACTGGGGGCCACATCTGTGTGGTGCACCTGTGTACTGGGAAGCATGTCCACCTCAATGTCTCCATGTATGGCTAGAAAGGAAAAACCAGAGCTGGAAATTCCAGTGAAAACAGGGTTTTTTTTTTTTTTTCTCAGTTCTGTTCGATCCCATAGAGTAACATTAGGAGGTAATTAGAAGGGCTGAGGAAGAGAGTGGTAAGAAATAAAATTAAAGGAAGACTCACACTAGGTTTAATCACATCTGTAAATCTATTTGAGGGGTTTCTGTGCCTTATTCAAAAGCTGTAGCAATCTCCACTTGGGTTGTAATGTTAAGGAGTTAAAAAAAACTCTTTAAAATCAAATAGGAAAGTGAAATAGGAATAAAATCTAACTGGTCTTTGCTTGTTTTCTTGGGAGAGATTCTCTCTCTCTCTCTCCCTTAACTTTTTGCTCCTGAGAACAGTGGATTTCAAATTTCTTTAACCTTGGAATTCTCTGTGCAAATGCAGGGCCAATATGTACAGCACAATATGCCCCAGCTGCAGTGGGGGCAGGTGTGGGACCTTCCTGCTCTACTGTTTGCTCATCTCAATGTCAGCAGCTGAGGCCCCTGGGCCAAACTTCTATTTTGAAAATCACTAAAGATACCTTAATTTCATAATAAAAGTTGCTGAGATTTTAAAGTTTAGAACACATATTCCGTACTAGATAAACTTTAAAACAGAAGTTTGACTCATGCTTTGAGGACTACCCAGACTAATCTGGAGAACAAAGGGACCTCAGGTCTGTTAGGCCTGTGTAAACAAAACAATGGCAATTTTCACACTTGAACTCCCCTCTCCTCCCACATGCTCCACATGCTCTAATATTCCCTGGGCCTAACCTAGCTCCTTTCTGATTGATTACTTCTTTTTGTAGGAGTTCCAAAAACAGGCAGTAGACACTAGGAATTCACAGACAATATAACAAGGAGGCAACTGACATTCAGATCATTGATAGTTGGATGTATAGGTCAAAAGGATGTGCTTTCTTTCTAGTCCAGAAAACCTACTGAGGTCCCCAGAACATCCCCTTGAATTAAGTGTAGAGACACAGCCTACAGTCTGTGTAGATTTTTTTTCTTAAGTTGGTTACCATAGGGATGGATTGCTTGTGTAACAAATTGCAAAGCAAAACAACCAATACTTTGGGAATAACTTCATAGAGAGTTGCATTTTCTACTATGCTGTCCCACTACAATATATTGATTTATTTAGCATTTAGGAAAATGATTAGATCACTTTCCCATGGGAAAATCTAATTTTAGCAGGAGTAGGTCAGACTAACTAGGATCTAAAAGCTATGAGTCTCAAACAAATACTTCTGTTTCTTTGGTTGCCCAGAATAAAGGTTAAGTATAGATAGCAGGAAAAAAGGAAAACAAAAAGAAGGAAAGAAAACAACTGTATGTATATAGTCTGTTTTCCCACACATCATACTTCCTCACATTTCACGTGAAGTAGTTCGTGAGTTCTTCACAGGAGTTTGGGGTCCAGTTTTTGTGACTTTGGGGGTTATGTAAATAAGGCTTACAGACGACCACATTCCAAGTGGAATTCTCAGTACCTGGCTGTAGAGTTCTACTGAGGATTCTCCTTTGAGCTGATGGCCTGTGAGGTAGGTATTGTGTGAAGATTCAATGTAATAGTAGGACAGGGGCAGCTGTAATTCTTTAATGTTCTCCTGTGATTCATCATTTTTTGACGCAAAATTATCTTTATCCATCAGAAACCTAGGAGGAAAAAAACTTTCTTAAGATTACATGGGGAAAATATGTACTCTTAAATGATGGGTAAAAGATATTTTAAAAGTTACCTTGCAAATCCTTCAAATGACATTAGGCCCTGGTGACACATACTAATGCTAGGCTCAAACTTCTGCAAGGGATACAAAAAAAAAGTGTTATTTAGGTAAAGGAAACTAAGAGGGGGAAAAAAGGCACCACATCATTTTTTAAAGCGGTTCTGTTTTCATCAGGAAACACCTAAACCAAATATTTGAACTAATTTAGTTATGTAGTGGTAAGATGTAGTTTTTTAGTCCAAAACATTTGTTATAAGTGAGTTTATTATACAAAGCATATTTACTTAAGAGAACAAGGAGAGCAAAAGAAAAGATTAAGGCTGATTTATATGAAAACAACTGGTATCGGTTTATTCAGGTGAGAAGGGGGATAATAAGAGCAGCTACCATAGAATCAGTGAGAGGCAAAATGGGATTATTCCCATAGAACACTTCATATGGTGCTTGTACTAAAAAATATTACAGTGAGCACTCGGCATGTGAGAATAATCTTACATTTTAAATATTTCCAGTGATCAAATCCAACTGCTGGAGAGCTAATCCACTGATTCTCAATCCACTGAAGAGGAAGATTGAAAACCTGAACTGATTCTGTGGCATGTGCTGCAGCCACAATGAACTGTCTCGTGCCCCTATCTCCTAACCACTCTAGTTGCAGCCGTCACCATGTCTTGCCTGGATTACTTACAAAAGCTTCCTGCTAGCCTCTCTGCTTCCACTCCTTCCCTAGCACAGTTCATTCTCTAGTGGTCAGAGTGACCTCTTACAAACAGCAATCAAGTCATGTTACTTCCCTGCTCAAAAATTTCCATTAGCTTCCCATTTCTCATGGATGTCAGTCAAGCTCCTTCTGAGGCCCAAATGCCTAGATGGTTGGGCCCCTGCCTACCTGTCTGAAATCACGTCTACCCTTGTTCCTCTGGCTTATGTGCCAACCATGACACAGCTTTTTTATTGTTTCTCACAAGTCTGAGCTCACTTCTGCCTTTGTCTTTGAGCTTGCTGCTCCCTGTCTGGAAAGTTCTTTCCTCAGACTTTCAATAGCTTACTCACTTGGGGCCCAAGTGTCACCCACGTGTCAGCCCAAGTGTCACTTCTGGCACCACTCCATCCCTTTATTCTGTTCAATATTTTCCAGAACCCATAATTACCTGAAGTTACATTATATAGGTCTGGAAAAAGTAGGTTTACAGTTGTTTATATGGAAAATAATACAATAAAATACAAGAATAAACTCTGTGTTTCACACACTCTCAACTGTAAATGCACTTTTGCCCCTCCCTGTATCTCTATTTATCATTTGCCTCACCCGCCTGAATGTGAGCTGCAGGGAGGGCGAGAACTTGATCTTATTTACTGCTTTATTCCCAGGACCTAAAACAGAGCTGGGCCCACAGGAGGAGCTGACAAATATTTGTTAAATGACCAAAGAGATTGAAAACCTAGACTACTAATTCTATTGCATGCGCTAGAACAACAAGAAGGAATCATGTACTGACTGCTTACCATAGTCACTGAGTAGCAAAAGGCTTGGGACCTATGTTAGTTATATGTTAAAAAAGAACCCATGTATGTGGTATTAAAAAAAACAACCCTTCTATTTTTGGCCCAAACTTAAGAGTCTTTGAAAAGAAGTATAGAAAGAGTACATATTTAGCAGAAAATAATTAAAATAGTCAGGCTCTACACATGTACGCATAAGAAAGAGGTACACACCTGGATGATGCTGAGGATTTCATCAAAAGTGCAGTGTTCTCCTTGGCAATTCACTAGAAAGTCGTTGAGCTGAAGTATGCCAACCCCAAATATGCCCAGGGATGTGCTCTCGACCCCAGTGCCATTTGTCACGATGCTTGCAGCAGCAATGGCGTCCGAGATCTGCCTCTGGCTGTCTGACAGCTGCTGTTTACTCTTAATGAACAACCCCAAATCCGAGACATTTCTGGTCAACAAATCTGAAATGGAACCATCCACAGAACATGGACCAACTAGCCAGCATCTTTCACAAAGTTCATCTGGGAGATCATGGTGTTGTGGCTTTATTAAGCTGGAGAAATTCTTTACTAATCTGTCTAAACAAGCCATCAAACTCAGTGCTTACTCCTAACTTCACAAAGTAGAAGAATATAAAAGGAATCAATTAATAAATAAAAGAAACAGAGAGAGCCAGATTGATGAACTTGAAAGCCCATGAGCTTCGGTATTAGAAGGGAACTAAATGTACATTCACTCAGAGATTTTAGGCTGAATTTGGACTTCAGTTTTTGAGAATAACTTACCTTTTTATATTTTCAGAGACCGAAGGTGGACCTTTAAAATTACAGTTTTTCTATACTTTAAAAGTGTAACTGTAAATATTTGTGTGCAGGTTTCTGTGTGAACATAAGCCTTCATTCATTTCAGTAAATACCTAGGAATGCAATTGCCAGATGTTATGGTAAGAGTATGATTAGTTTTGTAAGAAACTGCCCAACTCCCCTCCAAAGTGGTTGTACCATCTGACATTCCCACCAGCAAGGCTCTGGTCACTCCACACTGACACCAACTTTGGTGTGGCCATTCATTTAATTCTAGCCACTTTGGAAGACAGTCTGGCAGTTTCCCACAAGGCTAAACATAGGCTTATTATATGACCCAGCAATTGTGTTACTTGGTGTTTACCCATATGAGGTGAAAACTTACATGTACATTAAAACCTACATACAATATTTACAGCAGCTTTATTTATAATTGCTAAAACTTGGAAGCAACCAGGAAGTCCTTCTACAGGTTAATGAATTAATGGTGCTAAATCCATACAATGGAATATTATTCAGCTATAAAAGGAAATGAACTATTGAGCCATGAAAAGACATAATGAAACCTTAAATGTGTATTGCTAAGTGAAAGAAGCTTGTCTGAAAAGGCTGCATATTGTATGATCATAAGTATATGACATTCTGGAAAAGGCAAAACTATGAAGACTGTAATAAAAAAACCTCAATGGTTGCCAGGGGTTCAGAAGAAGGGTGGGTGGGATTTTTAGTGCAGTGAAACTATCCTGTATAGGACTGTAAAGGTGGACACATGTCATTATACTATGTCAAAGCCCACAGAAAATAATAGGGGAAACTGTGTGTGGGGGGTATATGTGAACTCTGTGCTTTTCACTTTTTCTGTAAATCTAATACTGCTCTAAAAAAAGCCTGTTAAATTTTTTAAAAAATGTAACAGGTTGACTAATCTGTAGTTGTGCACCTATCTGAGGACTAAAGTTGAAAAAGGTTAATATTCTTAGCATTAAAGCAACTGCATGAAAGAGGACAGCTTGTTTGTGTTTATATTTTCCAGCAAGAATGGAAGAGAAAGGTTATAGCCTTTAAAATGCATAGGGGGTGCTGGTGGGGGTCGGGGTGGTGAGTGGCGTAGAACTAGACATTCTGGTTTACATATTTGGGAAAACGTCCTGGATGCTGAGGCCACTAAAGGCTCTCATTGTTAGAGGGTAGACAACTCCTACCCTGCGGTTGAGCACCCATCCGCCTGTAGGCAGGGGAGAGACTGGTGGTTCTCACCTAGGACACACCACACACCCACTGGACATTTGAACTGAGCAGGAAAGAGTTTTTGGCTGCCAGAATAAATGGAGGACTCTGTAGGTTAAATATCCTGAAATACATGGACAGACCCACACAGTAATGAATGTCCTTGTCTCAAATGCCAATGACACCTTGAAAAAATTCTCCACATGCTTTACCACAACTCAGGTAACAGCACACCACATAGGACAGGCTAAAGGTTTGTGTGATGGACTCTCTAATCCTGTATTTAAGATAGAAAGGTCTCAAAGGGAAAGATTCAATTGTTACACAAACCTAGGTCAGGCTGAAGACCGCTGGTGTTTTCGTCAATGGTTAGGTTGGTGTAGAGTGGGGCCGACTCAGAGCCCAGTCGGTTGCAGGGCACGGCGTAGAGGTCGAAGAGATCCTTCAGGTCTTTGCGGCTCCTTACACTAGGTGAGGAATGAGAACACCACCCTTTTAGTACTGCTGTGAAAATGTGGAGCTGAGAAAGGGTGAGAAGAGAGCACACTGTACCTGAAGGATTTGAACAGCTCAACAAATTCAACGAAACTCATGTTACTGTCGGAAACCATGACGCTCTGAAAGCCTTTCATTCCTCCTTTGATGCGCCCGTGCCAGCTGCTGCTGCTCCAAGCACTGCAACAAAGACAGGGCCTTGACGGGCAGAACGAGGCGCTTCCTGCATTCCGCCCTAAGGGACACTCTCTGGTGAGCAACAGGACCAGAAGGATGGATTGCAAGTCATAGGGTGGAGGCTATTTTCATTTCTCTCAAAATTAATCTATATTATGTCAGATATAAAACATTATACACTGAAACCACTTCATGTTTACAGTCTATTTAATGAGGTATAAAGTTGAGGTTAATATACTTCTACTAACCAAAACAGTTCTTTGAAATCACAGGTTAATTGGAGGAAAATGTAAATTCAGTGTCTTTGAAGAAGTCATTTAAAAAAAGAGCCCCAAATTACTCAGTTATAACCTGAAGAAAATTATGCATGTTTTCCCTTATATTCTGAATTACAGAAACACATTTAAGAAGAATATCTTGAATGTATCAGTGTCTTCTCTTCTTCCTTTTTAAACCAGTTCTTAGATGAAAACAGGGAAGCGTTTTTAATACTAATGGAAAATGTGAGTCAGAAAAATATTAAGAATGGCAATAAGCCAACTCTATCTAGGATTATATTTGCACCTGCCAAGAATGTATCCATTCAATATAAAAATATCAGTCAACTAGATCAAAAATTCAGGCTGGTTATTTCACAACATTTTTTCACTTTCTACACTGGTTCCCTGACAGGACAGTATGAGAAATGTTTTGGCTGGTTGTTCGTCAAATCAGTGAACGGGATCTTTCTTTTTCTTTCATTTTTGTTTCTGTCTTTTATTTTTCACTTTAGAAATATTTCAATATATAAGAAAGTATAGAAAATATTATAATGAATAGCCTATTTACCCTCAATCCTGCTAATAACGTTTACTCATAGAAAATTATTTTGTGTTGATATCTGAAGGTTCAGAGTATTTCAAAAGGCTAGATTTATATTATTTTGAGGGAAAGATGATGGACCCCCCATGGGAAACAGAGGGTGGAGTTTCAGGAAGAGGAAGAAGGCCCCATGAAGTGGTTTATCATTTGCATTTGAACAAGTAATTCCCTGTCCTCTTTCTAGTCCCAGGTTCAGCCACTGTCTGTATGCACCCACTTCCTCTGACTTTAGGAAACTCCATTTGCCCACCCTTTCCCTCAGTCCTGCTTTCTCCTGGAATGGCATTTGGGCTGATTTTCCTTCTCCTGCCTTGTCTTTTCGTTCTGTTTTCGAATACTTGGTGGGCTGTGGTCCTTGCCCTCCTGTGATGCCCTGTGGTCTTGCATCTGACATGTTAGTTTCTCTACTTCTACCTCTTTAACAAGAGTTTCCTCCATTATTCTGTCCTTCCTTCTCCTGCTCATGAATGACTGAAATAAAGGGAAAGGCTGCTTAATTCCAGGTACTTGGCTATTTTATTTACCTGGGGTACTGTATAGGCTGAAATATAATATGCAGAATTCTGATTCTTTGTAGCTTTTAACTGTGTTACACACCTAAACTTCCAGAAAAGTTGTAAGAGTGACACAAAGAATTCCCATGTACCCTTGACCCAGTTTCACCAAGTATAGAGTTCCCAATGTATAAAGCATAAAGTATTATGTCCATCATTCACAGTGTGAAAAAATGCTTCCCTTTTAAAAATGATTTGCTGTAGTGTGTATGTGTGTAATTAATGTTTCCAAAGCCAATGTCTGTACAGACCCACTTCCTCTTCCCACCCTTCTCTTTGATAAAGTGGAGTGCCTGTTTCATCTTGGATCTGTCTGGAATCTCTGCATTTCTGAAACTTCAGTGTGGGGTTGAAGGAGATGGTGTGGCACTCCTTTGGAGGGTTTTCATTTTAATAATATTTCTTCTGAGAGGGTGGGTACTGTTTCAAATCTGTAATTTACATGAACCTTATGAAATAATTTACTATAATATCAGCTTTGAAATTATCTAAACATATCCACCTTGCTATATAATACATTCATTTCTCTATACATGTATATGTTATATATGAGAAGAGTGTTAAATATATTTTACCCATTAGCAAACAGTCAAGCAGCTTACTTTAAAACTTAATTTATTCTTCACTTAGCAGTGCCATTCAATATAACTTTTTTCAATGATAGAAATATTCTGTATCTGCACTGTTCGGTAGAGCAGCCACAAGCCACTGTGGTTATAAGACAATTTTAATGTGGTCAGTGTGACTGAGGAACTGCATTTTATTTTATTAATTTAAATAGCCACTTCCCCCCTGTGGCCAGTGGCTACTATACTGGACAGTGCTAGTTTGGAGAATCTCAGCTCAGGTTTGTTATTACTATTGACCTTTGAAAGGTTGGTGTGTCACATAATTAGAAGCAACTGTAGTAATATGAGAAGATGGGAGTACAAAATAAAGAAAATTAGGAGCATTAAAAAATTTGGGGTCTTTCAGTTCTCAGTGTAATTGTTAAGTCAAACTTTGAGACAGTCTTTGCACAGAGTACTGGGAGAAGCCCCCCGCTACACAACTCGAGTGACGTGAAGCGTCCTTCTGCTTCATCATGTTAAGGCCCCACCTGGACGGGCTCTTGTTTGAAGACAGCACAGGGGAGGACACTGGCCTGATGGGAGATGGCGTCCCAGCAGCCAAGTTAGGGGACCCAGCCGTGGTCAGGGAGTGGGCTCTTCTGGAAGGGAGAAGGTTAGGCGGGCTTGTGATGGCATTCGCCTCTGTGAGAGGGACAGACAGAAAAGAGACAATGATCCCAATTACACTTTCCCTCAGAAATCAAATAAAAATCAAAGATGCTTCTGAATGTCTGAGCAAATCACTCTGTACAGACAATTTCTATACAGGGAGCATCAAAGTGTTCTGAAGAACGGACTCCTCTGGTGGGTTCTCAACCCTGGTGCACATAAGGATCATCTGGGAGCTTAAAATGTACAGATCCCAGCCACAGCATCCGAACCACGCGGAATGTGGCCAAGGTATCCAGATGTCTTGTAAAAAGCTCTAATATCCAGCTGTGGTCAGAATCACGTGTGTGACTCATCAAATTGTATCTGTATAGCTAATACTCCCTGTTAATAATGGCAAGTTAAGTAATGAGAATTTTCTTCTAAGTACACTGTGCTTGCAGAAATACCTCTTGGGTTCCATCATCTAGTTAAAACGAAGGTAAGTGTATTTAACAAGATAAAGAATGTTAAGAATGTCCACCATCCTTAAATCACAATTTAAACCCAAATGCATATTTTTCCCTCAAAAAAGCTTCAGCTGTGAATATGCTGCTGCTCTACCTGATTCTTCTTGTTCGTTAATGTCTTGAGGGTCAGAACCACTCCAGCTCCGACACTCTTTGTGCACTTTGACCTTTCGGGTGGCCATCTCATCATCGGTCGCCTCTCCACTCTCCCCCTGGGAACACAAAATGCACAATGTTTCTCATTCTGCATTTCTCTCCCATCACTGCTTTAGTTCAGACTGGTCCCGATTTTCTGATAGATCCACCGGCAAGGCTGCCTCCCTCGGTGAAGCCACTAAAGACTCACGTGAAGGCTAAGTACTCTCATGGAACAACATTACCCCATTTGTCCCTCACTACAAAGCAGCACTCCTCAGGGGAGGGGCCCATGAAGGGAGGCACACAACCCTGGAATCTCCATGTCCAGACAATTATAAAGCAGATAAAATTCAACTTAGGTATCAAAGGCTTTCCATCTGCAAAGAGTGACACTTTTTCTAGGTAAACCATGGAGAAAATATATTATCATCCTATAGTGATAATGAATATAATGAAATATATAATACATAGTGATAAGTATATGTGTATTTATTGTGATAAAAGACATAACAAAATTTACCACCTTAACCATCTTTAAGAGTGCAGTGGTGTAGTGCTACCTACATGTAGCTTCTTGTGCAACAGATCTCTAGAACATTCTCACCTTGTAAAACTGAGACTCTACACCCAGCCAACAACTCCCATTTCTCCCTTTGCCCCCAGTCCCAGGACAGCACTATTCTCCTTTCAGTTTCTAAGCGTTTGACCACTCCAGGTACCTCATACAAGTGGCTTCATGCAGTATTGGTCTTTATGTGACTGGCTTACTTCATTTAGGACAATGTCCTTAAGGCTTACCCGTGTTGTAGCATACAAAAGAATTTTCTTCATTTTTCAAATTGAATAATATTTCATTGTATGTATATAGCCCTGTTTCTTTTCTTTTTCCTTAATTATATTTTATTGATTATGCTATTATAGTTGTTCCCATTTTTCTCCCTCCCCCGCCTCCACCCAGCACCCCTACTCCCTCAGGCAATCTCCACACCATTGTTCATGTACACAGGTCATGCCAGTAAGTTCTCAAGCTACTGCATTTCCTCTATTGTACTTTATATCCCTGTGGCTATGCTGTAACTACCTATCTGTACTTCTTAATCCCCTCACCACTTCACCTATTCTCCCTCTCATCTGGCAACCATACAAATGCCCTCTGTAATCCATGATTCTCTCTCTGTTCTTGTTTGCTTATTTTTTAGATTTAATTGTTGATAGATACATATTTGTTGCCATTTTACTGTTCACAGTTTAGGTGCTCTTTTTCTTAAATAAGTCCCTTTAGAATTTCACATAATAATAGTTTGGTGATGAGGAACTTTAGTTTTTTCTTGTCTGGGAAGTTCTTTATCTGTGTTTCGATTCTGAATGATAGCTTTGCTGGGTAGAGCAATCTTGGCTGTAGGTCCCTGCTTTTCATGACTTTGAGTATTTCTTGGCAGTCCCTTCTGGTCTGGAAAGTTTGTTTGAGAAACCAGCTGACAGTTTTATGGGAATTACCCTGTAGGTAACCGACTGCTTTTCTCTTTCTGCTTTTAAGATTCCCTTTATCTTTAACCTTTGATATTTTAATTATCATGTGTCTTAATGTGGGCCTCTTTGCATCTATCTTGTTTGGGACTCTATGTGCTTCCTGGACTTGCATGTCTATTTCCTTCACCAAATTTGGGAAGTTTTCTTTCATTACTTTTTTTCAATTAGATTTCCAATTTCTTGTTCTTTCTCTTCTCCTGGCACCTGTATGATGCAAATGTTGGAATGCTTGAAGTTGCCCCAGAGGCTGCTTATACTATCCTCATTTTTTGGGATTCTTTTTTCTTTTTGTTCTGATTGGTTTATTGCTTCTTTATGTTCCAAAGCATTGATTTGACTCTCAGCTTCATCCACTCAACTGCTGCTTCCCTATAAATTGTTATTTATTTCAATTGGTGTATCCTTCATTTCTAATTGGATCTTTTTTATGCTGTTGAGATCCTTACTAAGTTTCTTGGGCATCCTTATGAACAGGTTTTTGAACTTTGCATTTAATAGATTGCTTATCTCCAGTTTGTTTAGTTCTTTTTCTGGAGTTTTGATCTATTCTTTCATTTGGGCCATATTTCATTGTTTCCTCATTCTGGCAGCCTCCCTGTGTTTGTTTCCATGTACTAGGTAGAGATACTATGACTCCCTGTTTTGGTAGCATGACCTAGTATAGTAGGTGTCCTGTAGGATTCAGTGGCACAGCCTCCCTTATCACCCAAGCTGAGTACTAAAGGTATGCCCTTTGTGTGGCTGAGTACAACTTCCTCTTGTAGTTGAGCCGGTCAATGGGAGGCATTTACTCAGGCCAGTCAGCTGCAAGGACTGGCTGTGACCACTAACCAAGAACCTCTGCCCTCTGTGGAGGATCAGCTGTGCAGGGGCAGCGTGGCAGTATAGCACCTTTTCTTTATTCTTCATTTGTGGATGAACATTTTGTTTTTTTCTCTTGATAATATATTTTAAATTGTGTTCCACATCATTTAGTAGGCCCTCTAAGACCTTCATAACATGATCCCATTCCTTTCTAGCCTTTCCTTGCCCCCAACAGAGTCCCTGCTCTAGCTTGGAGCATGAACCCAGAACTACATGTGTTTCCCTGAGCAAGCTGAATCTTTCATGCCTCTCTGCTCCCTCATTTGCCTGGGATGCTTTTCCCTGTGTTGTCTGTTTGGTAAACTCCTATATAACCTTCAAGATCCATCTGTCAACTTCTCAGTGAAGTCTTCCCTGCCTGCCTCTCAGTCCTGTATCTTCCTTCTCTCTGCTCCTACAGCACTTTGCAGGCTGCTTAAGAATGATTTATTAGCCCTGGCTGGCGTAGCTCAGTGGATTGAGCACGGGCTGCAAACCAGGCATCGCAGGTTCGATTCCCAATCAGGGCACATGCCTAGGTTGCAGGCCATGTCTCCCAGCAACCGCACATTGATGTTTCTCTCTCTCTCTCTCCCCCTCCCTTCCCTCTCTAAAAATAAATAAATAAAATCTTAAAAAAAAAAAGAATGATTTATTAGATCTCACTGTGTTGGTCAACGTGTCTGTGTCCCTCTACAGGCCCTGACTTTTTCCTGGTTTTGACTCAGTTCCTAGTAGTGGGGCTGGTATCCAAGAGGTAGTTGGTAAGCCCTTCCACTTCGTTTGTTTTATATCTCATCCTATCCCCAAAACAAATCACCTAAAATTGTTTATGGTGATGTAGAACATACATTGATGGTCTTGCATGATTTGCTGTAATGCTTAATAAACAAGTAACACTCTACCCTCATAAGGATTTTCTTCTTTTTCTTGGTAGTGCTGATGCCCAAAGTGTTGTTTCTCTGCATGTTGGGCTTCTCGCCACTCTTTGCAGATGTCCCAGGGCTAGGGTTTCGAGTACTCCACCGTCTGCCACCAAACAGCTCCACAGCGTGAGCCAAAGTTGGGCCTTCATACCGTCCATCCTCCTGTAAAAAAAAAAAAACACATGCTGAACCAAAGGGGACAGCGAGCAATGAGGAAGTAAACATATTCATGGCTTCCAGTAAATTCCCAGGCCGCTGCAGAAGAACTACAATCTGGCCACCCAAGTGGCCCTGTTTTCTAATTGTCAGGACTCTGTTGGGGATATCATCACATCCTCTAGAGTCCCAGTCACATCCCTCTTGAGTTCCAGTGATGAACTTTAAACAAGGCCATGTTCAACTGGGATTAACAACAATAATTTTCCCTTCCAGTTTTAGAGGTTATGTTTTAGAATTATCACCGTAAAAAAAATTCATTAAGATGTATTTTGCAAATTAGAGCTTTGGAGGACTTTCAGGGGTGGGTTGTATGTGTGTATGAACCTATTTAAAATCAATCCTATTTGTTATTGTATCACTTTGTGTGTATTTCCACAGAGTTTGATGCTTGGGACAGTCTGACTTGAAATATGTGGCATACCTAAAATTCACTCTGGAGGGCTCCAGGGAGCACTTCAAATGGTTTGGGCTGCCATCCTCTCAAGTGACTAAAATCCAGAAATAGAGAGCCCAACGGACTCAGAACACCATGCATATTATGATGCTATGAACAGCAAAAACATATTCAAAGGGTAGGCAATGATCTCCAATAAACAGCTGCTTCTCCTAAGACAACTAAATTTAACATGTAGTGAGTAGTAGCAAAGATTTATTTATTTATTGAATTAAATAATAATTGTTCAGTTAACAATAGTAAAAAAATCTCTCTATAAGTCAGGAAAGCCAGTTAATAAAACTATAAAGAGTTGCATATGAATTAAAGATACTGATAGTTCACAGGTTGTATCAAAGGGCTCTTTTAAAATTACTTTCTATTTACCGTCTTTATTTTCTGCAGACTTTTAAGGCTAGTCCTTCTTTGTAGTTCCAAAGTAGTGGTTGTAAATGGACTTGACTCTAGGCCTCATTACAGATGCTACTATTTCTTCTTGTCTTTTGTGTTATTTCCTGTTACTATTTCCATTATACCAATTTTCATTTACTAGTGCTAAAATACTTGTATTTGAAGGCAACTTCACATGTGTTCATCACACAAGAGGACTTCAATGTCAGAAATATTATTTTCTATACACACCCTTCCCAAACTAGGAAATAAAGAAAAACTCTTTTAGGGCCATTAATATAATTTTGTAAGAACCCTAGAGTTTTCATAAATTTTGTCAACTTCTAGATACATTTAAATAGTTTTCTTTTGTACTAAGGACTTATCAGAGTATTAAATGTGCTAAGCCTTGTTATAGTCCCCAAGAGGGGCATCTAGCATGACGCCTATCAGTCCTGAACCTTTTTTGCCACCAGGGACTGGTTTCATGGAAGACAACTTTTCCACAGATGGGGCTGGGAGGAGGAGGTGGGGAGAGAGGAGGTGGAGCTCAGGGGGTATTGTGAGCCAATATTCGCTCACATGCCCGCCACTCACCTCCTGCTGTGTGGCTGGTTCATAACACACCATGGACTGGTATTGGCAGCAGCCTGGTGTTTGGGGACCCCTGGTTGACCTCCTGTTCTCCAAGTACCAAAATAGCATTGTTTTGATGTTCCCTGAGACAGTTTGAGAAACAGTTTGTATGATAGGAAAACGGTCAGTTTGTGGACCTTTTTCACTAAAAAATCTTAACTCTCTGTTTGGAAGACATGGTGCCTATCTTCCTAGGTGGCTCATGTAGAAAAGAGTTTTGCCCTGGCCAGTGTGGCTCAGTTGGTTGGAGCATCATCCCGTAATGGAAAGGTTGCGGGTTTGATTCCCAGTCAGGGCACATACCTAGGTTGTGTGTCTGAGCTCCTGTCGGAGCACATATGATCCCGGGTCCAGGAGTGTACAGGAGGTAACCAATTGGCATTTCTTTCTCTCCCTTCCTCTCTTTCTAAAAGTGATGAAAAAGTGTCCTCGGGTGAGAATAAAATAAAATAAAACCAGTGTTTGAGGAAGAACATCACCTGTTTTCAGGGGTGACAGAGATACATGTAATTGTTTTGCCCTTACACTGTAACCACTTAGTTCCACGCAGGGGTGGAGGGATGGGGACCTGGTGGGGAGAAGGGAGGGGTGTAGCTGGGTAGGACTGAGTCTGCTCCAGGTCACCTCTTACCTTTTTTCATACGCTGTTCATGGTTTCAGCTGGTGCCTCCTTCAGCAAAAACTGAAGGTTGACAGGGTAAATGAGAAACCAAGTACACTTAATGGGTTAATTCAGTTACTTTATGCTATAGCTTGGAAAGGAAATGGAGCAAATAAATCACATAGGTTTTGAGATGGTTGTAATTGAGCTCAAAGACTTTGCTTTATGGCCAAGTTGAATGGATTTCCATGATCCTAGATTAGAAGGCTAGGAATGACTGTTACTAAAAATCAATATTCATAATAGCTCCTGAAGACTTTTCTTCCAGGCATCTGACTGCACTGAGAGCTCCCTGTGGAGCAGGCAGGAAGCAGGTGTTTGGTTTCCAGTTTGAACGAGTTCACTAAAACTGGTCTTGTGTTGTACAGCTTTAGCACGATTGTGTATGGGGGCCTGAGTGCTGATCAATTAATTAATCAAGTTACTTATTATGATCAGATATGATATGATCTCTCCTTGTAAGAGGATATGGAGAAAGGAGAAAGAAGGGGCATTATATGCACTGCTACTAACATCCCAGAGGAGAAATGTTTTCACTTGTCGGAAACATGTTAGAACTGTGAAAAATACATAAAATCAGTCATTTTATTAATTTAAGTCATATTCTATTTATTCTGTGATGCTAGTAAAGATAAACTTTCCCCCAAAGATAGAAAAGCCTAAAAAAGAGAAAATGAATACTTTGATACAACTCACTGGACAACGCTAGCCACAGCATTGCCTTGGGGCAGGGTGTATGACTCACTTTCCCATCTCTGCCCTCCTCCCTCCCAAAGCATGGTGTCTCCCCTCACCGCCTCCTTCAGCCCAGTCCTGCTGCCAGTCCTGAACACTGCGTGGGGTTGGGGGTGGGGGGTGTTACAGTACCTGATAATTTAGGGTTAATGAGAAACTCAGTGTCAGCAGCCCACTGTGAGAAACTACCTTCTAAGGGCTGCTGCCACTACAAACCGGCTTAGGCAGAACTCCATGTATGAGTTAGCTCACATGTGGGGAAGTTTCTTTTGACATTAAAAGTTCTATAGTTAGATAGAAACACAGAGTTAAATAACTCTCTGAGAGTCACGTAGCATATTAGGTGATGAAGCAGGATTTTTATTCCCAAACTGAGGGTTTCCAACGTATCAGTTAGTTCCTAATTAATAACAAAAGTATTCAGATTATAATGTTTTCAGTGGAAACTTTAAGTGAAAATGCTTTTAAATTAATTGGTTTCTTTCCAGATGCAAGAAGCCACTATTTTTTATACATATGAGTTTACATAATGGCTTTACATATACTAACTAAATTAAGCCTCATAGCCACCCTGTGAGTGGGTATTGCTGTTATTCTCATTTTGGAGATAAGAGACTGAGCACAGAGAGGTTCAGTAAAGGCTGCTCAATATCACTCAGGCAGGAAGTGATAGAGCTGAGAGAATGAACCCTGATGGTCTAGTTGCCAAGTGTGTTCTTACATCATTTATATCTTGAGAATATGCTATTGAGGAAGGAGGAGAGGCTGTACCCTTACCTGATAGAGGCTGACGTATTGTTTCCGCAGCCACTGTTGTCTTTGGTCAGGGAATTTCCTCATCTTTCTCACAGCTCTAGTGAGTTCCAATAACCCGCTGAAGAGCATCTTGGCTGTGTGCTTTGGTGCCACAAAGTGCAATAGTCTATTGTCAGTGGTCTGAAGCCCATAGAGCAGTGTCACACCGGTCTCTGAGAGAAACACATTACTCAGTTTGTTCTGA
Source organism: Tonatia bakeri (assembly GCA_004024845.1). Classification (NCBI taxonomy): domain Eukaryota; kingdom Metazoa; phylum Chordata; class Mammalia; order Chiroptera; family Phyllostomidae; genus Tonatia; species Tonatia bakeri. Next base: position 273,848 of record PVIA01000829.1, read on the forward strand.
ACACACACAGTGTGTATATCAATGCTAGGGTGTCCCATGTACACAGCCTTTGCTGAAAACAGATCCAAGACCCCCTCCACCAGGCCACTTAATCCAGTGTTGCCCAATAGTGGGAATTTGCCAGGTTCAGGTGTGTTACTGAGCACACTAAGTTTTGCTTTAGCGCTGGCTGGGGAGGCAGTGGTGGGCTTTATCCAGGTCAAGGTGCTATTGTCAGGCTGGAGCTGGAGGAAGCAGCGGGCTGAGAGGTGTGTGTCCTGGTCATAGTGGATAACCGTGGCCCCCTGCAGCAGGAACTGGTGCACATCAGCTCGGATGGACAGGACATACCACGGGATGAGCTCCGTCCCATGGTCAAAGGCCTTCTGTGGCTCTTCTAATCCATGAGGGTCCCATTCTTTGGGCTGCTCAAAGATGTCATTTTCTGTATCCAGCAAATCTCCAATTATAAACCTAATGGAAAGAGATACAAATTTGGTCTGTTTTATAACCAGAGCTGAGAACAACACAGAGCTTTTCACTAATGCTAGACATAATTTTTGTTATACTATGAAGTCAAATTAGCATAGAAAATATAAAAATGCTAAAAGTCATAAAATAATTTTTATAGCTGTATTCCAAAGCCTTATATTTAGCAATATTGTGACCATAGGTGTAATAGATCAGTTGTATTTTTAATATCAATAGCAATAACCTTCATTATGTATTAATTTTCCCTCTTGTGTCACGAAATGTGTTAAATATTTTATACACATTTTTTTCACTTAATTTGATCTACTTGCAAAGTAAGATTTCTTACTCTTTTTTTTTTTCTTTTTAACCTACGGGATACCAAAGGTTCAGAAGGGGTAAGTAGTTTGTTCCAGGTTACCCAGCTTAGAAGACGCCTACCCAAGGCAGGATTCTGGTCTGTCTGACTCCTTAGTCTGGGATCTTCTTCACTAGGTTTGCTTGCCTTCTACTTGATCATTAACAAAACTCACGACCTGAATACAATGGTGCTAAAATAGGCAAAAATAAGACTTAATAAGCTGGCTTGATAAAAGCTTCTGTTAAAAATAAAATACAATAAACCCTAACTGGTGTGACCCAGTGGGTTGGACATTGTCCCACAAACCGTGGGATCACCAGTACAGCAACATGCCTGGGTTGTGGGCCAGGTCCCTGGTTGGGGGCATGCGAAGGCAACCAATTGATGTATCTCTTGCACACATGTTTCTCTCTCTTTCTTCCTTACCCTCTCCCTAAAAGTAAGCAAATAAATAAAATCTTTTAAAAAATAGGAAAAATTCAATGACATTCATTGGGAAATACAGCCCTGGTGGTCAAAGGAGCAAAAAAAGCTCTCCTCGACTCAACCTTAGATTTCCATTGGGAGTGCGCACACACGCATGTGCACAAAAAGAACTTGTCTGCTTGGCAAACTTAGAAAGCTGCCTTCCCTGAGTCAGAAACCCATGGTGTTTGGGCCAGAAGAATCCGGGGCAAAGGCAAGGGTAACTTTATTGCCTCCTTTCTATCTGGCCACCTTCGTAGGAACATGCCTAAGACAAACTCATTCTCTGCAAAGAATGAGGAATTGTTAGTAAGATAAAGGTTTCTGCTGTTTGATCCATAAACAGCAAAGAGGTGAGTAAAATTGGGAAAGAGCTGGTCCATACGTGTCTGGGAAGGAACAGTCTCATCGACTCGTGACAGTGGGCAGCCTACTGCCTCTTGGCAAAGTGTGAGCAGCAGCACTGGGCTTCTTGGACTCGGTCTAGATCCTAGTCCCTGAGCAAGACCCCACGCCTGCTTTCAAACAGCTGGTTCTTCCTCCTTGCCTCACATAAGTAGATATTCTTAAAAAAGAAAAGAAACCTACAGGAGATCTCACAAAGCTCATGGTCAAAATATCCCTCTCAGATGATCCACACTGGAAACACTGGAAACAACCCAAATGTCCAGCAACAATAAAATGTATAAAAAAAGTGTGATATATTCATACAAAGTAATTCTGCACAGCAATGGAAATAACACACAATAGCTAACTATATGCAACAACATAAACAAATCTTAAAAAGACACACAAGAATAAATACTATATTTATGTACACGTAACTTCTAAACAAGGAAAAACTACATTATGTAGAAATGCATAACAGTGGTAAAATTATAAAGAAAAGCAGGATGCACTATCACAAAATTGATAGCAGTGAATTTTCCTCTAGGAGGAAAACTGGTGAATTAATTAAGGAAACAAAAGGGTTTTATGGGTACTGGCAATGTTTTCACTCTAGATGGTAGTTATGCACATATTTACTTGATAATTATTCAAACACGTTCATTTTTATTTGTTTTAAAGATTTTACTCATTTAGTTTTAGAGAGAGGAGAAGGGAGGAAGAGAGAGAGGGAGAGAAACATCAGTGTGTGGTTGCCTCTTGTGTGCCTCCTACTGGGGACCTGGCCCACAACCCAAGCACGTGCCCTGACTGGGAATCAAACCAGCAACCCTTTGGTTGGCAGGCCAGTGCTCAGTCCACTGAGCCACACCAGCCAGGACCAAATGCATTAGTTTTTAAAAAACTTTAAATTTTAGAACTGTTTTAAATGTGTAAAGAAATTACAAAGATAGTATACCCCACATCCACTTTTCTCTATTATTAACATCTTATCTTTGGATGGCATATTGACACAAATGGTATTATTCATGCAACTCCATAGACTTCCTTAGTTTTTTACCTTTGTCTTCTTTCTGTTCCAGCACTCCACAGGACACCACATTACATTTACACTAGTTGTCCTGTTTCTTTAAACTCTAAGATATGACAGTTTTGCAGACTTACCTTGTTTTTGATGATCTTGACAGTTTTGAGAGGCACTGGTCAGGGATTTTGTAGAATTACAATTTGTTTGATATATTTCTTATAATTGGACTAGGGTTTGAGGTTCTGGGCAGGAAGACCACAGAGGAAGACTGCCATTCTCACCACACTGTATCCAGGGAACGTACTGTCAACATGACTTACCCCTGTTGACACTGACCTGGCTGAGGGAGTGCTGGGCATGTGTCACTGTGTAAAGTGACTTAAAAAAAAACCCCTCCTTTCTGTACTGTCCTTTTTGGAAGGAAGTCACCAGGCAGGAGCAAACAGTTATGCTCTACCTCACAGAGGACAGGAAATCTAATAAGTTATTTAGAATTCTCCTGCCTGGGAGATTATCTCCTCTCCCCCTTCATTTGCTTATCATTTATATATATATGAAATCATTAATATTTATTTAATACGTTGGGTTATAACCTATGCTAATTAATTTTGTTGCTCAAATTGGCCACTGGGAGCTTCTGCAGTTGGCTCTTGTATGCTTTTGCTATAACCTCATTGTTGTGTATGTCTGTGTGTGTGTTTTTATCACCTTTTTACCTTCTGGTGTAACAAGATGTTCCAGGCTCACTTGTGCATTTCCTACCCCAATCCTAGAATCCACAAAGCTCCAAGGAGCTTTGCTTTCTTTTATTGAAGAATGTTAGAAGAAGTTAAGATCTGGTTGCTATGTACAAAAATACATTCTATTTTATGCACTTAATGTTCCATTTCGACATAAAAAAATGAAGAAAGACAGAAAAAAGAGTCCTTTGTGTCTAACTTAGCTCTATCCTTCTGAAATTGCTCTTAGTAACAATGGAAAACCAATACTTATGTCCTCGTAGATATAATACTTATGCCCATGCTTCCTACATAAAGCATGGTGATTCGAAACATGCCCTCTGGAATCACACTGGGTTTACTGTGCAGCTCCACCACCTGTTGGCTGTGTGGCCTAGTGAAATCACTCAGCTTTACCTATCTGTTAATGGCAGAAAGACAATGCCCATTTCAGAGATTAATGGTGAAGCTCAAATAAGATAATTGTTGTAAAGCACTCAGCACAGTGTCTGGCTCAGCACAGTGTATCACTATGATTAAATTAGGAAGACTGAGGTTTCTTCCCTCCCACTTCTTCCCCACTTCCTTTCCCGAGGCTACACCAGCCCAGCTGTTCCTCTAGAGGGGCTTCCTTTAAGTCATATCCAAGCCCTTTAATCTTTTTATTTCCCTTCTTTGGAACCACTTCCACATTCTCCATGTCATACTTTTTTTTTAAGTACAAAAAGAATTCAACTGATGAGTGTCAGTACCCGTGAAATACAACATATGTTAATCTGGGCATAGAACTTGTGATTTTAATTTAGCATGAAAAATGGTGTTTCTCGAATTCTGTTTAATTTGAATTCTGAACTAAATCAAATATTTTTCCAGTAAAAAAAAACTATAAGCATTATAAAAAATAGTATCTGGAAAGAAAAATTATAAGGCTTTTCTGGAGCCCATTTCTGCTGCTTAGAGACGATGTGAGCTGGGAGAGAGCAGATGCTGTCTTTCGTAGCGTCGGTTTCTGTTTTAGAACACAGGAAGAGCTAATGCTTAGTGTTAATAATTCCACTAAAAAGCATTCTCCCAGGGACTAATGCCCAGATAAAACTGACAACTGCCTGTAAGGAAGTAAGTTCCTTTCAAGAAGGAAACCAGTAGCTTTATCTCTTGGATCATATAGTGAGTTTTACACACTCTGTGCCTGACCCTTGCAGGAGACAAGTTTCTGTGGGTTTACAAAAAGGAATAAGATGGAACTTAAAGATTGATTTAGGAACCAAATAGTATTAATCAAATGTCAAATATGTAGCTTACCAGTGAAAAAACTACCTTGTCAAACTTAGGTCATATGTTTTAAGGAATAAAAAGAGAAAGAAAGTCCGTACCCAATCCCAGAAGCGGTTCTGTAGCATCTTTCAATTAGAAACTATGAATTGATGGACAAACATTTTTCTAATGTTCCCTGATGAAAATATTATATTAGGGGACAAGTGTCTTTTCTTAATAAGTGTCATTACTTCCTACAAAGCTAATATGATTACATGAACATAATTCATCAAGTGATAAGCCTAAAGTAATTTTGTTAGATGGAAGAAAATGTACCCCTTTTCCGAAGGACTAACTACAGCTGTTCCCTGTAATAAAATCTAGAGTTTCAAACCTGCCTCTGGCAAGTTATTGCTTTTAATTAACCTAGCAGTTCCCTCAACAACAGGCAGCTTCTAAATTATATCTGGGTGGTGTATGGAGCCGGTCATCCTGAGGTTAAATCTTAGCCCTGCTGGGCGTGAGATCCTGAGTAAAATGGAACTTCTTGAGAGGATTAAATAATTTAACATATGTAAAATATTAGGACAGTGTTTCCTTAAAAGTAACTATCAATAAGTAATAACATGTTAAATGTTGCTAACATTAGTATTGTCAAGATTGCATTTATGAAGTTGCTATGAGGCTCTGGATCTGGAATGGGTTCCCAGGTCCTGGAAACAGTGCCTGCTGGTTTGGTTTCAGTGAATTCTGTTCAACACCCACCTCACTCCCACTTTGTGTGTTTAGTGCTTCATCTCCGAGGAGCAGTCACATGGGGTAAAGAGAACATTACAGGTACTGACTCACAGGTTTCAACGTGAGCATTTCAATAAGCTTCACGGGTTTTGTAAAAGAAACATTTGCATTTTTGTGCTCCCCCCACCCCTTAAGAGTGCTTAGAAGCAGGGTCTGGAAAATGGGAAGTGGAAGAGAAATGTTCTTAGGATGTGGATGATAAAACAATTAGGAAGGCGACAAGAGCATAAGAAAAAAACTGGAAATAAGAATTTTATGAGAGATAACAGGATCAGGTAAAAAAAACCTTATCTCTTGAAGGAACCACAGCAAAAAGGAAAAGATGGTAAACAGAAAGCTTGGGGCCTAGGTCTCTGAGGCTCAACCAAAGGTAACACTCCTGAAAGTATTTTGGAAAGGCTGACACTTTTAATTAACACCCCACCCCCAAACAAGTGGCGGTTATTATAAAAAAAAGCCATATGAAATTCATTATTTTATCTATTCGGGGATGACACTTTCCCTTATAATATGATTTAAGGAAGGAATTTGGGCCATATCTCAGGATGAAGAAAAGATTCATTATCCCAAACATCTGTTTGATTTTTCTTACAAATATTGTGAAACTTGTAATAAATCATGATTTCCTCTTTTTTTCGCCACTCAGAATCCCAGAACAAAATTCAGTCACTGTAAATGACAATATTATTTTTCCCAACTTGTTTTCCTTAATAACTTCAATTATTTATACTCACTCTCATAAGCATCTACAAAATCTTTTGTGGAAGGAGGGAGATATATACATAGAGACATATATAGACACATAAATAGATGTAGATATAGGTTAAGGACTGAAATGGGTATGAGATGCTTCTTGTACAGACACATGCTTATTTGTAGATGGTCCTCCCCACCCCCAGCTATACTATATGGTAAACTAATACTATATACTTTGGAGAAATTGGGTCTATATGTTTACCTTCTTATAATAGCATTAGAAATTCATATACAAGGCACTCACTTCTGTGTTCACCACCAATTCTAAGTATCTAGGACTCCAATTCCGAAGAAATTCTTTTCTGAAAACACTGTCCATGGTCACCCCTGCCACTGTAGGCTCACACACAGAGAGACAATCAGGGGAGGCTCTGCAGAACAAACAGCAATGTCTTGCAAACACATGTGTGTATAAGGACTCCAAGACAACTGCAAGGTCTGATTCGTGAATGCTGACTACAAATAAAACTTTTCTTGGTAAAAGATGTCAAAGCCAGTAGACCTAATAGTTTTGGAGGTGCTAAAGGATTCCTCCTTGCTGGGACAGTGAGTTAAGCTTGACTGTAAGTAAATGGCCTTGAAGAGAAGCAATGCATGCCCAAGGCCACTGGTTTTTGTTTTCTCATTTGGTTGCAGGTAAGCACATCTGGCTGGGTTGTGGATAAACAGCAACTGGAACAACTAAACATTTGCAAAGCCGAGGCTGCCACCTCACAGAGCCGAGTTTCTGAAAATGAGAGATCCCTGACTACCCAGGATCACCCAGAGGTTGGGAGAAGCTGCAAAAAATACTGATCAAGGTCTCACTCCACCCCTACTAAATCACTATATTTCATTTAAAAATATGTTAATACCTGCCTTTGTGTTCCACTCAGTGATTAGTAAAAAACATTTTTTATAGAAGCTATGAAATAAATAAGAGATCATGGTTCTAATCCTGAAATTTTATTGGTTGAATTTTTAGACGTGGCAGGGTAGCCCTAGTTTCCTTTATAGGGCAAGAAGTTAAATTATAAATAGTAATTTTAGAACAAGGCAATGAAATTAAAAAGATAAATTCTAACTCAGAATTGGTAAAGACTGAAGATTAAGAAGCATGGCCTACTGATGAAGGCGGTGGGTTTTTATTAGGTGTCTATCCAAAACCAACTGAAGCGGGAAAAAGAAGCAATGAGCATCCTCCCGCTTGTTAAAATGCAGAACTTACTGGCATCGAGCTTTATCCTTCAAGGAGTTTTTCCTAGAGCCGTTCCCTTCACTGGCGCTGTCCTCGTCCTCTGTCTCCAGACTCCGGCTGCAGCTCCTGATGACCTGAAAGATGCTGTTGACGGTGGACTCTTTCTCCGAATTCTTTAAGCCATTTTGTCCCACACGTTGTAAAAAATTATCTTGTCCACTGTAGTCAGCTACAAACTACAGAAAAATACATTGAGAGTTTGTTATTATGACTTTATATAATATGTCTGAATAACCTACTCGGCTAAGGAAATGAAATCATAATAGTCATAAATAATGGTATTTGTGCCTATTTCATTTGGCGGGGAGGGGGGGGGAAGAACCTCCAGGAAAAATATTTTTCTCTTTCGCCACATAAAATATCAAAACTTACTCGTTTCCACTAAGACAACTTTAGTCCCTCTAGGAACCAACACTCCACTTTGAATTGAAAACACAAAAAACAATATTATTCCAAGGTTCCCTCGGGAGATTAGCCACTTTACAGAGGAAGGGCAGGGTTATTTTATCCTTGCAGTGAGAATTGAGAAAAACCACGAATGAGTATACTGTGCTGTGGAACCAGATAAAAATCACCAAGAAAGGTGACATTTTGTTTTATTTCCCATATGTCCTATGGCAATGCTAAGGCTCCCTGGTAGTGTTTTAAGCTCTTATTGTCTGTGTGTGGTCAGGAAGTTTCTCCCATCACCCCACCACAGCTGGGCCCTGAGATGTGGCATTCCCTCCTTCCAAAGCACAAGGGAGCTGGTGCGGGTGTGGTGTGGGGGACTTGCTTTCAGCTTTCTCCTTCACTTCTTGCACTTTCATTCCCCTCATATAAGCTGGAGAGATGCAAGCTGGTAGTGTTGCCTATAACCATCAGGGGCTCTGAAGTCTCCCTGATACCAGGCAATGCCTTTGTTCCCAGGTGACACAGAAGAGGCTCAGTTTTAGAAGAGTCTTCCCCATTCCACTGAGAAGGGGTGTATGTGGGTGAGTGTGTGTGTAACAGTGAGTACTATCACCATAGTGAGAATGACCCTAGATTTGGGTGTGGGACTTCCAAGTATGGGACTCCTCAAAATTCACTATAAAGTTCCCCCCAGTTTAGTTCTTCCTTTCATTTCTAAACCCCATGTAGGGAAGTTTCCTTATCTTCTTCAGTTTCTCAGTGTCCTTCCTCTCCAGTGCCCAATGCCCTGGGGCAAAGCTCACATGGTCATCTCCTCTCTGGGAGTCTGGAACAAGAAGCAATGGGTTGGGAAAACTGGGTCAGGCGTGGTCAGGAGCCTACAGCCTGCCTTTAGAAGAGGGACCAGCTCCTCCAGCACTGTCAGCTCTCCCCACCCTCCCCCGAAGGATGAGAGGAAGGCACTGTTGACTCCCCCACATTTTTTCTTCTGCCGATTCAGAAAAGTTATTACTTTCACTTCACTTGACTTATTTTGTCCCCTGCAGCCAGACATTCCCACCCAATAAGAGAAAAGAAACCACCATCAATACTAAAAATAAATAAAATCAGAAAACAACACCCATTTCCACTATACCTTCACATTGTCCCATGAAAGCTACCTTTACAGTGCTAGTTGGCATTCTTTCCTCTGGAACCTTCGAGGACCCAACTGTTAACCAACACAACATAAACAACGGATACCTGGGTTCACTAAGTTATCCCTCCTCATTTCAGTAAGCAATGAATCAGGGAACAACAGTGACTCTCTGGATCAGGAGGATTTTGGAAGGCCTCACCTCTAGAGTTTCCTCTTGGGAATTGTATCTTGGGCAGAGCTTCACCAGGCCGGAGGCTCCATCTAGTACTTCACAGAGCTCCTTCAGGAACACCCCACAGAACGGAACCACCTTACAGCCGGGGATGTGCAGCGCCCGTGTCACCACCTTCTTGTACTCGCAGGAAGACTCGTGCTGAGCCATGGCGTCCTTCAGGCTCCTCATGGTCTCCAGGTCTGACTGGTCCATAAACTGCCACATCTTTAAAACTTTTCTTGATCTATTGCAAGTAAATGACATTTTTTTTTTCAGATCAAAGGAGAAATAATATGGTTCATAGTAAATAGCCTCAATTCTATACAAATTTGTTGTTTTGGCTTGTTTTCTCTGTTTTAATATTTATTCAGGCTCCACAACTCCACCTACTTCTCCCAAATAATGTTTCATATTACTTTTATAAATTGAAACACAAAGTTAAATAGGAAAGATACAAACAAAAACACACGTAGAAGGAGTTAATTTTAGAAGGTGGGCACTGAACTTGGGTTTGAGCTTTCCTAGCAGACATAGACAAACAGGAAGCCTAGTAATATGGTTTATACGAATATTTATAGAGGGTTGCCTGCAGAAAACGTGGTCCATCCACTCCTTTCAATCTTTTAAACATTATCCCTGGACGACACCAGCCCTCAGTGACACACACGAAGTCTGCTTTAGCTTCTTTGTTTTTACTGAATCCAACTTTAACATTAACCCATTGGTCCACCCTAAGGGATATTATCTTGAAGTATTATTTGCATAAAAGGATGCTAAATGGGGTTTTCCTGTTTTGAATTGCTGGTAAGAACAAGAGGTGACATTGTCCCCACCTTCTAAAAAGAGGCACCAGGCTGTCACAAGAGCCATTGAAACTGCTCTGTCCTCAGTGGTCTCTCAGCTTCCACTAGCCCATAGAGGAACTGGACCAGGGCAGCCAGGTGGGAATACTGCCAGTACACTGTGAGGAGGAGGAAATCACCCAAAGTTCGGGGGCTTTGAGTGAACTCTTTGGAGAGGTGGATCTGTGTCCTGGGCAGTGTGTTGATCACCGAGGCTGGTGTGTGACTCTTGTGTGGGAAAGTCTGAAGTGAGAGGCTGCCTGGAGCTGCCCAATGACAATGTGAGGGAGAAAGTTACAGTGAGTGTGTCTGCATCTGCAGATCTGAGAGGGCAAAATGCCGAATGCTCCTGTGAGTCAGCAGTGGACACTGTGATAGGCAGGTGGACATGAGCTATCTGGAAGGGCCTGCCTGACAAATGAAGTGACTCTAGAGGAAAGAGCCTGGGAGGGCAAGACCTCCAGAACTGGCCCTGGGGGATTGAGGGTACCCTGGGAAGTACATATAGAATGGGGGTAGGGAGACATTAGCAGGCATAACTAGAGAAAACCCCCCAAAGCACCCCACATTTGGAAGCACCTAGCCCAGATTACAACTAGTCCAGTCAAGTAAGACCTCTGCTTCCTCTACCCTCCTTCCTTCTTTCCTCTCCTGTCCACTTTTCCTGCAGGGATCAAGTTGCAAGGAGAGGGGGAGAAGAGACAAACCATTTCTTCCTACCCTGGTACAGGTATCTGAGACTGGGTGGGCTGTGAAATGTGGGGAAGGGCAAAGCTTTAACTTGAGTAAGAGGCTGCAGTTTTGATTTATATCAGACTGGATTGAAAATTCATTATGTACTATATAAGATATCTAAAAGGCAAAGAAGTATCACATGACAAACATCCACACACCAACCTCGCAGTTCAAAAAATAAAACAATAATATGGTCGAAGCCACAGTGGGTTCCACTGTGAGCATGTGCCCTCCTCCCTTGCCAAAGGGGACCACAGCTGTGACTTGAGTGATCTTAACAGGTCTTTATACTTTCCCAACATGTGTATGTATCACCAAGCAGCTTGTGTTTTATAAACTGTATATAAATGGTGTCACACTGTAGACACTCATAGACAATCTGCTTTTTTTGCACAGCCGTATGTTTCTGAGATTCATTCACACCTATGAGCACAGGCAAACGACACAGCTTATTAACCACATAAGTGGCTGAGAAAGTTATAGTCTCTCCCAAGATAGAATCCAGAGCAGAGGGAGGGAGGGCCAATTAGGCAGGTATGAAACACAGTGAGGTCAGAAAAATAAAACTGTTTTCTGATTTCACCCCATTAAGTCCAACTAGTCCTATAACTGGTTTCCAATGGGCTGGTGAAAATCCTATTTTGGGAAAAAAAAGGAGGTAAAAATAAGCAAAGTGAATAAATTAATGAGACATGGTTCTCATTATTTGATTATCCTTCTTTCTGTAACAGAGTAGCTATGTTACATTTTGTAGCAAAAGACGAACCTCAGCAAAGATCAATACTGTTTTTTTGATAGATTGAGAATTGACACTATTTTAAAACTTCTATTTCTTTTTTGACTATAAAGGTACTAGATGCTCATTATAGAAAATCTGAAAAATCCCAAAAATATAGAAAATCCACCCACAGTTGTACCACCCACAGACAACATTAGGTATATTTCCTTCCAGTATTTATTCTATTTGTGTCTGTCTTGTATAAATACTTTATAGATTTTGATTTATAACTATTGCTGAGGTTATTCAGTATAGACAGCTTTAGTACTATGTATTTTTATGTATTATATATTTGTTTTCCAATGTTAACTTTTTTTCATAAATATCATTTTTGGTGGCTAAATAACATTCTAATGTATGGATATATCATATTAGTTCCTTCACTTTTCTCTTGTTGTTCATTTGGGTTATTTTAAACTGACACTATGACTGAATAAATATTGTTATATGTGAATCTTTTTATTTCTAATCTTTTTATTCCTTAAAAATAGAGAGAATTTAGTTTGAGGAAACAAAAATATGCAATTAGAAAACCAAGGTCAGTGTTAAATGACATTGTTAAATAAGGTTGTTCCTCTTTCCACCTAATTGCTTGAAAAAAACCTTTAGTTACCTTGATGTAGTTAAATCACTTACAATCTAAATATTTTCAAGCCTGAAGGTGTACACACTGGCTCCACCCTTACCATCATTCCATCATAAGAGCATCTAGCAACTTATCTCCTAAGTACACTTTTCTAGCAAAAGAATTCTTAAACCTGACACTTTAAAACATCTTTTTGTAAAGATCAGTTCAGCTCTAAGCCAAATATAGGAGCATGAAACTAGATGGCAGTGGGTCTGGGGTACAGAACAAAATGCACAGGGGTCAGTAGGGAGGTTTAGCTTGGTCTGAGGTTCTTCCTCGTGTAAGAGATCACTTGGCTTTATGGCCTTTTTGGATTTTGAATTCACACTGAGTTGCGTCTGAGAGTCACACTCACTAAGGCTGCCATGGGTCACTCTGAGGCCACTCTTGTATCAGGAGAATCTCTAATGCAGGGTGTGCAGCAGCCGGGCCCCAAGATGTCCCCCAGTGACCCACACTTCCTGGTGCAGTGCAGTCCCACCCACAACGAGCCAGTGCAGGTCCTATGTGACCAGCACAACATGGCAGGAGTGACAGTTAATGGCATCTGAAAAGGACATAAAAAGCTCGCAGCTTCTGTCTTGCTCTCTTGGGTTACTCACTTTGGAGGGAGCCAGCCACCATGCTGTGAGGACAGTGACGTCCAGAAGAAAGTGAGGTCCCAGCGCACAGCAAGCACCAACTTGCCGAACACAGAAGGATGAGCATCATTAAAATAGAACTACTTTATCATAATATGAACATCCTTTTTTTAAAGTAACACAGGTTCTTTAAGAAAAATCTGACAAAGAACCAAATATGTAGCCTCTTGTTCTCCTAGTATTTTTGTATTTTTTCCTCCTTTTGAGCCACACCTGGCACATTTGTATGACCATTTTAAATGTCAATGACATGAATTTATTCTTAGTTAAGAGAGTTCAAAAGGACAAAAAAAGTCCAACTCTGAGAATTTTCCTTTCCTCCCCCAAATCTGAATCCCATCACTGGAGAATCACAGAAAAATCTTGATAATTTCTACTCAGAACTCTCATTGGGAAGGTGAATGTCAGATAATAACAATGACAGTTGTCTTTACGGAGCCTTACTATATGCCAGACATACCTGCTAAATACATTATCTCACTAAATCCTACGTCAAGAGGTAGGTACTTTTTATTATTATCATCCCCATTTTACAGATGTAGAAACTGAGGCTCAGTGAGGTGAAGTAACTCACTCAGATCACACAGCTATTCTGTGGGGAATCAGGATTTGATTCCCTGTTATTCTGACTTGACAACTCAGGCTCTTCTTCCCCACAAGAGTAAGGGGCAGTTACTTCATGCCAGGTAACCGAGTTTGAAAGGGAATAAGGCAGGAGAGACTTTATTGACAGAACGGGGATCTTATTATGAGCTTGATGGAGAAGGCATAAGAACGGAATAACACAGAGGTGAAGGGCATGAACTCTCAAATCAGGGCTGCCTGCATTCATGCCCTAGCCATGCCAGGTGACCTGGGGTGAATGACTTAACTTCTAACATTAGTTTCTTCTTTTGTATACAGTGGTAATAATAATGATATCTATGTCAAAAAAATTGTTCTGAGAATTACAAAATTTAATGCATGAAATGTGCTTAGTCTAATGCTTGACACATAGTCAAGTGTTCAAAAAAATGACAGCTGAAATTATTGAATGCTTATTATCAATGTTGCCACTCAGGGAAGTCAATGGTTGGGAGCTTACAGTGCTTGGGCAATTCATAAGGCAGAGCTGGAAAGAGAAACGGTAGAGTGTACAAGGCAGGAAGAAGAGGACAGGGGTCAGTGATGGGGTTGACAGAGTTATGCAACCAGGTAATTTCACTCAGCTTGGCCAAGAGCGTGGGATCAGAGCAGACACAGCTAACGGGGATTGTGGATGGCCTATGGGGGCTGAATTCTGCAGCATCCTGGAGGGGCAGGGCTTGTGGTGCTACCAGTGGATAATGTATTTCCTCTGTATTCTTAAAACAACCTCCAACCAAAAGGCAGAGATTCTCAGACATGAAGAATATATAAACTCCTTTTCAAGTTACACAATAAAAAGCTAAAGAAATCCCTCAAGAACAAGGAGTACTTAATGGAATAATTTGTATTGGTGGTATTTACCAATGGTGTTTTGGGCAATTAGTTCAGTGCCATTTGACTAGTAAGCGGAAACTGTGCCCAGATACCTGAGGCCGGCCAAGAACTCCATGACAGTGTTGTAGTTGCCCATGTTCCAGCAGCATTTGGCCACATGCACCAAATAGGAGAAGACCTCCCGCTTCTCCTCCATGGAGCCCGCCGTGAGGATCAGCCACGTCACCCAGGAGCTCACCTGGAAAATGCAGAGAGGGGCAATGACTGAAACTATGTTCTGGAAGCTTGATCAGTATGTCCTTCCACAAAAAACAAACAAACCTGTTTTTCTTTTTTTAAATACCAGTTTAGTACTAGAAAATGAAGGACCCAGCTAAGAGACCACTAAAACTCTAAAGGGATTCTGGCAAAGTCACTTAAGCTCTCTATATTCTTTACCTTCATTTTACAAATAAGGAGGCTGAAAGGTAATTCATAAAATCCCTCTTGATACATAAAATTACATGAAGCTATAAGAAAACAAGGCCTAAGGATAATGATTTAAATGTATTTGACTGATGGACAGCAAGATTGAATGCAATCAGTGCACTTAGCCCATAAATGAAAGCACTCATCAGTAGTAAAATACATATTATCAAATAAAAAATACAAAAATGCATATTTTGAACTATCTTTTACAAATGCATGATCTATTAGGCTCCCCAAATGATTAAACAATAATGAGAACAAATACTTACATTGTGCTTACTATGAACCAGGAACTGTTCTAAACATGTACAGGTTAACTCATTTTTCTCTCACAACAATCCTGAGTCAGGGACTATTATTACCCTCATTTTATAGAGAAGAAGACTGAGGGACAGAGGGCCTAAGAGGCTTGCTCAGGGTCCCCAAACAAAGAGGTGGTAAAGCCTGAATTTGAACTTAGGTGTGTGCCCCGGAGGCAGCATTATTAGACCACTTGCTAAATGCTTAATGTGTATACACAAACTCTAGTGTTCTCCAGCTTTAGGCTTCATTTGTTCTTATGTGATTTGTTTTTTCTACTACACAGACTAGAGTATGATATTTAATAACAACCCAATACTAGGACCCCCTTTATAATATGCAGCCTCAAAATCCTCTGCTTAATCTCTAAGATTATTTTGCTGCTAGCTCTCCTTAGGTTCTAGGACTAGCATTCACTTGTTACTTTCTCTATTCTGGTTAATGTCTGGGCCGATAAGCTCAGTTTTTAACAAACCAAAGCTCTTGTCTTAACCCCACATCGACCATTAACTGCATTTGGTTCAACAACAGTGTTGAAACGTGGGGAGGCAATCACTTCCCTGGCCTGAGTAAGAATGAGGCCTGAGCACAGAGTTCATGGTGACTCATGACATGACAACTGCAGGAAAAAGAGTTCAAGGTGCTTAGCATACTGCTGTAAATGGATAGGAATGAAAGGCATTTATTGCTGGCAGCAACCACAGAGGGCAGTCCAACCCCATTTTCCAGATCAGGAATCTATGGCTCATGGGAGAAGTGACTTTTCTCAGGTCACAATTCTTGTTGATGTTAAAATCCAGACCGGTGCTCTTTCATCTGATAAAGGGTGAATTTCTTTCAACTTGGCATTGGTTAGGTCCTTCTAAGCACTCAGTAAGAGGACAGAGCTGGAATAAGAGGAAAAGATACCGAGAGGTACCAAAAATGGTGAAAGAAGTGAACAAAGCAGAACAGAAGAGACTAATGCTGAACATCTTTCTCCTCTCCCTATACAGGAACGAACTGGGAAACAGTAGCAATAGGGAGTTTCAGTGATAAAACAGGATTGTGCTTTGGTACCAGCCAGGAGCACTGCAGTTCTAATCTGCCTCTTCTGAAGTCAGCTGAAGCAAAAATACGATGGGCCACTGTCCAGCCGTGGGCCCATCCCAGCCCAGTGGGCTCTGAGCATGCTCCTCTACTCTCTACCTGCTTTGGACTTTACTGGGTCCTCATGCAACATCAGGAGAATGATTTGGCATCAGACCCCTAGGACAAACCCTCATCCAGATCATCCTGCCAGGAATTTAGAGCTGCTTGGGAAAAAGATAACCATTCATTCCAATCTCCCAGGACTGCCTGAAGCACACAGATCCCTCTGGGATTTGCAGAGACAACCCCTCCCCTGCAGCTATAAGCAAGCCCTTGCTCGCTATCTCCATGCCTTGTCCCTTCACCTGGTTGGTTACCTGAGAAAGAAATTATTTTGCCAATAGAGATTGAGTGTCCCTTGGTGCTTCTGTCCAGTTTTTCCTTTAGTGTGATTTGTTTTTTATAAGCTCTAGCTTCCTGTGGGAAGTCACCAGCAAACACTTAGGATCATAAAATCACCAACTCTTTGAGCTAGAAATTCAAACCAATCTCCTTACAAATTAAAATGAGCTCATGGAGCTAAAATGATTCCTTAAACACCCAATGCATAAATTTTTGAGACTTCTGGGTATACCTTTCTGTGGCTTTAGCTCCTTTTTTTTTGTTGTTGTTGAAATTGATGGCAAATCATGTCTCTGGAAAGTTGTGGTTCTTTCAGGCTATGTTGGTATCACACTGTGACTTACTAGTCCAGTGGTCTGAAAGGGTTAACTTATCTTCCCCTGGAGAGTCCTGCTCCACAGAGCAGGCACAGACCACCACGTAGTTTGTGGCACAGTCCGATCAAGCATCCAGATTTATTTCCTATCAGTCAAATGATTTTCCATATACTTTCCCACAACGCTAGGAAAAAAATAACGATACCATATTTCACATGGAAACCTAATTTAAACCAACTGTTCCATCTCCAAGTGTGAGTCCCCAGGGCCTGGCTGTTGAGATTATGTAAGCACTGTTATCATAAACACACACACACCCCCCAACATCTGCTTACAGAGTTCAGTGACAATACTTAAGACAGCCTAATGTATTTGTAACTTCACAGGCATTAATTAATGGGAGTGTCATCACTAATTACAAAAAATAAATGAAACAAAAGGAAAACAAGGATTTGGTGATGACTGTAAAATGTTGCCCACGGCATAAACTGCGGTCACATTTACTAAGTGGAAAATGTGATATGTTGACAATCCAGAAAGATTTCCAGGACAGAAAAACACACAAATCACACACATATAAAGCACAACTCAAGCACAGAGTGTGTTCCTAAGTGGAAAGGTGTTACACATGGCAAATTATTTTGCTTTTTTTCTGTAGTCAGCACAGAATACAGAGAGAATCTGGCCCCAGGCCCAGTTCTGTGCAAGTTCCCCCCAGAGGCTCTGTGCTCACCGTGAGGATCCTGACCCCTTGGCCCATGCCTACGACTCCTCCACAGTTGCTCCCTCCAGATGTTTTCTTTCCTCCTTCTCTTGCCTTTCTCAGGACTCTTCGGCTAGCCCAACTGAACAGCTTGCTGTCTCTTCTCACATCAAGTACCTTATTGGCATCACACAAGCTCAGTTCAGAAGGAATGTTCTTACTCCATTCAAGGTAACCTTTCTCTTGTCCACCATGTGCCCTTACCTTGGCCCACCAGGCTCCTGTCTGTTCTCCAACCTCATCTGCCTCTCCCCGACACCCTGCTTTTTGGAAGGTGACTAAGGCTTTTTTCCTTCTAGAAGAAAACTTACATTTACCCCCACCCTCACTGAGGGTTTAGCTGACATCTATCCTTAAGGCAGAAATGTCTTTGGACCCTGCAGTCAGGACCCTGCCCTGAACCCCATGCTGGCTGATCCAGCCGCACCCCTCTCTTTCAAGTGAGAAGCCAGTGGGGTGGAGGAAACATGACTGCCCACTGGCTGTGCACCCACTTCCAGATCACTTACCCCTGTGGACTCAGGACTCCTGAATCCCCTGTCCAAAGGGCCCAAGCCCACTTCTGGGCCTGTTATGGTCTTTTATCTGGATCAGTCCTCCTGAGGGTAGATCATAACTCTAGGCCTGAAAGCTGGCCAAGGGGCAGTAGGGAAGTAGAATACGGACAGAGTTCAAACTTGAGGCCTGCAGTGTCCACACACAGGCATTCATGCTAGAATGGACGAGAAGGTAGGCAGGCCCTAGGCTGGGGCCTCCTTTGTACTTCTTCCTGGGTTTTTAGCTGAAGTCAGGGGCAAGGTTGCCTTCAGGAATCTGATGAAAGCATCACTTTCTTTTTTCTTTCTTAAAGATTTATTTGTTTTTTAGAGAGAGGGGAAGGGAAGGAGAAAGAGAGGGAGAGAAATATCTATGTGAGATAGAACATTGATGGGTTGCCTCTTGTCTGCACCCTGAGGGCCGAGCCTGTAACCCAGGCATGTACTCTGACTGGGAGTCGAACTAGTGACCTTTTGCTTTTAGGAAAATGCCCAATCAAATGATCCACACAGGTCAGGGCAAGCATCACTGTGATGTCTCATCTGGGCTGGGTTCACATGCTGTGTGTTACATGGTGGTCCCATGTCTCCTTGACCCAAGCTTCCCTGCACAGTCAGCACTGTGTTCCCCAAAAGGCAGACATCAGCTCTATGGTGCTCACCAGCAGCAGTGCCCACCACGTAAGTGCTCAATCAGAGTTGGCAAATAAGTGGATATGCCCTCCTCTAGGAAGGCTTTTCTGATGACCTAGCAATTCACATTCAACTTCTTCCTCCTTCTCTCTGCCTTAATGTTGGACCCTGAGTCCAAAGTTGTGTCTGCACTTGGATTCTCCCCACTGCACGAATTTGCATCTGGTTTATTTTTGTAGTATTTGTGTGCCTGACTCTTTCACATGGGGCTGTTCTGTCTCCCCCACCAGACCTTATGTCCTCAAGGACTGAGACCATCTTTCCCACATCTCCAGTGCGGGGATGCTCGGTGCCTCTGCCGGATAGGCAGGCTACCCGGAGTCCCACGAGGCCGTGGGCAGAGAGGATTCTCAGCCTCCAAATGGTCAGGGATTATATTTGGGAAGAGGCCTGAACACTTCCTACTGCTGTTCCCAGGTCCAGAAAAAGGAGACGAGTGACTTTGTGCCAAAAATGTTTTTTGAATATGCTGAACAGAAGTTTTTATAGAAAGATGATCCTCTGTAATGGGTATCTGGTTACCCTAATTGCAAAGGCTGAGCTCAAATGGTGAAGTCTAAAGATGACAATGGAAGTCTAGACAAAGTTACTCCCAAGTAGTTAACGTGCGGTATACACATACCTGCCTTCCATGGAGCTTTACTAAAAGCAACCCTTGAAGTAGAGTGTGTGGGCATGCCACACAACTGACAGACAGACAGGCAGACACACATCTGCCTAGGCAGCACTCTTCCAAATGTGGAGCACTGGTATCTGAATCTCTGGTGGTGATGGCAGGGTGTTTGTTCAAATGCAGCTTCCAAGGTCTCACTCAGACCTCCAAATAACACTTCCTAAGAGTAGGGCCCAGGAATCTGCATTTTTAGGTAACTCCCTGGTGGTTCTTACACACACTTTGGTTGAGAACTCTCCCAGGGGTTCAGCATCCCTTTCTGCATCCCTGTATCTTGCTCAGGGAAGACTGTGAATCTTTATCTCTGTAACTGTGCCTGAGACTGGGGCCATAACCTAGTTGGAACCAGGAAGGACAGACTGGGGGCGGGGGGTTCAGTGCAGCCCAGTGCATCACAGAACAGCACAGCACAGCACAGCAGTGGAGGACAGGGCACTGGAGTTGAGTGGACCTGCGTTCAACTCCCAGGTCCACTGTTCCTTTACGCAGGTTCCTGAGGCAAGCCACCTAAGCCATCAGCCCCAATTCCCTTTTCAGTAAAATGGAAACACTAATATTTACCTCATAAAATTATTGTGAGGGTGAAACTGAAGATTGTATCTCAAGATCTCAACATGCTGAGTATGTGGTTAAGGGCTCAATGAATGTTTGTTACTGTGACTACTGCTGCTGCTGCTTCTCCTTCTATTGATATTGTCAGCTGAGCTGTAGAGGAGCTGAATTCCAGGAAACCAAACACAGAAATTCAGGAGAGCAAGCTGTAAGTCCCAGTTCCTAACTACAAGGGAGGAAAAAGTCCCAGGCTGGACCAGGAAGACTCTGTGACTGCCTTGAGAAGGGTTTGTGCCCTGAGCACAAGCCTTTCCTAATGGAAAGTGGGTGACGCATATTTCTGTTCTCTGAAGGCTTCCCTGTCCCCTCATTGGGAATTGCCTTTTTTTCTACTTAAATCGCCCACTCCCCTATACATACAAACATACATATTTATATATATGTTTATATATTTCTAATATTTTGTCCTAAACCAATCTATGCCAACTATAAGCTCCTTAATGGTCAAGGCCATGACTTATTCATGCTAGGGCCTCAGTACTGAGTCTGCAGTGGCCAGCAAGTAACACACACATCCTCCTTAACATGAAGTGGGTGCAGAAGAGTTCCTTGAACACCTTGTGTAGTGTGGTATGGTTCTACCACTAACTGCTTGTTTAGGAGGGACAGAGAGGGAAAAAGGGAGGCACCTAGGGTTTCTGGAGAAGCCCTAAATACATCTGCCCTTCCCCTCAAACGGCATCACAATTGTCTACAGGACACTTTTTGGCCTTCAAAACTGACACCATCTGATTTAAATTTACATCTTCAGCATTGATCTCCAGAGTTGCCTACCACTCCTGTCTGACATTCCAATCCTACTACATTTTGCATCATTTTCTCTTCTCCATCTATTGATATCTCTGTGGTATTGATCAATCTATTTCCTTGTGCTGTGAATATATAGAGGATTTTGTTCGTGTATTTGTTTTGCTTTGGTTGTCTCCCACATTTCTTAGTTGAACCACCCTTTCTCCATCTTAATCTATACAGATTACATGGGGCTACTCCTCCCTTGCTTTCAGAGATGATACAGTATGACCCAAACATCCAGGAAAAGAGACATAATCTTTTTGTTGGAATCATAAAGTGTAACAATATAAAGAAAGATAAAATGTAAAGGTATGAGCTGTCTTTGTCACAAATATCAGCAGAGTCTGCCTCAGAATACCAGCCCACCCCTCTGCCCCCAACACACACACACACACACACACACACACACACACACACACAGTGAAGATGGATTCTTGGAGACATTGGTCAGGTTTCTAGATCCAGACCCGCTGAAAGCCCTGTGAAGATTCCATACACATAAACCAAAAAGTTCCCTTACTTTGTTTGAGCATGTTTAAGTAGAGGTGCTGTTAACTTGCAGCTGAAAAACAAAAAGCCTTAATAAACATATCTGATGATCCCCTTCCTCTAAAAAACACTAAGGATCTACATGCATCATGTACCATGCTGGACACTAGTGAACAAGACGGATGTGGTACTGGAGCCTTGTGGGGAAAACAACATAAGCAAATAACTAAATAGTAGTATGGGTGATATTTGATTGGGTGGGTACAAGGCCAACTTTACCCATTCATAAGCTACCATCTTTGGAAGTCCAGTCTTTCTACCACTCCTTGGTCCCAGCTGCCCTTCCAAAGCACTTTATTTATATCTCTGTAACAGTGCTTACTCTTTCCACAAACAGATACTGCATGCCTGTGAATTTGCCAGGAACTATGTTAGGCATGGGGGCAGAAGGGGTTGGAGCAAGTATAGAAAAAAAAAGATAGCATGCTCTGCCTTGCAATTAAGTCAGTTGTATATATGGCCACCTTATCTAAATTGTCAACTTCTCAAGGATAGAGACCATATTATTCTGGCCATCTTCCTATTGTTTACAGAATGTCTTCCCTGTAGTTTGTACAAGATAGTTGCTTAATTCTCAAATGCTCCAACTAAAAATTCCCTAATGCCTAAAAAATTAGGTTCTAAATTCACTAGACTTATTGTTTTTTAAAAAATATTGTTCTTTAATTTGGTTCCATTTAATCAACAGTTAGTGTCATAAGTAACATGGGAATATTCCCAAGATGTGAACTCTAGAGGCTTTGACAAGTCCTCAATTCCACATGACATAATTACTTTAAATTGCTTTTTGAATAAAGAATAAATTCATTCAAAGTTTTGAAAATGTTTTGCTCTCCTACTTTTTGTGACACTGCATTACATTCTTTAAAAATTGAGGTAATTGACACATAACATTTTATTAGTATCAGGTGTAAAACACACACCTGAATGCTTCTATATTTGTATATGTTGTGAAGTGATCACCACAGTAAGTCTAGTTAGCATCCATCACCTTACTTAGTTACAATTTTTTCTTGTGATGAGGACTTTTAAGATCCACTCTCTTAGCAAATTTCAAATATGCAGCTCAATATTATCAACTATAGTCACCATGCTGCACATTACCTATCCATGACTAATTCATTTTATAACTAGAAGTTTGTAAATCACCTGCCTCCCACGACTTCCCATCTCTTTGACAACCACCAATCTGTCCTCTGTATCTATGAGCTTGGGTTTTTGTTGTTGTTCTTGTTTTTTAAATTCCACATATAAGTGAGGTCATACAGTTGTCTCTCTCTGTCTGACTTATCTCACTTGGCATAATCCTCAAGATCCATCCATGTTGTCACAAATGGCAAGAGATCATTCTTTTTTAATGGCTATTTACTGTTTTAATATTTTGATTTAGATATGCAAATGATACTTCTAGTTAAATGAACTGCCCAGAATTGCCAACAACTATGCAAAATGTGTTATCCTCTCTCAACCATACTCTATTGAATGGATCATTCATTCTGAAACCAATTATTAAATGGTATTCAAGAGTAAGCCTCATTTCATGCATATTCTCCCCTTTAATGAAAGTATTTATTGATAGTCCTATTATAGGGTCTTTGTTATTTCATCCCATTTTAACAATGGGATCAAAACCCATGCCTACATAAAAAAAGCAGTTACATAAAACCTCTAGATATAAGTGAGTTCTTAGTTCCAAACTATCCTGATCCTAAGACTGCAGGGTCATTTATGAATCAATTTCTTTTCCTCTCTGAATGATTTTAATAATACTTACAATGACAACAGCTTCCACGTATTGAGCATGTACTTGTGAGAGGGACACTACTTAGTTAATTTAATCCCCTCAGCCCAACATGCCTGGTGCTAATACTGTTCCCATTCACAGATGAGGAAGCTGAGGCTCAGAGTGGTTATGCTAGCTTGCCCAAGATTGCACAAACTGTCAACTAGGAATGAGCCAAATCAAAAAAGCCTGTACTTCTAAACTACCATGCTTTACTACTTTCCATTTTCTCTTAAAAGCATTAGACCAAAGAGTGAATTAATTATAACTTTTAGCCTGATATACTGAGCAAAGAAATGCCTTAGAAAAGGCTTTGGAGAGTTCAGCTTAAAAATCTGAGCAGCTGACTCCCACCCCCTTTAGAAACAGAATGTTAGCATTCTGAGAAGTGCACAGAGAATTTGGTGTAGGTGCTTGCTGGTTGTTTATCAATGTTCCTGTTCTGTTACCTGTCTAAATCTCCAAGTTTTCTATGATACAAAGAATAGGACAGGGTCCTCTGAATTAAAGAGTCTGGAAGTGAAAGGAGTGTGTGGGAGGCGGCCTGTGAGATTCCCTGCAGCTCACCCCTGGAGACAGCTAGGTGTCCCAAACAGAAATTCGAGTCAGGAGATGCCTCCCCAAAACTTGCCCCCTGAAGTGTTGTCACCATTGGAGTGGCCCACATGCTTTCCCTGATGCCAGCAGCCTCTTCACTCTAGCTAAGTTGCAGGACCTTCAGCAAATATATCCTCACTGAGCAAATCTTTACTGAGTGCCCACCCTCAGGGAGCTCACACTCCACTGGGCACTGCTCTGGGGCATCACAGCCACTGTCCCTGACCTGCCAGGAAATGGTGGCATCTGTACCACCCAGCATGACTGGTCCCTTCCTGTCCCAGCTGTGATCTGGGTCCCATGGGCATTCTCTTTCACTTCTTCTCACTGGGAATCTTGACTGGGCAGTGCCAGTGGGCACTGAAAGGTTGACTCTATCATAGGTTGCTTTTCCTTTTCTGACATCAGTGAAATAATAATGCTATCAAATTGCTCTAATACAGTCTACTTAACTAGTCTTTGTTTTAAATGCTTAACATTTCATCCTACAACAACCCAAAGAAGTATATGTCATTATCACCCCATTTTATGGATTAAATGAAAGCACAGAGAAGTTTGGTCACTTGCTTAAGGTCACACAGCTAGTAAGCTGTGAAGGTAGGCTCCTAACCCACGCAGCCCAGCCCCAGAGCCCATTCTCATAACATTGTTCTCTGCTGTAGGGAGTCAGTTTTTGACTGCCAACATTTCCTGCAACTTCGTCTTTGGCCTTTCTTGTATCTTTTCTTATGCTATCTGCTCTCCTTAGATGACTTTCTTTTACTTTCTTGGTTTTATCCACCTTTTCACTGCTGTCTTTGAATAGCTATTTTTTTTTTGTCCTGTATATCCAAGAATTAACTAGCCGTCACCATCTGCAGGGTCCAAAATCTTCACAAGCACACCCTGACCCGTCCTTGACTTCTCCTTCACCTTCCATTCCCACATTCAACTGAGTAGCATAGACATTGCCTCCTCCAGGAAGCCTTTCTTGAATTCTCACATGGTTAATGAGCATTACATAATTTTATCACCAGGCTGTGATGATTTTCCCCCTGGCTCTTGCCACTGAGGTTCAAGCTCCTTGAAGGAAGGCAACTACTTCCTAGTGCAAGGTCCAGTAAGAGTGGTAGGTGCTTAACAGCTTCTAGTTTTGAGTCATGCACAGAGCACAGCAGCCACAGCAGCCAACTCCTTGTTGGTGCTGCCCTTCTCAAAAGAGTGTCCAAGTGCCTGAGTGCCCAGGGCATCTGGGAGCTGCAGTGGGAGAAGTGAGGCTGACTGCCCCATCCTGTAATCACCTGTCAGCTTGCCCTTCACACAAGAGGCTCCAGGGATAAGTGCCGGGGAAGGTACCAGGGAGCCATGACACAAAAGGCCTACTGGTAATTTGGTCCATCATGGGAAGATTCCATTTTTCTTGAGATCATTGGGTATCAGAGACTGAAGGAAGGGGAGGCCTTCGCATCTGCTCTGGAATGAGTGGGGCCTATTCTGAGGTGCCCTGAGTGATGGGCAGAAAATGACCTCCCTGCTTACTTAGGTCCCCTGGATGGGGAGGTCCCTGGCCACAGGCTACATTGCCAGGGAAAACGGGGAACAGCAAAGGTTATCTTCCAGGTCCACTGAGAAGGTCCAGATGGTTCTGAGACTTGCTATGAATAACTGTGGGCCCCATGGCAGGTGGATGTCTGTCACAGGAAAGTAAAAGTGAGCCCAACGAGTCACTATTTCACTTCTAGGGTCCAATGGCAAATGTTTGCTGACTGCAATGCAGATGGTGAGCAGGTAACAGGAGGCTGACAACTAAACTGATGCTAAGGATCAAGCAGGAAGGAAAGAATGGAAGGGAATAAAATGATTTGCATGTGTTAGCATATGTTCCCCTAAAGACAAATCTGTGTAAAGAAACAAAGGATATAGTATCCCACCCAGATCAACTACATCCTTGTCCTGGTGGACACAGGAAGATACAACACAAGAAAACATTAAGAAGATAATGAACTCTGCTGTCTGTGCAGTACATGTGAATGAAATGTCTTAGGGAATACATCTGACAAAAAACAGAATTCTGTCTCTTCAGCTTCTTTGTTCCCTTGGGAATGGGGGCAGAGAGACGAGAGAGAATACAGGATTTGCAGCCAAAGAAATGCAAGTTCATTTCTTGGCATTATTTTTTTTAAACTACTTCTATGACCTTGAGGAAGTTTCTTACCTCCTCTGAGACTCAATTTCTCACTCATAAAATGGGAATAATAAATATTCCATATCATAAAGGGTGCAGTGACTTATAAGAGAGACAACATAAGTAAAGGGCTCCGGTGCTTAGGGCAGAGTACATACTCAGTAAATGTCAACTAGTATTGATAACTAAAAATAAATGAGCAGCTCCTTGTTCAAGGGGTAGTCTTTGTAGAAACATTGTTGGCCTTTGTATTCTGGTGCCAGCTCCTCTTCTGTTTAGCAAAGAGGGATCTCCCAAGGATTCAACCCTCAGAAAGAATGAGCCTTGGTTTCTTTTAAGATGCCAGAAAGTAGAGGCAAAGGGAAGGTGGAAAGGGGACAAGCCAAGTTTCAGAAAAAAAAACCACTTCAATAGAAAACGTAAGGAAAGTTGGCAGGGAGGGGTGGGAACCAGGAGATGAAGAAGGAGGATCTGGGCGAGGGCCATCTGAGGACGTGGGCGCACAAGGACATGGTGTGGGGGAGGGGAAATGCTTGGAAAAATAGCCATGAGTGAGTCACAAATAGGTTCCAACTGGGCAACCACCCTGAGAACCAGAGGCCCTGTGTCCAGGAAACATACGGGACACCAGACTGCAGTCACCCTGATTCAGAGTGGGATTAAACAACAGCATGTGACATTGGCCATTTCAGTATCTCTGTCACTTTGTGAAAAGGAGGTCATCTTTTTTGGGGAAAGAATTGATCCTAATTCTGAACAAGTGGTACATGTAAGGCAAAAAGTCTAGGATGTTCCACACAGGATAAAATTACTCACTGTGCCTCACCAACTACCTAATCCATAAAAATAAACAATGAGTGTCCTGTGGTGATATCGTCAAACTGGCTGAATGGTAACTGCCCTGGTGGAGCAAAGCAAAGAACCTGAGACAGGGAGAGCATGGAAATTCAATCTGGGAAGTCCCGCAACTGCCTAGCGGCCTGAGCACTTCCAGACTGCACTACTCAACGCTCCATTTGTCTTGTTTGTTGACTGGCATGCTTATGCACGTGTGCCTATTACTCTGCGGCTTTGGATTTTGTAATCTTTGTTGCCAGATACTTGATCTGACAACTTTGAATTACTCCCATGGGTTCCACACAAAGTAGGTGCTCAATAAATATTCTAGCAGCTGTTGTTATCCCTGTCGGCTCTGCAGACCCAGACAAAGTTAGGTCAGCAATGTTTTGTGGTAAATTTTCTAAACTGTGTTCTGGGGACATGTTCTACCAGATGTTACATATTTTGTGAAGAAAGTGTCTGTGGCCATATTAGTTTGGGAAATGCTGGGATAAATGAAGATTTCTTCACTGGAAGGGTTTCTTGGAGCTTTAAATACGCTAGTGTGTATGGTAAATCTCCAAGAAAGAGCTAGTATTCAGAGTTTTCCTTATTCTTTTGACCATGTAAGTTTTTTCAAAGGAGCACTAACAGCTATCTGGAAAGACTGAAATACTGGCACTGGATCTCTCCATGCTCCACGGGCAATTCTGGATACCTTTCTCTGCATTGGCCCAGCCTGACAACAATCCCTCCATCTCTAGGAATTGTGTGGTGCAAGTGGACTTTGGGAAGTAGAAATACTTAGAAATGGCCACATACAGTTTTATAACTGGTATCATAAATTCAACATCAATACATCATTGGAAGAACTCTAAAACCAAGACATGGGAAATTTTTTCTTATAATCCAAAATGAGGAGACTAAGGCAGGTACACAACTATTATTTCATAGCCAGAACCAGGGCTGTCATGAGGAAGGAGCCAAACAGACGATCTTTTAGGCATGTGGTTCTACTACATAATTTGACAACTAACAAATCAGAGAACCTTAAAGGTTATTTAGTTCATTTCCTTTATTCTATACATGAAGAAATCCAAGAACCAGAGAGGTTAGGTGATTTGTTCAAGGTCACTCAGCTGGTCAGTGGCAGTGCCAGGGCTAGAGCCTGGGTCCCCTGACCTCAGGATATCCTATAGTCACAACCTGCTAGGCTTCTGTTATCTCGTGAGGAGGACTGGATGCATCGCTACCCCTCACTCACTCCCTCTGCCTGTGGGTCCTCAGAGGCAGGTTCATCCCAGTGAACAAGGGGTACATGCCAGGCAGGAGCTAACCTGGTTTGATGGTGAGAAGGTGAGCTGCAGGAATTGCTAAAGACACTGACTCAGGCAGCTTAAGAGACGGTGGCAGTGGGTTCTAGTTGGACAAAACCCAAAAAACAGAAGAGAGAAGAGTCAGGGCAATGGAAACCAGAGTGCCCAGAACAGGGCCTGTCATGTCACTGCCCTCAATGGTGACCTGCCTGTAGTTCCAGATATACTGAGGACTTGAACATCAGTCAAGAGAGGATTCCAGCTGTGTCCTGCAGAAGGGATTATGGAGGGGAAAGGCCCAGGAGAATGTAGCTTTGGGGCAGAATTCTAGAAGGGAAGCAAGAAGGGAAATAGCAAAAGTTGGTGCAGTTGCTATGCGTATTCATTAGGAATGAAAGGAGAAGTCAAAGGAAGAGGCGAGAAACTTCCTCAGCTTCCTAGAGGAGAGGGGGATAGCAGGAAGAGCCCTCCTGGGAAAATTCCTGCCAGGAGTAGTTTCCAGGAGGGAAGAGCGGCTGCTCACTGATGGTGGCAGGAGCGGATTTGGGCTGGGGACCCTGATTAACAACTCTGTGGGTACAAACCAAAGGATAGAAGCTGCAGAAATTCAAAACTTTGGATGTGGGGAGGCTGAGGTGAAAAGGGATTTATTTTGGAGATGGGCCCATGTGTTTGACAGGACTTTGGAGTGATTTTGCTGAATGGGCTGAAGTTAAAGTCTGCTCATTTTCTTCAGGAGAGTCAGTCAGTTAAAGAAGTTTGTGGGGGTTGACAGTTTTTGAGGTGTGTTTACAGTTCCTATAAAAGTGACAGACCTGTTAGGGATGAGGAGGACCAGTTATTTAAAGGTTATATGAAGCCATGGCAAGAAGAGGTGGGGGTTAAACACAAGTCTTGCTTCTCCTATAGAGAAGGGGAGTTTCACTCCAGAGGGGCAAAGGCATGTTTTTTATGAGGCTTGAAAAAGCTCTTTAGAGAAATATTTACTTGGAAAGTGCTTAGGATGTAGATGGCAGAGACTGAAAAGTAAAAACACTATTGAAGTATTGAAGAGTGGCATATCTTATATCCAAAAACACCCCAAACTAAACCAAAACAAAACAAGATTGTGTTTCTGGGTTGTTGACTGGACAAATATTCTTTTCTCCATATAGTGGGGGCAGCCCATGTTTGAGGCCAGGGGTGCTGGATTCAAGTTTTAGCTCTAACATTCACTAACTGTGTGATACTGGGCCAATTAATTTCTCTTCTCTTCCTTCCACTTAAAACGGGCCTATGAGCAACATCTATCTTACACAATTGTAGGACTGAAGGAAATAAGGCAGAGGTGCTTTATATACTTCTATAAGCACAGTAGAAAGGTTAGCCAATTTTACTAATGGGCATGTATTCAATGATTTTATGGTATGGCATTTTGTGAGTCACCTTTATTTAATGTTTTTTTTTTCAACTTAGAAATTACAGTTTTTTAATTAATGCTTTATTATGTTTCTCTTGCCATTCCACTATACAGTCCCCTCCCTGGCCTCTCCACTCCACAGTGAACTGGAGAGCATCATGCCTTAGACTCATGCATAGAATAAGCCTACATTACACCCAGATTCACTCTTTAAATTCTATATTCTTATATTTTATATCCTGCAGCATAGAAAAAATTAGTAAAGAAAGATGCTTTCTATGTCCATGAGGTACTACAGATAAATTGACAGATGCTAATATAAGAGCAAAAGCAAATTTTGCTATGAGTTGATAAAAGTCAAGTGTATAATAAAAAACAAAGGATATCTGAACAGATATTTTTCTATAGGGTTGACAAAAATATTTATTTTTATTTTCTCCTAATTTTCTAAGTGCTGGAAAACACAGTCAAAAACTTAAATGTTGTAGTCAAATATTTTTCTGAAACAAAATTGATCCGCATATTTTTTTGCCTTTTAACTCTAAATGAATGGACTATAGCTTTTTATCTAATACATCTAACACCTGTAGCATATAAACTCAGGCCCAGATTTCCTAAAAATGCTGGACATGTTTTAGTATTTTAATGATAAAACCCAGATGTCCTGTTTTACATGCCCTGGAAGAAAAGAAACACACAGCCTTACAAAGAACACTCACCATTTTAAATCTGATTAAATTCTATGCCAAACAAGGACTGGAAAGAGTATGGTGTTTGTACAAACAATCTTTTAAAAAGTATTTTTCAAATCCACTTAAATGTTCTGGAAAACTCCTGAAATGTGCACCAGCAATATTTATTTACATTCCACCCCGGCACTTGAGTATGGTTTGGGGTCATGTTTTGGTGCTCGTGGTAGGAGTCGTGGTAATGACTGCCCAATCTGTGTTTCGAGGCCCAAACAGAAGGAACCCTGCTTTGGTCACTTATAGATATGACATGCTATTTAGAGCCTGGTGCTTCCTAAATGTAGCTTGGTATCAGAACAACTATGAGTTTCTTTAAAATATACCATGCAGACTACACCATGGAGTGTCTAATTCAGCAGATCTGGGAAAGGAAATAGGAATTTGTCCTTTTACAAAGTTCTCCTAAAGTGATTCTGATGGAGCTTGGAACTGCTGATGTAGGGTCCTGGCCATTCTTTCAAGTTTGCTTAAATGTGCATAAGAATCATTGGGGATTTTGCTAAAATGCAGCTTCTGCTTGGTAGGTCTGTGGTGTGAGTGGTGGTGGAA
Organism: Tonatia bakeri; assembly: GCA_004024845.1. Classification (NCBI taxonomy): domain Eukaryota; kingdom Metazoa; phylum Chordata; class Mammalia; order Chiroptera; family Phyllostomidae; genus Tonatia; species Tonatia bakeri. The sequence continues at coordinate 304,684 of PVIA01000829.1, forward strand.
GAGCCTGCATGCTCAACAAGTTTCCCAGGTGCTGCTGCTGCTGCTGGTCTGGGGAACCACACATTTCATTGTTCTCTGCTCTCTTCAGTCTCTTCCAATCTGGGATAATCCTCCGTATTTCCATGTCTTTCATGTCCTCTGCAATTTCAAACATATTAGGCCTTACATTCTGCAGGGGGTCCTCAACCTGGATCTGCCGGATACTTTCTCATCAGCAGACTTAGGTTACATTGTGTTGGCAAGAATGCCTTAAAGCAAAGCCGTGCTCAGCTCGGTGCATGACGTCACAGGGCATACGATGTCTACACTCCATACCACATGGTCATACAAATCTTGATCATGCAGCCGGGTTTCTACACAACAAAGCCCCATTTATCCCTGATAATTGATTATTATTTTGTGAGGAGATATTTCTAAAATTGCACTGAAATCCTGTTATCAACCCTCAGTCCACCTGCATTTTATTAATTATTGTCACCTGGGGGACTATCTACCTCTATGATGGCTGCCAAATGGTGACTTATATTTCTACCATAGTATTAGTTGCTTTCTTTAGTAAGAACAAGCTTTCCATTCTCATATATGTATGTATGTGTATTTATTTAAAAAAACATGCATAGACTCATGGACTGAAATTTGTTTCACCACGTTGGAATTTATGAATATCATAATGAAGCTGACACTGTTTCAAAAGGGCTCCTGGGTCCTTTGGACATACCTTCTTCATCACGTTTGAGCATTTCCTTATTTCTTAGCATAACAAGATGTTTCACTCTTATTTTTAATATTCTTAGGAAAAGCTAGTCATCCCTTGTAAATGGTTCAAAGCTGCTTTACATTTAAGCTACAATGGTGAGTAAATTCATAATTGTCAAATTAAATTTCACATTTTTAATTAAAACATTTAATAACACAAAAGTAAACATTAAAATGAGAGAGAAAGAGAGAGAGAGGGAGAATGCTGAACTTTAAAGTTGTAAAGACCTTTACAGGTCACTTAGTGAAACAGTTTCAAATTTTGGGACCCCAAGACTTTATGGGGAAGCCTAGCATACAACAGTGACTAAGCACAGCTGCTCTAGATGAAGGGAGCTTAAGTAAGAAGTGGGGTAGTCTCTTCAAGAAATATTCCCTAGGGCAGGGGTGTCAAAGTTATTTTCACCAGGGGCCACATCAGCCTCACGGTTGCCTTCAAAGGGCCAAATGTAATTTTAGGACTGTATGAATGTAACTGCTCCTTAACTAGGGGAAAGGACCTCAGTGCTGCAAGGTAGAAACAAGGTGCAGGGTCGGATAAAACAAGGTGGAGGGCTGGAATTGGCCCTCAGGCCTTGTGTTTGCCACCTGTACCCTGAGGCTCCTCAGAACATTACTTCAATACCACCATCCTGGTCTAACTCCTCAATCTCTAACTTAGGAGAAAGCATGCTTTACTGACCACTTTGCTATTTGCTAACAGTAATTTCAAATGTTTAGCCACATAGATTTGTTCACTATCTACCATTGGTTGATACATGGCCAGGAACCACCCATGGGGCTAAGATGTGGATCTCCACAGATTTCAGGACTCTCACATTCCTTCTAAATTATTACGAAGGGATATCACAACATAATACTGAAAGTAAGCTGTAATTGAAAAATTTAAAAAATGCACAGAATGGTGCAAAGTTGTGAATGAATATATAAATTATTGGGTTGGTCAAAAAGTCCATTTAGTTTTGTCTATAAAATATGAGACCCAATTTTCACTTTCACCAATAACTTTATTGATTTGGATATTTTGAGTATGTCGGCTATCTCCCACTATAGCCTTCTAGTGGGCAGAGGCCAGAGGTGCAGCAAACGTCTTCCAATGCATAAGACAGCTCCATAGCAAAGAATTATTTGGCCAAAATGTCAGTAGTACCAAGAAACTTCACAAACCACTCTTGACACATTTGATCAGTCACAGCACCTTCTCCATACACTGCACAAGTCTTTTTTTGCATTTCAGTTGAATTTTTAACTTTCTTGAAATAATAAAGTTAATAATACTTTACATTTACAGAGTATTAATAATACTCTGAAAATGTTGCATATCTTCTTCCATCTTCAGTATTGAAATGGCTACACAAAAATTTACCAATTTTGATGTTTTTTTAAATGCACACCGATATGACAACTGTCGCAATACAACCTAACAAAATTGTTTCAAATGAAGTTAAAGATAACTAAGAACTACTGGAGCCATCATATGGAAAAAAAATTAAATGAACCTTTTAGCCAACCCAATACATACTTTCATTATTAAAAAAAAGATAAGCGTGAATTTATTATCTCTTTCATCTCTACAATGATGTGCTTAACATAGGACACACTTTATCACCAGGTATTTTCAGGGTCAAACTGATATTTGGTATTTTTATAAAAAAAAGTACTGTACTGCTAAAAAAACAAGATTGTGTTGCACAGAACTGGCCCACTGATGGTACAAATTCCAGCTGTTCACAGGAGAAACAGGATAACCTAGGTTCCTGTCTTTGAACTTCTCAAATCATTTCAGTAAGACATTGAGGTGCATAGGATCCTCACAACTGCAAATAGAAAAGAGACGTGTCTATATGAAGACAAAAAAAAAGAGAGAGATAAACAACTCAACTGTCTTTCAATGGTGTAAGGGTAGAATCCCCAGCAGAATAATCAATGGAAATGAATCAACCATAGCTACACATACCAATATGGATGCATTTCAAAAACAAGGTTGAATGAAAGAACAAGTCAGAAAAGAATGTGCACAATTTGGTAAAACCTTCCAATGACCTCCCATATCATTCTGGTTAAAACTGAAAGTCCTTACAATGGCCTACAAAACTATACCATCAGGTGTCTGACCTCACCTCCTACTTCTCTCCTCCATTCCTCTGCAGCCTTCTCCACCCCAGCCACACTGACCATGCTGATCCTCAAGTGTGCCAGTCAAGGTCCCACTGCACCCCCATCTCCTCACACCATATGCTCTTATGGTTCCCTTTGCCTGACTGCTCTTCCTGCAGATGTCCAGATAGTTCTCTCCCTCAATGCCTTCCTGTCTTTACTCCTCAGTGAGGACTTCACTTCCCACCCTACAGGTTTCAGTAGCTATAGCCACCCTTCCCCAATGCTCCCCATTCGTCTCCCCTGTTTTTACTTTTCTCCCTAGTACTTATCATGCCATATACTTTTCTTATCATCTGTCTCCACTTAACTAGAATATAATCTCTGTGGGTAGAAAATTTTATCCGTTTTTCCACTGCAGCATCTCCAGACCCTAGAACAGTGCCTGGCACACAGTAGGCACTCAAGACATATTTCTGAATGAAAGACTGAGTGAACAAATGAGAGATATTTCAAGAGGTGTCAAGAAGCAAACAAAAGGGCTGGCCGACTGATGACAGGAAGGAAAGATCATTTCCAATTTGCTGGGCCAGAAGAGTCACTTTTGGCAGCCTGCCTCCAACATATAATTCTAGTTGACAGATAAACTCATTTAGGAATCTGGGGGATGCATTTTGGGGCTGCTCATCCTGGAAAGAGAGTTATGATGCTGCTCTACTCACAAGAAAATGTTTTAAAGAAGCCACAGTGCATTTTTTTCCTGGTTGAGGTGGCCAACTGGCACCTTTGTCTCAGACTCCTGCTATGGAATCCTCTCTCCCATGCTCTGTGAACTAGTCATTCAACAAACATTTGTGGAGCAATGTCTAAGTGACAGGACAGCACCCAGGCTTCATGTGCCTAATTTTACACTTTCTGTTAAACAGACCTTTTCAAATTTACTTGCATGCAACTGTATTTTACCTTCATTCTCATTCTCTTTCTCTCTCTCTCTCTCTCCCCTCCCTCCCTCCTTGCTTTCCTTCTCTTTTCCCCCCCTCCCAAAGTCCTGATTTAATATTTACTATTTTAAGCAATACATGTTTGCTGGAAAAAGAAAATTGAACAATATAGCATTCTATGCAGTGCAAAATCAAATTTCCTTCCTCCTTTCCTCACTATGGGTCACTATAACAAAATTTATCAGGTAGATAAGTGACAATCCCTGACAGAATAAAAGGTAGTAAAAAGGAGAATAACTTTCACAATCCTGAATTACTTTTTTATATAAAAGGACTTGCCAGGAATCTCAGTTTTCAACTCTCTGTAGCATGTCACACTTGTCAAAAGCTTGGCTGAGGCAACTGGTATTCAAGAATGCCATGGGTCATACCAGACATTCATTCCTTAGATTTTCTAAGTTTTATCTGTGTGTCAAGTAAGACTGCCAGGAAGCAACACACCTGGACTAGATTATCTTAGCTCTCCGCATTCATACCTTCAGAGAGGTATGCTTTTTAAATTATATCCTTTCATTGAGGGTCAGTATAAAATATGGTCAGAAGGAGACTGTTTCTGCAAACGTTTTTGTCCTCAAAAATGCTCTCGAAGGACACAAGGGCACACACAAAAATTCCTCTTGGAATTTGGCTTGGATTTTCTCATGACCTAGTGTGCTGCTGCTTCTTTTCCTTCTTTCTCTCCTTCCTTTTCTTTCCCCTCATTTCCACACTTCTTCTTTTCAGATAATGAGAACGCTGTAACCCATCATCTCTCAGTTTTTGTCTAGGCTACCAAGAAGCTCTTACCAACTCTTGAATCAATGGCATCAGTTTCTTTCTGTTTAGGAATGCTTTCTCATATCTTTCTGGACTTTCTTGTGTGACTTTAGCCTTTTTACTCTACCATTTTCAAAAGCTTCTTGAGAATTTTTTGGTTCTTTTTTTTTTTTGCAAGGGGGAGGAGACATACATTAACAAACAGTCCAATGCTGACATTTTACAATTTATTGGTAAGGAAAATAAGGCCCAGAGAGGTTCCCTTTGCTAAGAGCCACAAATAGCTGATTAGCAGAAGCATTCAGATAAAATCCAGGGGGTTCCCACCCTTTCCCTACCCTATATTGTTTCAGATTAAAGACTAATACTCCTGTCTTCACAAGTTGTGATATTCACTCAGCTTGATTTCCTCTGTGTTCTGCTTTTGGGGGGAGAAGCCAAGGCTGTGGCATGTCCAATTCTCTCTCTACATATCACCATCAATGCACCATGGACAGGGTCTAGCAGGGAGGGAGCTATTTCCTCACATCTTTTCATTTCTGCTTCTGGTGGCCCAGCTCCAGCAACCCTAGTGAATCCATTTGGGACTTCAGACATAAGAAAGGAGATATAGACAAAATATCTTTAGGAATCGAGGTATCTCTGAGTATTATATTTTATTGTGGAATGTGGGGTCACCTCAAAGTAGGACATAATGAGTTAAATGAAAGCTGAAGAACCCTATATTTTGAAGTTTGAAACCATGGATGTTTATACTCTCAAAGCAAGTTTAATTGGTTAGATTTAAAATAATCATTTCTACTTAAAACATTAATATGCAGTAAAAAATTCCTGTTTGTGCTTTCATGTTTTTTTATATGGAAAAATATGGCAAGTCTGAATATGGGTCTGGGAGGGTGAAGCTGCACAGATATTCAGGGTAGATTGCCAGGTGTCCATAGTGCTGTGGAGGAGGGATCACAAGTCGAGGGGAGCACAGAGCATGGTGGAGTGGGGCACACAGACTGGGACCCAGCTTTCCCACATACCAGCTGGGCGAACTCTGACATATTTTCTCAGTTCTTTGAGCTTCAGTGTTACCATCTATAAAATGGAACAACAGGATCTGTACTCCAGGACTGCTCAGAGTATTTGATAAGGTTGCATGTATAAAGCACACAGTGTAGTGTTGATTTATGGGCCCACTAGTTGTAGAACTAACACTACTGAGACAGGTTTGAGCAACTACTGTAAGCAGTCAGTAACTATTTTACCTAACCAGCTAGGCAAGAGTCATCAAGAGAAACCTGAGAGGACACAGTAGTCACGGAAGGTACTGAAAGGGGTGCTGGGGACATTTAGCTGAGGGCGGACTTAACTCTCTGGGATGGAGGCAGCTGCAGAGATGACAGTTTCAGACCAAAATTGAGAGTAGCCAAACTTATGTTAGGATAAATCAAATCAAGGAATAAAATCTGTACCTGGGAACTGTCTGACTTTGCTTGACTTAGCTTGTAGCCAAGGGACAAAGGTTTCTTCACATTGTCAGTAAGTCATAAATGACTAGCTGAGCATATAATGGGCCAAAGTGCCCCTAAAGAGCAACAATGGGGAAAGACTACAGTCCTGAGGTTGGAGCCCAAGGAGAAAAAACTCTCACAAACTGAGAGGTTGGAAGCCCTGAGTCTTGAGGGTTGGGGTTGGAGAGCATTAGCTTCTTTGGGGGGCTGGCAGTAAAGTTCTTGGTTCAGTTTCATCACAGATAGTGATTTGGATCTGAATGTAAAAACATCTTGCCAGAAACTTTCTGTTACAGGAAGCTCACTAGAAAGCAATGAATGATTAAACTGCTAGATATCCTTTAAAGGTATCACTATAATCATAGGGAGGGGTGAAGGGTACTCATGCCAGGAATAAATTAAGTTGATAAAAGGAATATGGGAAATGGGGACAACTGTAACTGAACTACAATTTAAGAGAAAGGAAGATGGGAGTTTCCCCTTGGTCTAAAATGTCTTGATTGACTGACCGAGATGGTCCAGATGTTTATATATGGACATATTCTACATGCCATGGTTACATTATATAAATATTGGGTTCTATAACATTTGTAAGTTTATCTCAGTTATACAAGTTATTCCTATTTGTTAATTTGAAAAACAAAACTAAGTAACATGTAAGAGAACTAAACCCAAGTTGGATCTTTTTTTATTAATTTGGCAGAAAGAGTGGCCTGTGATTTTGTGCCTGATATTCTGAATAATCATCTGCTGGATTTTTTAAAACCAATTCCTTCTCCATATTTCTTGAAGTTTTAAGAAAAAAAATGCCTCCCAAATATCTATAGTCATCTTTCTTTTTGGGGACCTCAAAGAGCAACAGTAAAAAATCATAATATTATATATTTCATTTGAAGCTCACATGATTCATGTTGTGCTCCCTTTGAAAGGCCCCCTTTGCCTTGTTTAAAATTTTATCAATATTAAACTGAAATTCCTCAGATAATTTTTTTGAGTGGGGCAAAGTGTTTTATATAAACAAATAAAATTTTTGGTCTTTGTATTTCTTATTTTGTGAGGAGATAACTTTTTTAAAAAGTAAACTTTGTATTTTAGAATATTTTTACATTTACAGAAAAATAGCATAGATAGTATAGGGTATCCACATACCCAGGGCCTAATTTTCTTTCCCCTTTATTAATGCTTTCAGTTAGTATGGTAAATGTGTCACAATTAATAAAACAATATTGATAGATTACAATTAACTGAGTTCCACACTTTATTTATATTTTCTCATTTTTACTGAGACAAAATGAGTAAAGTATTAAATTTAGTTAATAACAATGTAGTAATATTGTCTTGCCAAATTCTGTCTACCTGCATCCAACCTTGACTTCCCATGAGGCCCCTCGAAGTGTGCCGAGTACCCTCTCTAGGACCCATGAGCAATAAATTCCTGTTTCACTTTCCCTTGCTGTCTTTTCTGAACCAGGGCTCACCATCCCACACTCCACACTTCCATTTGACAAATATTAATCCAACAAAGTCACAGCAGGCTATAATCTAATACTACTTTATTTTGTTGTTCATATTGTTCCAGCTTTGGCTCCTGTGTCTCTGTGACAATTCCCCTTCATTGTGGCTTTTTGGGTACACTTCCTTACATTCTAGCACCACTAAGTGCTCCAGGTTCATTTTGTGTATTTCCTGGTCCAGTCTCAGAATTAGCCCTATCTCCAGGAAGCCCGTTATTGGAGAATGGTATTAGAAACCAAGATCTGGCGGCTAGGTGTGATTATTGCTCCTGGTGTGTCAGGTGTTTATAAGCACTTTCAGATGACAAAGCAATGAAATATATGTGTGTATACTAACCCATGAATATGTACATATCTATAAATATTTCTACATGTAACCATCTATATATCACATTAAACATTAGTTCATACTGATGTCACAGAAAAAACCTTTTGCTTCTTTGTTTCTTATGCCTTTGTGTTTTTAACATGGAAAAAAGTAAATTTCAAATTTGAAAAGTTGAAATGATTACATTTCTGGTCAGTTTTCCTGGCCACCCTCCCCACCCCCACTGCACTGGGGCATTTTAGATGGCCAGTGCTCTCAGTTGCTGCAGCTAGCCTGAATGCCCCACCCTGGGGACCCTGCTGGTAAGGCCCGCATTTATTTCTCCCACAGCACATCACACTGTCTGGCCTGCTGACTCCACTCCTGTTGACATCCATCACATCAGGTCACTTGTCTTTACAAAACTGACTCACACGTGATGATTTATTTACATCTTGGTCATTTATCTGCTTCTGTGAAAATTTCAAAAGCAGAGCCAAAACACTCCAGAAACGCATCTGAAGCAAAACCTTTTGCTACTTTAGACTTGCTATAACTCCCTTTTTCTGCCAAGATGTAAGGGGAAAAATGAAATATTTAGCTCATGTGGGAAACAAGTTTTACGTGTAAGAGAGCACGAGTATTGTCATCAGAGGCAGCACTATTTCTTGCCTACGTATAGCACTTTAGAGTTCACAAAGCACTTCTGCTTAGGCTGTTTCACTTTTATTTCTAACAATCCCAAGAGAGTAGTGCGACAGGGATTGACTGCTATTCTGTTTGCAGGTGAAAAAACTGAGGTTTGTGCTGGTGAGAATGTGGAGCAACTGGAACTCCCACATATATTTGGGAATGCCACATGACACAGACACTGCACAACACTTTCCAAAATAGTATAGTGTTTACCCAAGAGAAATGAAAACCTATATCTACCAGTTGGAGAACGTATTAGCGTCTTAATTCATAATTGCAAAAAAACTGAAAATAACCCAAATGAACTTCAACTGATGGATAGATAAATAAACTTGAATGGATATACACACAGTGGAATACTACTCAGAACAAATTACTAATATGTGCAATAATAATAATTCATTTAGCATAATGAATTTCCAATGTATTATGACAAATGAAAAAAGCCAAGCTCAAAAGGCTATTTACTGTAACATTCCATTCATATGACATTCTCAAAAAGGCAAAGGATAAAGAGGAATCAGATCAGTAATTCCCAGAGGTTTTGTAGTAGAGGAGGAGTTGACTGCAAAGGGGCAAAAGGAACTTTAGGAACAAGGGAAATATTCTCTATCTTGATTGCGGTGGTCATTGTACAAGTGCAGGCATTTGTCAAAACTCAAACTGTGCATCAAAAGGATGAATTCTGCTGTATGTAAATTATATTTCCATTTAAAAAAGGAGAGAAGATAAATTAAAAAAAAAAGAAATTGAAAGGAGGTTTAAAGAAGCTCTTATCTACTAAGCAACTTGTAAACAGTCATCAAGCAGAATCAGGAATTAAACCCAGGTGTTCCTTCCACCTTCAAGCCCAGGTCAAGAAAACAACTCCTTTTCTGTTCTTTCTGCTTACAATCCCAGTTATAGTGGGTACCCTAAGTGCTGACCCCTCTCTTCCTGTCCACACTTGGAAGCAGAGCTCTCACTTTTCCTAACTGGGGCATGCATTCATACTCAAGGACTTAGAAAGACAATAGCCACTATTTGAGGGATGAGTCTATATTTTAATGTCATGTTTCATTGTCAGAAACATTGTGAAAAAGGATTTGAATGGAGATTTCTGTAAAGAAAATATACAAATATGAGCCCATGAAAAGATACTGAACAGCATTAGGAAAAGCAAATCAAAACCACAGAGCTACCACTTCACACTTATTAGGATGGCTACAATAAAAAAGAAAGAAAACAGGAGGTATAGACATGGATGTGGAGACACCATAACCCTCATATGTTGCTGGTGGAAACGTAAAATGGTACAGGCACTTTGGAATACAATTTGGCAATTCCTTAAAATACTAAAACTAAGTTACATACAACCCAGCAATTATACTCCTAAGTATGCAGCCAACAGAAATGAAAACATATCTCCACAAAAACGAATACATGGAAGTTCATAGCAGCATTATTTGTAATAACTAAAAAGTGAAAACAACACAAAATATCCATCAACTGATAAATGAATAAACAAAACAAGGCATATCGGCACAACAGAATATTATTTGGCCATAAAAAGAAATGAAGTACTGATATATGCTATAGTGTGGATAAACTTGGGAAACATCATGCTAAGTGAAAGAAGCCACACCCAAATGACCACACACTCCATCTATGTGAAACATCCAGAATAGGCAAATCCATGGGGATACTAAGTACATTAGTAGTTTCCAGGGGCTGGGGTTAGTGAGAAATAAGGAATAACTGTTAATGTGTATGAGGTTTCTTTTTGGAGTCATGAATATGTTCTAAAATTGATTGTGGTAATGGTTACATAACTCTATGAATATACTAAAAAAACCACTGAACTGTATATTTTCAATGTGTGTATTGTGTGGCATATGAATTATATTTCAATAAAACTATTACAAAAGCCATACTGACAATAACAAACAAATAAAAAAGAAGTATTGCCAGGAGTAGGGAAAGAACATGAGGAGGGGGACTGGGCATTCTTGGCTGAGTAGTCCTGCCTCATAATGCCTGAGTGGGGTTCTTTCTTTATAAATTTCTCCCATGAAAGGCAAGCTATATGTTCCCCCACCCTAAGAAGTTTCCCCTCACTGAGCTGGGAGTATAGCTGCTTCTGAGGGCTCTACCCAGCTGAACAACCTGGTTAAGGGTGGATCAGACAAGAAATCACTATCTGAAAGGAGTAAAGAGGAGAACAATTCATTCTAAAATATACAGAACATAGTAATAGCAGACCCCTGTCACCCCAACCTGTAGACCCAAGCCCTTGAACCCATGGTCTTGGCTGTTGACTGGCAGACTCAGTTGAGGCCTTTTCCTTCTCCATGAACAGGGACATAGCAAGTGCATAGTGCATACAGGATTTTGCATTTGGTATTACATTCAATTCAGTTTAGCATAAGGTGTTATCACCAACTTTAACATTAGTACCTCTCTCTACCACCTCTGTAATCACTCAAAGAGCCACACAAGTATGTTGAGTTGTGCAAAATGGTGACCTCCATTTCCTCAAACTTCTTGATAGCTTGTAAATGGTGATCTTAAAGTGTTATAGTATTGGAAGCAAAGAAAATTTTCTTATCTATTCTAAATGCAAGGGATTCAGTTATTAGTTTACCAGAATCATTATCTTTATCATTGGTTATCTATTGAGTTCTTGAGACTGGGTCAATCACTGTGGCAAACACATTTCATGTCTTTTAATTCTTGCAAATCATTTCTTTTAATTCTTGCAACAATCTTATTTGTTGGGTTGGCTTTATTAGCACAATTTTATAGATGAGGAGACTGAGGTGTACAGTGGTAAAGAAACCTGCCTGGGGTCCGACAGACAGTAAGTGAGAGAGCTGGGATCTGAATTCCAATCTCAGGGCTGGCATACTCATCCAGAGCTGCCGCTTTGTGAACCATGTGGAGGGTATGCCCTGGAATTGTGCAGCATTTCTGCCACTTCCCACAGAGTATGACATTGAGTCATCCAGGCTGACAGATGTGAAAGGGAGAGAGGGATTAATGGAGGAGAAAACTAGACAGGTACACTTCAGGGCCCCCTGAATGTGGCTAAGATGCCCAAATAGTATTTGGCTGGCAATAGGAGCTACTGAAGAATGAAGAGCAGAGAGCTAACTTTTGGTATTCCCACCGGGACAAAGAATGAATATGAAAACCAAACAGTGAATACAGTGCTTGTTATTAATTGTTATATGTTTCTCCTGGGAAAGAATTGTAAAATTATTAGCCAAAGAAGGATATTTGGTTCTATGTGGATTTTTATTAGCAGAATATCTGGCTCCCTTATTGGCATAGATAGTTACTCATATTGAATTACATATTAAGTATCTTGCCTTGTTTGGAATAAGAAGAGTAACTGAATTTCTGTGTTTAGCTTGAAACTACTAGAATACAGTTATACTTCAAAACAATGTGAAGTAAACATTTTTGAAATGATCATGTGACATTAATAAGGAAAGCACATTGTAAGAAGCGATACAAATTTTGGTTTTTAAAAAAAGGCACTTTCACACCACAGTTTCCATGGATTTATCCTGTTTATCTCATCCACTGGTTGGGGATCAAGCTTTTGAGAGCCTAGCAGAGAAGCCCGCCTTTTGTTTACAGGCAGTAGAGAGAATTAATTTCAACTCACTTGCAGAAGTAGATTTCAGAGGAAGGGATTTGACAAAATTGTTAAACCCAGTGGAGGCACAAGAGGAAAGCTGGGCTGGTTATGTATCTGAGCACTGTCATTTTGAAATTCATTTTGGCCCCCAGGGTATAAATACACTTCAGTATTTTTGTTAGGATTGCCAGAAAATCAGCAAGTGTTCACTTTCTTTGGCCAACAAAAGCATGACTCTCTGTGCAAAAATTTTCTGCACATTTATAAACAAGAACATTTAGAAAATCCCCTCTTGCTGAGAGATATGACAACAGATATATTTAATTGTGCCATAAAATAAAGCCGATACAAAGGATACCATTGGGTTGATCAAGCACAGGAAAAGTTCTTATGTCGCTCCTCTGGCACAAACATATTTATATATTTTTAAAACGCCTGTCCAGAAAGTAAGCAGCCATGTAATATGAAAAATAGAGACTTTTATTAAAGAAAATGCAAGATACAAGAAACACTGTATATAGGACAATGATGCCTCAGTCCTCTTCAAAGTAGGCACCTTGGGACCTCACACAGTTCTTCCAATCACCGTCAGATGCCCCATCATATTTTCCTGAATATCATCGACAGTCTGAAATCTCTTCCCTTTCAAAGGTGACTTTAGTTTTTGGAAAAGCCAGAAGTCACAGGGCACCAAATCTGGGCTGTAGCGGGGCTGAGTCACCTGGGTGATTTGATGTTTTGTCAAAAAACTCTGCACGAGACATGATGTCTGAGTATGAGTGCAGGCGCGTTGTCATGGTGAAGTTGCCAGTCACTAGTTGCTCATATCTGCGGCCTCCTGAATCATCCGAATAGTTTCTATGGAGCAATGTTCAAGCTTAACACAAAATCTGATGCAAATTCATTGGTCTACTTGCTCAGACATCTTGAATGTGATGGCCACACAGTACACATGTTTACTGAACAGCATCTACTGCCCCTACTGACTAGGTAAAGTTGTCATTGCTCACACATGGACATTACAATCTACTCTCCTTGGCTGCCAGGTTACACTGATGTTGTGCAAACCATTCTCGTTACATTAACAATGCTGGACTTCCTCCAGACAGACATTGTCCTATTCCTCCGCCAAATCCCTTCCCTGTACTGTGCTGGTCTGATGAGCCACCATCCAAATTTTCACCTTTGTTTTCAGTCAGAGTTCTCCAGCAAGTATTCCCAGTCCATTATCTACATTTTCTCACCACTGCACCCTGGTTTTCTGTCCATACAGGCTATTGCAATGGTGGTTTCCAAGTGATCTGTGACCTCCTATCCAGATCTAAGGCAAACACTTTCCTCCCTCACAGAATCTCCCAGTTGAAAAAAGGCCACTAGATGATCTCAAACTTTCTGGCAAGCTTTTTCTGTGAAAGGCCAGAGGATAAATATTTCAGGCTTTGTGAGCCATTCAATTTTGGTTGTAGCTATTCAGCTTCACCACTATAGCGTGAAAGCAGCCATAGACAATACATCAATGACTGCACATGTCTCTGTTCCAATAGAAATTTATTTATGGACACTGAAATTTGAACTTTATATCATTTTCACCTATCACAAAATATTGTTCTTTCAATTTTTAAAAATCAGGAAAAAATGGCCCTGACCATGTAACTCAGTGGGTTGAGTACTGTTTCACAAACCAAAAGGTTGCTGATTTGATTCCCAGTCCAGGTCACATGCCTGGGTTGCAGGCTGGTCCCCAGTTGGGGACATGCAAGAGATAACTGACTGATGTTTCTCTTGCACATTCATGTTTCTCTTCCTCTCTTTCTCCCTCCCTTCATCTCCCTCTAAAAATAAATTAAAAAAATCTTTTTAAATATTAGAAAGAAATGCAGAAATCATTCTTGGCCCAAAACCTAAAACAGGTGGTAGGATGGATTTGGCCCCACAAGTAGACCAACCTCCCAAACCCAAACCAAGAATTTCTTCCCGGCTTTGTAGCCAGGCTCTGCATAAAATTTCTCCAGTTATAAGAAACTCACTACCTCAGAAGTATCCTGTATTAAGGTCCAGATGAAATAACTGGGCCTAGTTCTGCCTGCTAAAAACACAAAGAATAATTCAACTTGATCATCATGGCAACCCTTCAAATACTGAAATGTACCTATCCTGACCACCTTAGAAGTTGAAGTCTACCACCTTGGCACTATAGTTCAAGTTTCTTCAATTGTTGCTTGTACAACATATTCTTTTCATGTCCTCTCTGCTCCAGTCTGTAGAAATCCTTCTGCAAGTTTGGCCTCAGAAGACAACCCTTCATGTATGCCCAGTGTAGGAAGGGTGAGTAATGCTATGTTACTCAGCCATTTGTTCACCATTCTGGATTCCCTACCACGCACTTCTCTACTTCTCTGGTTCAGGACAATATGTGGTCATCTTGGAAATTCTTCCCCCTGTTTTTTTTTTATCATCCACACTGTCTGATTCTCTTGTGATGCCCACATTCTCCTTCTCACTGGATCCTTTTAACTGCCCTGACAGTGGGTTTTACCATCCTTGGAGCCTCTCACACTTGCTATCTTAGGAAACAGATTAGTTCTCATGGCTCAGCCATTCCTTCTTTAGCTACTGTTCCCAAGTTGCATGTACAGGCTTGATCCCATTGTACATGAGCTCCAGGCTCCTACCTCCCACTGCCTAGAAGGCATCAACTTAAAGACAATACTTTATTCTCATCCTCAAACCTGCATGTCCCAGACTAAATATCTCCTCACAAAGTGATGATAAGAATAACAGTAATAATAGAAATAACAATGAACATTTATTGAGCACTTGTGCTAGGCACTATCCTGAACTAAAGATTCATCATCTTACTTAACCATTATAACAACCCATGAGGAAACTACTCTTAGCTCCCTTTTATAGTTGGGCAAATAGGCTCAGAAGTAAAGTGATTTGGCCAAATCCACTGTACTAATATGTAACAGAGTCAGGATTTGAATGCTTAATCAAAGCATGAGCTCTTGACTACACTGGGTGGTCTTTGCAATTGGCCAGATGCTGTCACAGGTGGCCCATGAATTCCAAATGCCCTGACTGGATGGCCTGAAGTCAGTCTAACTTTATCATTCAGCCTTCCTATCTGATTGATCACTGCACTACTACTAAAATTCTTTTTCTAAGCCATCAGGAGACATTTTCCCCTTTTATTCTCACCAGCAGCCTACAGCAGATCCCTTGTCATCACCTGCTGTTTACTGCAACTCTCTCCTGATGGGTCTTCCTGCATCCATCATGCATGATCCTGCCCAGAATACATTTGATCAAGCTGGTTCTCTCGCTTGAAAGGTTCTCCCTGCCATTCACCTCTTTGCTATTCGTTCATTTGACCCATGGGACTGTCCACCTAACTGACCTGAAGCCTCATTCTAGGGAAGAGGAGATAAGGAGGTCTGGAACACACGTCATCTGTTATGTAATTTAAGCATTTCACATGTGCACTTTCTGTTCCTTAGTATTTTTGTCTTAGGTTATTTCAAGAGCAGTGTGTTCTGTAAACTAGAGAAAGAGCAGGAAAAGAAAGCTACAGGTAAAAGAGATTTGAGAAAATGCTGGTGAATTGTAAATGTTTTTGTTGCTGGACTTCTCAAGTCTTCAGCATGCTAATGTACACTGGACATATCAATACACAAGGGAAAAAGAGCTGAAAAGGTGTTTCTGTAAGGTACCGAGACACACAATTTTTTTTCCTTTCTCCTCTTGAGCAGGCTGAGAAAGCAGGGCTCTGAAGCACAATTTTTAGGAAAAGCTACTCTAGGACTGTCTATCCAAATGCTAGGCATGCATTAGAAGTGAAAGGCAGAGGTGATGAAGGGAGAGGAGTCCTGGACTGGGAGTCAGGAAGACAGACTAAAGCCTCAGATCCCCAGTCAGGGTAGTCCTATAAGGATTAAATAAAATAATGCATGTGAAGAGCTCTGCATAAGTGTAAACGCATGGTATAAATGTGCATATTATATGATTAAAGATTTTAATTTAATTATATCTTAAAAAAATTTTCCCCAAGATTGGCTGTTGGTTTCTTCACCTAAAAGTAAAGAAATCAAATTTATCTATAAATAGAGAGCTTCTTACAAAGTATTAAATTAAAGGACTATAAATACATAGATTTTTATTCTCTCCACTTGTAGGAAGCATTTGTTAGGCTTACATATTTGATTGATCCAAATAAAGAACTGTCACAAATATACAATGATATTACTTTTCATTGAAGAGAGTATTTTACAAATTACAAAAGTGACTCATTACAATATGCCAACTTCAACATGATTTGTGGTGGTTGAGGGTATATTGAGGGCATCAGGGTGGTTGTGGGTTCCTAAGGAAGGGAAAGAAGGGGACAGAGAGTAGAAGTCATGGCGTGCTGCCTGAAAATGCCAACAAGCTTCTTGTCTGTATTATTTATCCAGGCCAGTCCTGTATGTTTTTCACCCTAATGACACAATTTTAGTGTCTGTATAATGTTTAAAGTGTGAGGTGCAATAATAAGGAATGAAACTTGTTTTGTGTGAGGCTTATGAAATCTGAATCACAAGATTAAGGTCTCATTTTGTAAACCCATGTGGCTCAGGTCCACATGCCAGGACTGGAGGGACCTAGACCTCATTTTCCCCAGAATCTGCCCTGCTGAATCCTTACTTCTTTCTCTGCACCCTCTAGAGCTCTTGAAGATTTGTGTCCACACTACTTCAAGAGATGAGGCATTAAGCCCCCAGACCCTTATTCTCCCCCAAATGACAAACCCACCTGCCTCCCTAATATGATAGTTTCCCAAAGCACATTCTGTAAGAGGTGCCAGGCCTACAGGCACTTGGTACTCAAGTATGTTTGTGATACGCTGCATTCTGAATGTCCCAATGTACATTAGCATAATAAATGACCCGAGAAGTCCTGCCATGAAAAACAGACAAACAAACAAACCTTATTTATTGTTTGCCCAGCATGTGGCATATATGTTAGACCACAGAGCACTATTTTTCCACAGAATGCACTCTGAACTCCTACACAACTCACTGTGGAAGATGCTGCTTTGGTCTTACTTGGTCACTCCCTAAATCCCACAAACAAATCAGCATTTTATGCCCCCATTTCTTTATTCATGATTATTTATTTCCCCATGGTATAACTGTTTATTGTGCAACTAGATGCACAATACTACCTATATAGAAAGCCTGAGTTTCATCTGGGTTTAGTCACTTTCTAGCTATGTGATATTAAGCAAATTACATAGCCTTTCTGACTCTCAATTTTCTTATTTGTAAAATAAAGCAATGATTCCCACCATTCAGGGTTTTATGAGAGCTAAATGTGACTAGGTATATAAAGTGTTTGGTGTAGTCCCCATTACAAGGCAGAGAATTAAAAGTATCTATGTTATTATTTTCATCATCATCATTATCATCATCATCATCATCTAAATAAATGGAAGAAAAATTAGACATTCTCAACCAGCAAATTGTCAAATTAACCAAATTTTTCTTTTATTTTTTTTATGAAAGGATAATTTGACCCCCATATCATTAATTTGTCTTGGTTTTAGGAAGTTATTTCACAGAGTATCTCAAACTATACTTAGAGACATATGAGAAACATGTGTTGGATGATTGTAGAGTTAAGGAAAATCATACCTAGCTTAAATACACTTCACAAAGAAGTGACTGTTGGTTTAAGGCCAACTTAAAGAGCAGT
The DNA here is from genome assembly GCA_004024845.1 of Tonatia bakeri. Taxonomy (NCBI): domain Eukaryota; kingdom Metazoa; phylum Chordata; class Mammalia; order Chiroptera; family Phyllostomidae; genus Tonatia; species Tonatia bakeri. The sequence continues at coordinate 322,665 of PVIA01000829.1, forward strand.
AACTAGTGATGTGCCATAAGGCATTCTATTAATTCCTATTTGGTTTGATGTCTTTCTAACAATTTGAATAAATATACATGAGACATATTTACCAAACCTGAACATTAAAAAATCAGGAGTGGTAGCTAATTTAATACATAACTGAATTATGCTTAAAAATTTAAAAAAATTTCAACAGGTTTGAATGTCCAAAAAGATAAAATTTAGTAGACTTAGATATAAAATATTACATCCATGGGAGAAAACAACAAACTAATGCACAGAGAAAAGATGAGCTTGACAGCCATTTGTCTAGGGGTTTTAGTTGACCTTTAATGGGGCTAACAATTAGATACTGCTGATAGAAATAAAACAACAATAAAATTAGCAGGCACTAGGAGGAGGGGGATTATTCAACTGTAAGACAGAAGAGTCTCAGAACAGATTAGGCAGCCTTATTTTTAAGAATGATATTGAAGAATGATGTAAGTTTTGATGATATGGAGGATAACTAGCCTTAAGAGAACTAAACCAAGGAAAACACAATTTCTGTTCTCCCTGCCCCCGGGAGCTCCGTTAACATAATAGGCTCACTGAAATGGAGTGAAGTCTGTCTTTTGAAGATTTTAGTCAAAGCTGGGTAAGAATCTGCAAGGGAGGCATTCCTGCATTTGGTGGATGGTAGAAGTACAAGCTCTACAAATACCCAGGACTGCCAGAGAGATGAATAAATGGGTCCTGAAATCACTGGAGGCAAAAATAACAAAACTGATGCTGTCCTGTGTTGGGTACACGTGAGAAAGCAGGGTTCTTTGGGAAAGACAATATTGCTGGGAAAAACAGAAAGCAGCAGGAAAAAAGTAAGGCCAAATATGAGATAGTTGACTCCATAAAAGAAGAAAAGGCGTGAGTCTACAGGAGCTGAGCAGGGCTAACATTGTGTATATCACTCATTCATAGGGTTGCCAGGACTTGAAGCCAACTCAACAGCACGTTATACTCGGGAGTACGTAACATAGTATCTGAATCCTCCTCAGTGGTGAAGTTCATAATTGCATCTGGCAAAACCCTTTCCAACCTCCAAGGATCTGAAGCCTTGGTCATCCTCAAGGGAAATGTAGCCCATGTGGTTTCTCTTCCACACTCAGGGCACATACAGTCCTTGTCTCTCATTTGGCATGGATCATCACTCTAGTTACCATTTATTGAGCACCTATCCTGTGATAGGTTATTTATACATTATCCTGCTGAAATGTCCAAAGAACCATGTGAAATTGATAAAATTATCCCACTTTAATATGAGAAAGTGGTAACTGTCTATATGGTCACCCCATAAAGACAGGGAGTCAAAGCAGATCAATCTAATATGCAGAAACAAACAAAAAGAACCACCTAAAATAGGGAGACAGAGAAACAACCCCGACTGAAAGGAAAGACGGAATCCCCAGAAAAAGTCAAATGAAATTTGGGCAAAAAATTTATCAGACATAGAATTCAAAACAATGGTTATAAGAATGCTCAAGGGATTTAATGAGAACTACAAGGAACTTTATGGGAACTACAAGGAACTTAATAGGAACTAAATGCTGATGTAAAAGGACATATAAACTATGAATAAGAACCAAGTGGAAATGAAGAACACACTAGAAGGAATTAAAAGCAAGCTAGATGAACAGAGGATTGAATCAGAGTGTCAGAAGACAAGCTGGAAAAAAGCACCCAAGCAGAGCAACAAAACGAAAAAAGACTTAAAAAGAATGAGGATCATTTAGAAGCTTTGGGACAACATGAAATGTAACAATATTTGCATCATAGAAATACCAGAAATAGAAGAAAGGGAGTAAGGGATAGAAAACATGTTTGAAGAAATAATAAGAGAAAACCTCCCTAATTTGGTAAAAGAAAAAGTCATGCAAGTTCACAAAGCACAAAGAGTCCCAATCAAGATGAACCCAAAGAGGCCCACTCCAAGACACATCATAATTAAAATGGCAAAATTTAAAGACAAAGAGACAATCTTAAAGGCAGCAAAGGAGAAACAGCTAGTAATATAAAAAGGAGCTCCGATCAGGCCATGAGCTGATTTCTCAACACAAACACTGCAAAGCCAGAAGGAACTGGCACGAAATACTCCAAATAATGTAAAACAAGAGTCTGCAACCAAGACTACTCTATCCAGACTTCTGGCCAAGATGGAATAGGTAGACACGATGTGCCTCCTCACATAACCAAAAGAAGGACAACAACAATTTAAAACAAAAAACAACCAGAACTGACAGAAAATCGAACTGGAAGTCTGACAACCAAGAAGTTAAAGAAGACACATTCATCCAGACCAGTAGGAAGGCCAGAGATGGGCAGCTGAGTGGAGAGGACTCATGTCAAGGCAGCAGCGGGGGGACCCAGAGAGGCAGCAGATTGCGGACTAGGTGGTCCCACATTCGTGTGCAGATAAACTGGGAGAAACAATTGGGGAGCAGAACAGACTGTACAACCCGGGTCCCAACTCTGGGAAATAAAGCCTCAAGCCTCTGATTGAAAATACCTGTAGGGGTTGAGGCAGAAGGAGAAGCTCCCAGCCTCACAGGAGAGCTCGTTGGAGAGACCCACAGGGTCCTAGAATGTACACAAACCCTCCCACATAGGAATCAGCACCAGAAGGGCCCAATTTGCTTGTGGGAAGTGGGGGAAGTGAATGAAAACCCTCAGAGAGCAGAGCAAGTGCCATTGCTCCCTCTGGGACCCCTTCCCTATATACGGCATCATATAGCAGCGACCTGAGTTGTCCCACCCTGGTGAACACCTAAGGCTCTGCCCCTTACTATGTAACAGGTGCATCAAGACCAAAAAAAAAAAAAAAAAAAAAAAAAAAAAAAAAAAAAAAAAAAAAAAAAAAAAAAAAAAAAAAAAAAAAAAAAAAAAAAAAAAAAAAAATGGCCCAAATGACAGAACAGATCAAAGCTCCAAAAAAGTACAACTAAGTGATGAAGACGTAGCCAACCTATCAGATGCACAGTTCAAACACGGTAATCAGGATGCTCACAGGATTGGTTGAATTTGGTTGCAAATTAGATGAAAAAATGAAAGCTACACTAAGTGAAATGAAGGAAAATGCACAGGGAACCAATAGTGATGGGAAGAAAACTGGGACTCAAATCAACGGTATGGACCAGAAGGAAGAAAGAAACATCCAATCACAAAAGAATGAAGAAACAAGAATTCAAAACAATGAGGAGAGGCTTAGGAACCTCTGGGACATCTTTAAATGTTCCACCATCTGAATTATAGGGGTACCAGAAGGAGAAGAGGAAGAGCAACAAGTGGAAAACTTATTTGAACAAATAATAGAGGAGAACTTTCCCAATCTGGCAAAGGAAATAGACTTCCAGGAAGTCCAGGAAGCTCAGAGAGTCCCAAAGAAGTTGGACCCAAGAAGGAACATGCCAAGGTACATCATAATTACATTATCCAAGATTAAAATTAAGGAGATTAAAATTAAGGAAGCAGCAAGAGAAAAGGAGAGAGTTACCTACAAAGGAGTTCCCATCAGACTGTCAGCTGATTTCTCAAAAGAGATCTTACAGGCAAGAAGGGGCTGGAAAGAAGTATTCCAAGTCATCAAAGGCAAGGACCTACATCCAAGATTGCTCTATCCAGCAAAGCTTTCATTTAGAATGGAAGGGCAGATAAAGTGCTTCTCAGACAAGGCCAAGTTAAAGGAGTTCATCATCACCAAGCCCTTATTATATGAAATGTTAAAGGGACTTACTTAAGAAAAAGAAGATAAAAAATGTGTTCAGTAAAATGACAGCAAACTCACAATCATTAACAACCACACCTAAAACAAAAACAAAAGCAAACTAAGCAAACAACTAGAACAGGAACAGAAACACAGAACTGGAGATCATACGGAGGGTTATCAACAGGGAAGTGGGAGGGGGAGAAAGGAGGAAAAGGTACCGAGAATAAGTAGCATAGATGGTAGGTAGAAAATAGAAAGAGGGAGGGTAAGAATAGCATAAGAAATGTAGAAGCCAAAGAACTTATATGTATGACCCATGGACATGAACTAAAGGAGGGAAATGTGCATGGGAGGGGATGTGCAGGGTGGAGGGGAGTGAAGGGGGGAGTGGGACAACTGTAATGGCATAATCAATAAAGTATATTAAAAAAAGACTACTCTATCCAGCAAGGCTCTCATTTAAAATGGAAGGTGAAATATGGAGCTTCACAGATTGAAAAAAAGGCAAAAGAGTACATCTCCACCAAAACCAGCATTGCAAGAGATACTGAAGGGACTGCTTTAAGGAGAGATAGAGAGAGAGGAAACACAGGTACAAAGGGAAAAAATGGCAATGAAGTTCTCATTGAATAATACCTATGAATAATAACCTTAAACATATATGGATTAAATGCTGCAACCAAAAGACATAGGGTAGCTAAATAGATAATAAAACACAACCCATGTATATGCTGTCTATAAAAGACCCACCTCAGAGCAAAAGATTTACACAAGCTAAAAGTGAAGGGATGGAAAAAATATTCCATGGAAATGAACATGAAAAAAAAGGTGGGGTAGCGATACTCATACCAGACAAAATAGACTTCAAAACAAAAGTCATAACAAGAAAAAAAGGTTACTATATAATATTTAAGAGAGTAGTCCAACAATAGGATATAACCCTTGTAAACATATATGCACGCAATATAGGAGCACTTAAATATATAATGAAAACCTTGGAGGACTTTAAGAAAGAGACTGACAATAATACAGTCATTGTAGGGGATTTTAACACCCCACTGTCAGCAATGGATAGATCCTCTATACAAAGAAATCAACAAGGATATAGTGGCATTAAATAGAACTCTAGAGCAAATGGACTTAATTGATATCTATAGAACATTTCACCCCAAAGAAGTAAAATTACATTCTTTTCAAATGCATATGGATCATTTTCAAAGATAGACCACATGGTAGGACACAAAACAAGCTTTAACAAATTCATGAAAATTGAAATCATATCAAGCATCTTCTTGGGTCACAATGGCTTGAAACTAGAAACCACCCTCAAGGAAAAAACTAAAAATCATGCAAATACATATGAAAAGATGCTCAGCATCACTAGCCACTAGAGAGATGCAGATTAAAACCACAATGAGATACTGCTTCACACTGGTCAGAATGACCATCATAAACAAATCAACAAACAATAAGTGCTGGTGAGATTGTGCAGAAAAGGAAACCCTAGTGCACTGTTGGTGGGAATCCAGACTGGTGTGGCCATTATGGAAAACAGGATGGAATTTCCTCAAAAAACTAAAGAGGAACTGCCTGCTGATCCAGTTATCCCACTGCTGGGATTGTATCCTAAAATCCTGAAACACCAATTCAAAAGAACCTATGCACCCCAATGATCATAGCAGTGTTATTTATAATAGCCAAGTGCTGGAAACAGCCTAAGTGGCCATCAGTAAATGAGTGGATCAAAAAACTGTGGTTCATTTACATAGTGGAATACTTCACAGCAGAAAGAAAGAAGGAACCTCTACCCTTAGTGACAGCACAGAAGGAACTGGATAGTATTATGCTAAGTGAAATAAGCCAGGTGGTGAAAGACAAATACCATATGATCTCACCTATCAGTGGAACCTAATCAACAAAACAAATGAGTAAGCAAAAATAGAGCCAGAGACATGGAAATCAAGAAAAAACTGACAGTGATCAGAGGGGATGGGAGAGGGGGATAACAAGGGAAAGAATGGGAAGGGACAAGTCAAAGAATGTGAATAGAGGACTCATGGGCATGAACAATGGGGTGGGGACTGACTGTGGGAATGGGGTGGGAAAGGGGAGAGCAATGGGGGAAAAAGCGGGACAACTATAACTGAACAACAACAATTTTAAAAACCCTGTGTTGAATTTACACAATGGACACTATGCAGCAGTGAAAAAGAAGGAATTCCAATCTTTTGCAACAGCATGAATGGAACTGGAGACTATTATGCTAAGTGAAATAAGCCAGTAGGCAAAAGACAAATACCATATAATGTCACTTATAAGAGGACTCTAGTGAACAAAATAAACTAATGAACAAAACAGAACCAGAAGCATAGAATCATGGAATAGACTGACAACTGTAAGAGGGGACGAGGAAGGTGGGGTCTGTTTGAAAGGTGAGGGGATTAGTCAAAGAACATATATGAAGGACCCATGGATGTGGACAACAGTGTAGGGATTAACTAAGGAATGGGGGAGTGGGCTGGGTAGAGGAGGACGGAGATGGGAAATCTGGGACAACTACAGTAAATAAATTATAAATAAATTTATTTAATAAATTAATAAATTATAATTAATAAATTATAAAAAATTTAAAAAATAAAATAATAAAAAAATTTAAAAAAGAATTATCTTGTGGGGCTCTTTACAAATACAGATCCCTAGTCCCACCATGTATCCATGGAGCCAGACATTCCTGGGGCTGGGCTCCAGGCATGTGTGTATTTTAAAAATATTCTGATAACTTAAAGCCCTTCCCTTTACTAAGCTGATCATTAAAAACCACTGTTCAAGAAAATCCCATTAGATGTTTAAACATAAGCACAGACATGGAGGTCCTGATTCACAAGATGCTGGGTAGCCCTCCTCTATCGTCTTCTCCCGCTGCCCCAGTTTTGAGTACAGCCCCCTCCCTCTGAGTCCTTTCAGAAGTACAGATAGGACTTAAGATTTGGAATTTCAAAAGCCATTCCTGTTGGGGATGTAGATTTTGTGCAAAGTAGAAATAGAGATGAGGAAAAATATAGCAGAGATGGTGTGGTCAAGGGAGGAAGATGAGGAAATAAAGTAGAATTTTTGGCATTTTGGGCATCCTACATTCTCAGGCATTCTCAGTGCCTCAAAGTTGAGAGGGGAACTTTTAAAAAAAATCAAAGACCCGAAATCCTCCTTCTGCCTGGGTCATTTGGAAATGACAACTCATCCTAATGTTCTGTGACAATATTTACAGATACCTTATAATGCCATTCTTCCCACCATTTCAAGGACCACAGTCTCCCAATTCAAAGAGATGACTCATTTTCATATCAGGGAGTGAGCACATGGGTAAAAGTCAACACGGAGGTAAGCACATTTAAGTCATAATATTTTGTACCTGCTGTGAAGAAAATGGTTTCTTATTCAGAGAAAGAGAACCAAGGTGAGGGGAAAAATCTCCTTCAGCTTTAATCTAACAGAACCACATAGATGAGCCAAGAACTTTAGCTCTGGAAGCCAGATCACCTGGGTCCAAATCCTACCTCTGAAACCATAGGTCATTTAATTAGAATCTCTGAGCCTCAGTTTTCTCATCTGCTAACTGAGAAATAATAATATTTTTAAAATGAGATCTATTATTATTAATTATCCTGAAAATGCAGTTATTTTAGTGTTGTTTTTTTTTTTTTTGTAACCAACATTGAACCTTTACCATGACTCGGGTCCTCATTAAGTGCTTTACACCTTTCATCTCTCTGAATATTCACAGAAACCACTGGAGGTGGGAACTATTATTATCTGTATTGAAAGCTGAGGGTTTAGGTAGTTGGGTTGAAGTTATATGCCTGGGAATGGTGGTCTAGAAGCAAAGCAGGCCGACTCTGGAGCTGCACCCTGAATAGTGATGTGAGTGTGCCCCTTCCCATTCCAAGCCCTACCATTTTCTGAGTGCTCCTGTGTGTGAGCAGAATCCTGTGGGTGCTGATTTGCCATGGACCACCGAACATGATATGCTGTCAATTGGCTCCAGGGCAGAGGAGCCATAACCTTGCTCTTAGCACACTGCCCTGTGCTGCACAGTCTCTGTGGTTTAGCTGCCTACTGTATTTTTTAGTTCAGAAATTTCTGGACAGAGATTTCTGTTAAGCCTGGAATGTGCAGCGAAATGCTCTGGAGAATGAATCGACTGTCTGCTCTCAGAGGTGTGCCTCTGGGGAGAGGTGCTTTGCCAAGGAGAAATCTGGTTTTCTAAAGTGAGCTGAAACTTCCCTTGTCCTAAAGTGGCTTTATTAACAATTTATCTCATGAGTGTCCAGGTATGAAGAAGAAAATTTGTATAGCAGCCCTGAACAGATGATTTTCTTGGCTGTCTGCATAAAGGAGCGGAGGGGGAGCCTTGAAAGAGAACTTTTTAACATGGTTGAATGTACAAATTTAAAACAATATTTTTTTCCAAAATATTTCAAGTGAAGGAACACATCTGAATATGAGGTCACTGCCCTTCCCCATCCCATGATCATATGTCATACTGTTCCCTTATTGTGCTGAAATGGTCTTCTCTTGGCTGTAACCAGACAGATTTTTAGATGCTGGAATGTGCCAAAGTGATGATCATCACTTATGGAGGGACTCAGGCTCAAACAATCCTTTTCTGGGTAGATACCTATTTATACATACAATTCTTTCCCAGGGAGTTAAGCTGCACCTTGGCATTCTTAATTCAAGGAGTGACCTTTAAAATATTGATTTGACATGTAGAAGGAACAAGCAACAACTGAGCGTCACTTTTGGCTGCCCATGTTTGTGTGGTGAGAAAAGCAGGGTGATGACTGCTTAGACTGACCAAAACAGAGGGGGTTTGGAGAAGGTCACTGGGGGCAAAGAGGTAGGTGGAATTCTTCCAGAATCTTCTGGGGTCTCATAACTGCATTCCATTTTGGGCTCATGATCTAATATTGGATCAAGTAATCTGAAAGGAGGGCCCAGACAATAGTCTTGCTAAGAATGACTCAACAAACAAAAAGTGCTCCTGTAGGGCATAGAAAAAAGTGAACCTGCTAATAGCCTCTTGAACCCCCAAAGCAGTCCTTAGCTAGAGAAATCAATTAGCTGTTACACAAAAGAGTGTCTGTGGGCAGTGGGAGGTTATGGAACCAAAAATCATTCTGTTGATAGATCCTGAGAACCAGCTGTAGGTGCAGACCATGACGAGTTCCATCCCCAAAGGTCATCAATGGGTGAACAACAGGAGAGAAGCAGAGGCCACACTGAGGAGGCATAAGGTTTGAGAACTCGTGACTCAGAACTGTAATTACAGAATACATCCCTCTCTCTCACATTCCACCACAGAGCTTCATAAGAAAAAGAGGTGAACACATAGGGAATATAAGAATGATCTTCAATCTCTATTTGCCTCTCATCTCTTCTCAACCACATGTGCTAAATAAAGTATGTGAGCTCTTTGGTGAAATTATCCACAAAAGAATGCCTTCGTCTCCTCTAGAAAAGTTAAATAGCTCTGCAATTTATTCTAAGAGGAGTTAAAAACCAGCAAGATAAAAAGGAATGTGTACTAGGGTTAGAGGCTGGATAGAGGAAGAAAATGGGGGGGGGGGAGGACAATATGGCTCTAAACTGTCAAAGCAAGAGACTGTGGGTGGCTGGGAAGTGAGGCTGCTCCACTGGAAAGTTGAAAGAGAGAACACTGGCTTCTTGGAGTTTTAGCTCAGAACATAACTCTAGAAAGGTCTGTCCAGATCAAAAGGGTTGAAGGAGACCTGCCTCCCAAGCAAATGAAGCAGGACTGAGCCTACCCCTAGCACAGATCCTGACTACTCCCACTTGAGGGCTGACCCTTTGCATGTGCTTCTATGTACCTGCAAGGATAAAATGATGACTTCCTTTTCAGAAGTGACTCTGGTGTGCACCAGTCTCGAAATCAGGCAGGAGAAGGGGCAATGGGACAAACATTGCTTCTAAGCCACAATCTAACTTGATTTTAATGACATCTCCTGGCCTTCCTTAATGTAAGCCAAACCATTTCAGTTATTTCATGATTGCACTTTCAATCACACTTTAACCATATTTTCCTAAGAATGAATGTTATGCAACACTGCCTGAAAGGCATAAGGATTTTCTTCCCTTTTCCCACATCACAGTTAAGTCATTGTGTAAAAGTTGTTAAAATTCAGGAAATTTTTGGCTCTCGATCACGTTCTACTGACACTTGGGAGCAAGCTGACTCCATAGACCATGAATGAGTCTTGCTCATGACAAAAACTGGTTGTCTTCCTGTGCGGAATGTCCTTTAATATTTATTAACTGAAATTCTTTTATAAGTAAGACCTGTACATTATCCTCCCCTCCCACTGATATATTTATTCACTTATTCACATACGTGCAAATTCATGGACATTTATTTTATTCTACAGACCATATTCCAATACTACAATTATTATATTTGTTGTTTAAGCTTCACTTTCTTCATCTGAGTCAGGGACAATGACAACTGCCTTACAAAACTGTCCCAGAGTAAATAAGAAAATATCTAATACAGAGCACCTGGTAAATAAATGCTAGCTGTTTTCCTTCTCTTTATTTACAGAAGGTAGAGCCATTCTGATTTGTAGGCAAAGCCCTTCTAAATAGGTGAAGATCTGGATTTAAGAATTCTCCCTTAATGTAATGCAGCTTTTCTACCCTAAGGTATACAAACAACAAACTGGAATTTAGCTATTCCAGTGTTGTCTAGTGAAGGTCATTTGGGATATGCCTGTAATGACTATATAACACTAAACACTGATTTTTAATCAGCATGCCCGTAATTTGTATGAAAATAGATGCTTGAGAATACTCTAAAACAGACTGTTCTCTTGAGTAGTTTAAGTGTTTTCCCAGAAATCTTGTTTACGTTCTGAAGTTGCTTAGATAAACTATTTTCAGAGATAGTCCAAGGCATGCCTCAACCCAGTTGTGGTTCGTATCATCATTTACTCTAAACTAGTGAAATCACTGATCCCCTTTGATTCCCAAGGTTATAATAGTGAATGTGAGAAATCCATGTTTTCTTCCTCCAAAAGTTAATTTAAAATTAGATTTTAAAGGTTTGGGCAAATCTCTTTTGAGTTCAGGTAGAATTTAAAACAACAGTAACAACAACAAAGGACAAAGGCAAGGTCCTAAGCTATGTGAGAATGACTGGATCTGGAAGTTTAAAATAATTCACAAAGTACAGTAAAATCCACATAATAAATCACAGAGTTCAGTGGAACTTTCATTTCCCACCCAGTTTTATCAGTAAGGAAAAAGAAGAATGTCAGATTTATTTTAAAAAACAATGTTAGGGCAGTGTGGTTCACAAGCTCTCACATGGACTCCCAAAGTCTGTCTTACTCAATTTGGTGTACAACCAGGAATCTGATATTTTGTCAGGTGCTACCCCCCAATATGAGCCTTGTTACAGGTGGAAGGCAGACTACCACAGTGGTTCAGAGCTCAGGTTCTTGACAATGTGGTTTTAAATCCCACTATTGCCAACTACCACCCTTGAAAGCTTAAGCAAGTGACTTCATCTCCTGCTGCCTCAGTTTCCCCATTGGTAAGGTAGGGTTAATGATGGTATCTGTCTACCAGGGTTGTTATGAGGAGCAAATAAATGGTACACATAAGTGATCAGCATGACAATACTCTATGGAGGTCAGTAATTCCTATGGATAATGGATCTCCCTTTGAGAAGCATGTCTGGGCACAGAACTAACTGCTTGGGCTGAGCCTCTAACACTTTCTGCATTCACTGTGCCTTACTATGGTCACTGACATTTATTTTACATCTATTACCAGGGTCATGATTGGCAGGCTATGGAGACTGTGAGGTGAACTGCTATCATTACAAAGTGCTTAAGTAACAAAGACTGATTGATCCTCTGTCAATCAGAGATGTGAAGAACCAGAATGGGAGTATCCTCTTAGCATTTAGGTAGTTTATTGGATGACTAAAATAGTAAACTACTACATTTGTAGAGTTAACTCAACCACCAACCAACACATATGGAGACTGAAATTTTATGTTTTAATATTCAAGGCAAAAGAAATTAAGCCTAAAAGACAGAAAATGTAGAACAGAAAACTCTGGGTTTGGGGATTTACTATGGAGGAAAAGTGTTCTTTAAGCCCAAGAGCACAGCATCCAGGACCCCAGCCTTGCATGGAAACCTGCCTCTCCTCCTTCCTGTCCCTGTCCTTGCTCCAGGGCCACAGTGTGTCAGCCATTGGCCCTTTTCCTCCTTGTGAGCAACCAGACCTCTTACATTGCCTCCATCGTAAGTGTTCCCAGACTCCAGTCACAGCTGTCTTCTTCAGAACTAGTTTCTGGTAAGGTCTCAGGGGCCTTGGAGGGATTTCCCGGGGGATGGGGATCTTGATGGGATGCAGAGGGCAGGAGTGGGGTGATTCATTGCCTGTCAAGCCCACATTCTTCCCTGCTCTCCTGACCCAGGTATTGGTGTTTAGTGTCTGCTGAGGCAGCCTAAGGGTAGAAAAGGGGGATAGGCTAGATGGATCGCATGGTCAGGGATCATGTTGTCCAAACTCAAAATTGAGACACAAGGTCTTAAAAGCACCTGTAGGAACCAGGGGGAGAATATTTGAATGGACCCAGGGCAAATATTTTGGCAAGCGAGGCAATAAAGGGTGGGGACTGGTTGTCCAAAGGACTTCGTAATGACACTGGGTGAAGAGAGGATCACTTATGTTTCAGAGTTGGTTAGAGTGAAGTGAGAGGGATGATGACAATGTGTTGCCTATCTCATTGCCTGGAAAGGAAGCAGCCATCATGGAAGTGTCAACACAGATAGGTAGATGAGATGTCAGTAGCAGACAAACCTAAAAGGAGAAATATGCTTAAAAGTCACTTATTAGCAATTCTTACACAAATATCTCAAAGTGCCTTCTTACCTCATTAAATCTCATCACAAGATCTTCAAGGGCATTGTGCTCTCCATTCTGAGGGTTAAGAATGGATGCTGAGATGGATGCTTTGAGGCAGGGCAGGGACCTCTGACATTCTGGAGTGCCCAAGTTCTGGGTCAAGAAGCAAAGATAGTCAACTGGCAAGACCCTTCGGTAAATATTCTGCTCCTGCTCCATCAGGATGCTGGCAACTTCCTCAGGAAACTGGATGAGGGGTTGCAGATCAATCAGTTCCTTGCTGATCCCAGCTGAACTTGAAGGGAGGGCACTGGAATTGGCCATAGAGGTGCCTGGTTGGCGTTCTGAAATAAAGCCACAAAAGTCATGGTCACATCAAGGTTAGTATCCCTTACAACAGAAATTACTCGAGAGCCATTCAAAATCTTGTATGTTTCTTTATCAAAGTTTCTGCTGGGTGAATCATTCTATACTATCTTTCTTGTTATAGAGACCAGATATCTGCTCTGCTTGCTTCCTTCTGCCCTTTCCTCATCCTGGGGCTGGGGGTATGCACAGTTTCCCATTTTCAAAAGCAAAACTGATCTAGCACACTGTTCTCTAACCAGTTCACTATTATACTTTGCAGAGTAGTAGAGAAGTAAAGAATACCATTTGCCTCCTCATCTTCCAGTGCTAACCATCACAGTGAAAAGAAATGTGACAAGAGTACGGGCACAGTCATTGAAATGGAAGAGGAAAGAAGGCTGTAGGGGGAGGAGGCATGCACATGTCCATGTACATGTGTGTGAACATGTAGGAGAACCAGGGACTCTTCATTTGAGGTTTCAAAACTTCATGGTCTACTCTGCGAATACCCCACTCTTAAAACTCTGATTCCACTGAGATCCATTTGGGGATTTTCAGGGATAGAACCACTAATAAAAGTAAGAAAGGCACAGGTAATAAGGACATATACCTAAATAAATAAGTCTTCTTTCCTGGCCCAAAACTGGTAGTAAGAAGATGGCATGGGAGAGAAAGTGGTAAGAGCATTTTACAGAAGTATCAAATGGACCTGTAGACTCAGTGTTATTCCCTCAGCACAAATTCACTTTATTTTGACCACTACCTCTCCAATCTGTCTGTTAACTTCCTCCCTATGTCATTCATTTAGTCACTAGTCATCCATCAATTCATTCAAAAACTAAAAATCTATGATGAGTCCTAGAACAGAATTTTCCAAAGTATGATCAGTTTTGTGGCCAGCTAAGTTGGGCAAATCTCATATTCTTGTCACAAATTGTATTCCTGGAAATACATGAGGCACATGGGTAAACCTATAAAGATTCAAAAGGATCTGCCAGTAAAGAAATCTATGTACATTGCTTAACTCAGTGTTTCTTCAGGGCCATACTTTATGTAACACCTACTATGCCATTCTGCGTGACTAGTGATGGTTGGAACCACTTCAGGAAATGCTGCCCTGAGGGACAAGCTGTTCTTGCTCTCCATCCAGTTCACATCTTTTCCCTCCTGGCAGGTCCTCCCTGCCAGCCCTCCTTCAAGCTTCTTCTCCTGGTGCTTCATATTTGAAAGTAGTTAAAAGTAAGGCAGGTGATCAAATTTATATGGCTTAGATGGCCTCACTCTTCAACTTTGTGAATAGTTTACAAAGTGGCTGGGTTTCCTGAAAATTGAGTCAGAATGTGGTCTGATGACAGAGACAGACTATGGTTTCTGAATATGAATAATTTATGTACAAGGAATTAGCCATATATAGGAAGTCTTCCCAGAAGTAACCAACTCTAAGTCATGATTTCAAAGCACAGCACTCTGTGAAGAAAATAAAAGTAACTGCCAAGTCTTATGAAATCACTTACTTAATATGAAAGAGATAATATAATAAAATATGTAAGTAATCTAAGATAAAATGATATATTATAAACTGCAATATATCTTGAAATATGAATCACATGCTGTTATAATGAATAAAGAGTCTAATGATTGGTGAGAAATAGGTTTCAAGGAGCCCCAAAAAAACTGAGGAAGAAAAAGAAGCCTGGTCAGTGTAACCCTAATAAATGCAGTGGCTCATGTGTCTCAGTATGAGCATGGTATCATACTCAAAGGAAACACAAATCTGATGTTAGAACCTTGAAACATAATGTAGACCTTTAATGCAGGTTTCCTTAAAGCAGGATTACTCAGGATTTTTTTTTTTATCATTCACCACAAACAAACATCCCAGAAATATTCTTGGACATAATTTTCTGTCCTCCATGTTCCACACTTTAGTAGCTGTTAAAAAAACAAACTCAGAAAAAGAGATCAGATTTGTGATAGTGACACATAAGGAGTGGAGGGAGGGGGAGCTGGAGGAAGGTGATTCAAAGAACAAACTTCCAGCTATGATTAAGTACTAGGGATTTAATGATGACTACAGTTAACATTGCTGTATGATACATATTCAAGTAGTTAAGAGAGTAAATCCTAAGAGTTCTAATTGAAAGGAAAATATGTTGTATTGTATGTATCTCTATGAGATGATGAATACTAACTGAACTTACTATGGTCATCACATCACAACCTATGTGAGTCAAATCATTATGCTGTGCACCTGAACTTGTTTGGTGATGTATGTCATTTACATTTCAATAAAGCTGGAAAAATATATTTCTCAGTTTTTCTCATTCTTGCTGACCTCTCCTTATAATTCCTTCCTTCCCCTTCACATGACATGCTACCCCAACTCTCAGCCTTCAGTCACCATCACCCTTTCTCCCAGTAATATGGGCAACCCTACAATGGGTTAAAGACCCAGCAACTCTATAGCCCTGGATTCTTCCTCATCAATTGTTGGGAAAATTTCATAAAGCCCACTGAAAACTTTAGTTCTTTTATTGTGAAAAAACTTTAGAAAATTCCTGGTAAATAAAATGATCCACTTCATTTCCTGTCAATGTTTGCTCTCAGCCCCATGCTCTTCAGTTAATGATTATTCTACAGAAGAAGGGCTATGTCTTTAGACACTCTCACACCCAGAAATGTTTACAATGAAACATAATATCTTCAAGTTCTAATTCTCTGCTCAAATAATAGCTTCCTGAACTAAGTGCTTTAGACAGATTTCAGGAGGTAGGCAATATCACCCATTATGCAAGGCTCACATAAGGTCACATAAGTAGTAAGCCAGGAAGCTGGTGTTTGAGTCAGGGTCTATTTGACTCCAGGGCTCATGTTCCTGATCATTCAGCATATGGCCTGTGCAGCAACAACATGCCACATTAACACTCTGGTTTTTAGATGCAACTCAAGTGACTTTAGTTAGTATAAATCAACTTCTTGAGCTTATTTGGAGTGATCTGATAAAATGAACTCTTCAAACTCCAAAGGTAAGGATTTGATTCTGGAGGGTGGACAGTGCCCCTCCTTGGGGTCGGTCCCTTCAGGTCAGCCTGAAATCATCACTCCAAACACTACACTACACCACATAGGAATGGAGCACACAGAAACTCAGAAGTGCCCTCTTCTTTCCTTCTTATTAGTTTGTAAGAATGTTCCCATGTTTTAAACCAGTATTTGCCAAAGTATGTTACACTGAATTCATGCAAAGCGTGGTTCCTTGATTAACAATTTGGAGACATACTAAGCTGAACAAAGTCAAACAAACTCTCTTTTTCTGGTTTAACTGCAGAACTTCTCAGAGGCTTTAATAATTCTCACAAGGGGGATATAATTTTATAGCTGTCCTCAAAGTTGTGGTCTGTCTCTATAGCATTCACGTGGGAATTACACTCCCTTCACACTGTGGTCATCACACTCAGTGACTCCAAATGGGGGAATAGCACCTAAGGTGTCTGTGAGGTTAGCTAGTTTCCAAGGAAGCTTAGTCTGACATGTTCCTGGAACCCCATATAAAGGCCTAAGGATAAAAGAGGCTTATTTAGGAAACTACAAGTCATTCTCAATGGTTGAAGCATATTTCAGAGAGATGGAGCATCACTGTAGAAAAGAAGGAAGAAAGCTTCATTTTCCAGAAGGAAAATGATACAGGTGTGGCTTACAAAGAAATGAAGGCAGATGGGGGTAGTGGGATGGTCAAATCATATACATGAAGAAATATCACCCTTGAGTTCTGGGTCTCTGTGTGGACCTAGGTAATCAGCCCACTTCGAGGGAGGGAATTTGGGCCAAGTCTTCCCTTGAAGGATGTGCTCTGACAGGCATCCTCTCTTGCCATCCCCACAGAGTCCCCTCATTCCTTGCTTCCTTTCTTTCTGGTGGTAACACCCCTGATCTTGTCCATAAACTGTCATTCCCAGAGGTTGTTCACAAATTGTGCAGCCCAGAAATATCCAGAAAAGCCTCTCTTCTTGAGGATAACTTTTCCTTGATAATTGTTCACCCACTGTCCTAGGCACAGTGCCTTTGGGGAACTCCCCACCCCCTGCCCCAAAAGTCTTTCCTCTCCCTCAGGGTTAGCACTTAATTGTTCAAAGATGCTAGTTTACATCCAACCCCATGGAAGAGGCTCAGGCTTTGGTGGCACTCTCTCTCTCTCTTTTGGTCCATATCAAAACTAAAAGTATTTGGTTTATCTTGCTGTGCCTCATATGAAAATCTAGAGTTTACCAAATAATCTCATATCATTTGCATAATGTTAGGGAGTCATGACAGAAAGGCACTGCTAATCCTCATTTTTGTAAAGCTTGAGTGAAATAGCTATGTGACTCGCCCAAGGATCCAGCTGGTGAGTGGTCAGCCATGGAACTGGCAAAAGTTGAGATAGAACTGGAAGATTCTGGCTCCTGGCCCACTACTCCGCATTACCCCAAGCCCAGCCCAGCCTGAATTATCTTGGGTGTGCTCTATATCCAGGAGCCAGCCTTATTTGCTGCCAATACATCTGACTGGATTAAGAAAGGGCAAATGGAAATCCATTCATTCTTTTACTGAGTGCCTATTATGTGCCAGGTTTTGTTTCAGGCTACACTGATGTTGGAATTTAGTGAGCAAGAAAAGATCCTTGTTCATATAGAATATTGTAGGAGAAGAAGCAGATAAACAATAATATAATGTGAGTGTGGGAGGGTGGAGGTGGTAGATGCAGGTGGGGAAGGGGCATGTTTTGCAAAGGACATACTAACTAGAATGCTAGCAATTTCCTCAAGTTTTTCTGCAAAAGTTTTCAAAACTTACCATCCAGGATGCTCTCAGATTGGTCATCCTGATACTTTTCTAGCATCTCAACAATAGCTACTCACCTAGATCTTGCACCTTACCATTTGTTAGCTCTTTGCATCAAGTAACTCATTTAATTGTTATGAAGAACCTGGTAAAGTGTGTGCATAGCAACAGTGATCCTGAGAAAGAACAAAGTTTGAGGAATCATGTTACCTAATATAAAACTATACTATAAGCCCGCAGTAATTAAAACAGCATAAAAACAGACATGTAGATCAATGGAACAGAATAGAGAGCCTAGAAATAAACCCACAACTTTAGATAAAGATAGTTTAGGCTAAAGATAGTTTATCCAATAAATGATGTTTGGAAAATTGGACAGATATGTGCAGAAAAATGGAACTAGACCACCTTCTTACACTACACACAAGAATAAATTCAAAATGGATCAAAGACTTAAATGTTAGAACAAAAACTATAAAAATTATAGAAAAAACATAGGCAGCCAAATCTCAGATGTTGCTCATAGCAATATTTTATCAGCTCTATCTCCCCAGGCAAGGGAAACAAAAGAAAGATAAACAAATGGGGCTACATCAAATTAAAAGTTTTTGCACAGCAAAGGAAACCATCAACAAAATAAAAAGACAACCCACTGAA
The DNA here is from genome assembly GCA_004024845.1 of Tonatia bakeri. Classification (NCBI taxonomy): domain Eukaryota; kingdom Metazoa; phylum Chordata; class Mammalia; order Chiroptera; family Phyllostomidae; genus Tonatia; species Tonatia bakeri. The sequence goes on from PVIA01000829.1 coordinate 341,149, forward strand.
TGGGAGAACATATTCGTATATGTATCTGTTAAGGGGTTAATATCCAAAATTTTTAAAGATCTTACAAAATTCAACACCAAAATAACAAACAATCCAATTAAAAAATGAACAAAGAACCTGAACAGACACTTCTCCAAAGAGGACATACAGAAGGCCAACAGACGTATGCAAAGATGCTCAATGTCACTAATCATCAGAAAAATGCAAATTAAAACCACAATGAGATACCATCTCATACTTGTCAGAACAAACAACAAGTGCTGGTGAGGATGTGGAGAAAGGGGAACCCTTTTGTACTGTTGGAGGGAATAAAGACTGGGGCAGCCACTGTGGGAAGCAGTACAGCGATACCTACAAAAATTAAAAGTGGATCTGCCTTTTGACCCAGCAATTCCACTTCTGGGAATATATCTGAAGGAACCCAAAACACTAATTCAAAAGAATATAAGTACCCCTACATTCACTGCAGCATTATTTACAATCACCAAGATATGGAAGCAGCCCAAGTGTCCACCAGTAGGTGAGTAGATAAAATAACTATGCAACATGTACACAATGGAATACTACTCGGCTATAAAAAAGAAGAAAACTGTACCCTTTGTAACAGTATAGATGGACCTGGAGAACATTATGCTAAATGTGATAAACCAGTCAGAGAAAGACAAATACCATATGATTTCACTCATATGTGGAATCTAATGAACAAACTGAACTAACAAGGAAAGTGGGGATAGACTCATAGATGGAGAGCAGGATGACAGCTAGTTGGGGGGATGGGGGGTTAGGGAGTGGAGGGATTGAGCAAAAAGGAAAAAGGACTCATGGACATGGACAAGTGACTGCTGGGGGTGGGCGATACAAGGGGATTAAATAGTAATAAAATACAATAGAGATTAAATTTAAAAAAAAGCAAGTATGATTACACATAATGAAACAGAGGTCAGAAATGTTCAACAATTTGCCTAAAGACATCAAGCTACTGAGATGGGGTTGGAACTGAAATTCAGCTCTGACGCCCATAGTCCACCCTATATTGCCCTCAGTGTTTTGAGGGATCCTCTGCATTCCCCCTGTTTCCTGCAAGGCTGTCTGTCTCTCTGGGTAGGGAGAAAGGAGGCTGGTGAGTTAGGCAGGATAATACCTTATAAGAAACTGACTTTAATGAAAAATAAAGCAAAGTACTCCCATTATATTTTGATGGTAGCTTAGTTTTTATCTATGTATCTATCATCTACCTATTCCTTATTTACAAAGAGAAAACCTCTGGGAGAACCTGACATGCAGCTCTGCTTCTGCAACATTATCATTCATTCTCATTCTGAGTGGCGATGAAATGAGCACAAGCTTTCAGGGAAAGCAAATAAAAAATGTAAACAGCATACCTTTGTCCAAGCAATGCCACTTGTATTGATGTTGAAAATTTTCGTGATAAATTTAAGTGAAAAAAAAGCAAGTTGAGAACAATGGAAATATGATCTCATTGGAGGAAAAATAATTTTATAAATATTTAATGTTTGTATATCTGTCCAATACATACCAAACTAGTAAGTGTTTATATATTGAACAGTTCTGTTTTAACTTTTTTAATATACATGAGACAGTATTTTTAAAAAAATGCATCAAAATGATATCTGAAAAAGTCACCCAGAGAACAAAATTCAAATCTTCTGATGGACCCAAACTGGTTCAGCATTTGAGTTGTTCAGATATTTTCCAATAAATATGGCAATATTGTTTTTGAAAAAATATTTCAAATTACAATTAGGGAAGAAAATCAGAAAAACTTTTTTTTTTTTAAGATTTTATTTATTTATTTTTAGAGAGGGAAGGGAGGGAGAAAGAGAGAGAGAGAAACACCAATGTGCGGTTGTTGGGGGCCTGTGGCCTGCAACCCAGGCATGTGCCCTGACTGGGAATCGAACCTGCGATGCTTTGGTTTGCAGCCCGCGCTCAATCCACTGAGCTACGCCAGCCAGGGCAGAAAAACTTTTAATTAAATTTGTAGACAGTCCCTTTATTTTAAGCATTAGATTCATCAACTGCAATTTAATATTCTGAATGGTACAATTCCAATTATGTAAAATAAGACAGGAGAGGAAAGACATAGATTTCTTTTTACAAAAGATTCAGAGTTGGTTGAAAGACACTAACTCTCAGGTAGAGCTGAAAAATTGCTTTTCAACAGGAAAGTAATGGGTGTAGAGAAAGGCTAATTAAGAAGTGATTCTCATTATCTGTCATTGGTTTTCAGAGTAATAAATCAATCTTGCAACAAATGTATCTTGCCTATCCTCAATACTGCATGAAAAAGATGAGTTCACAAAATCAATGAAGCATGTTATTTCTAAGTCAATACTTTTAAAAAAAGAAAAAAAAAACAGTATGCCTAGACTGAGAATTAGATCATATTCAGATAAAAATTATTTGACTTAACTTTTATTTGAATATGTCTATGAGTCTAACCTCAAAGCAGAAAAAAGCATGACAGAATTCTTATTAATAAAAAAATAACTTCTGCATTCTGATTTCCAAAGAAATATATATTCGCTGAAAGTATAAAAAAACTTAGAAAAGTATAAAGAATAATCCCATACCAGAGGTAATCTCTGCTAGTATTATTGTTGCAGCATTTCATGTACAAAGCAAAATGAGGACAATTTATATGTACTATATTGAAAATTTTTAGAACATCAGGGATATTGTTCTGAAATATCTTTTAATAAAGATATATATCTTTATATCCTAAGGGATTCCAAAGAGGAAAAAATAATACTATATGCAAAAGGCAGATCACCACAATGGTTTTCATTTCCCAAGAACATAACTGGGAGCTAGCAAACAATGAGACAATGAATGCTTTACCATCTTAAATGAATATTATTTTCATTTTCAAAATTATTTTCAAAATTCATCCATGAATTTTTTATTTAGCCGAACTAGAAACCATGTAAGGATAAAATAAAAATATTTTCTTTTCTTTTTTTTTAAGATTTTATTTATTATTTTTACTTTTAGAGAGGGAAGGGAGGGAGAAAGAGAGAGAGAGATAAATATTAATGTGCAGTTGCTGAGGGCCACGGTCTGCAACCCAGGCATGTGCCCTGACTGGGAATTGAACCTGCAATGCTTTGGTTCACAACCCACACTCAATCCACTGAGCTACGCCAGTCAGGACAAAATAAAAATATTTTCTAACATGAAAGGCTCAAAACAGTACTTTTCATGCATCCTTCCTTAAAATGCTACTGGAGGGAATGCTCAGAAAAATTAGGGAGTAATTCAAGAAAGAAGACAAAAGATCAAGAAATGGTAGATCCAACCAGAACAAGGGCAGAGGAAGTCCCTGAAGGGTAGCTGTGCACAGGCCTATAAATTAATCAGTACAAATGAATGTAATTGGAAAGAATACCTTACCATGGAATAAAAATGGGGGAAATGATAAAAAAAAAGAATTTTTTTCTACTAATACATGCTTTTTTCTATAAATACACACAAATTTACAAAGTTAGAATCAGAACACATACTTTTTTCTACCTTTTTTAGAAAGGTACTCTATAGTGCATATTTCCCAAACTCTAAAACTAGTTTTCTAATATTTGATTTTAATGGTTCTTTGGCAGTCAATGTTATGTTTACAGTTTATTACCATTATAAATAACTCTGCGATAAAGAGTATTGCAAGTATATCATTATATGTGCTTATTATGTTACTTAATAACACTGAAAGAGAGAAAAATTCCCCATCCACATTGAGAAATTTTCAGGGAGTAGTAGTTTCATTTCTTTTCATAGCAATTGTTTTATCAGTATCTCTCATCGATTGCCTATTTCTGATTACTTTGGGTAAACAAAATTAATTGAGCCAAAACTCATAAGGTAAGTCATAATAGTGTATTGCACTGTGTAGAGGAAAATGGTATTACTGACTCAAAGTTAATAGGAAGGAAACTTTGGAGTGTTGATGACAATCTAATGTCCTTTGACTAGGCAGCACATTCCCGAAGGATGGCTAACCCAACAGATGTGGATAGTTCTCAAAACAAGCCCAGGCAGGCCACCTGAATCCAACTTGGCTGAGTTCCTTAAACATACACTAGTTACCCTTAAGGGATTTTGTGTCTCAATTTTATAATTTTAACCATCAATAATAATCAGTATAAACAAGTCATAGTACAATATTATTAAATATACTATAATAACCACTATTTATGAGGTGCTAAGAATTGCACTAAAGTCCCTACAGAGTTCTCACACAACTTTATGCAGATGGCATAGCACCCTATGCTATTATTATACCCATTTCAGCATTTGGGGACAGAGGATAAGGAACCTGTTCAACATCACACTGAGATTAACAATGGTACCAACGCCACATCAGTCTGACACCAAAGCCCAGGCTCCCCCCAATCAGCACCACCCACACTGACTTAAAGGTTTTGTTCCTCTTAGTGTCTTTATATACAATTGACAAGCAGACATTTTCTTGGTTGTAGGTAAATGGAGCAAGACTCAGACTGAAATCTTGAGCTAGAAGGAATTACAGGGATAGTTGAGATAAATTTCCCACACTTTACAAATCAAGAAACTATGCCTCTGAGAAGTCAAGGTTCTTGCCCAAGGTCACAGGGCTGATTAGTGGAAAGTTGGACTAAAACTTTGGAGTTTTTTGGAGGTCCCCAATTCCCAGTCCAGAGTATTCCCTCTTTACTTCACTGCCTCTCCTGCTACTTGGTGTGGTTAGAAACTCAGGTGCTATAAACTTTTGGGAGGAATGCTCCCCAGCCCCACCCTGCTGAGGGAAAAAAGAAGGAAACAGAGAGATGATCCAGTGGTTGTGAGTGAGGTCTTGGGAGTCACATAGATGTCAGGGTGAAGTCCATGTCAGGCACCAACATGCTGCCATGGCCTTGGATAATTTCTCAACAACTATGTCATAGTGATGATGAGGAAATTAAAAAGAGAAAATGCATGGAAAATGTTTAGTACATATTTAACTCTCAGTAGTTAGCCACTTTTTTTTTTACATTGTCATTAATTTATCATTTGAAAGAGGAAGAAGGAATTCTGGGGCATTTCATCTTAGAAGCCAGATGGGGAGACAGTGATATATCAAACCATTTAAGGCTATGGGAACTTTTGCTTTGTTTTTATAACCTGCAACTTTGTAATCTCTGGTGTGGTGCCTACCATAATCAAAAAAATATTTTTTAAAGATCCTCAACGATACTTCATTTATTCACGTATGAAAAAATGTCCATAATATCTTGCCATACATAATAGTAATACATGCCCCAATTTAAAAAAGAGCTCCCCCTCCCCTAAAAAGTCTGCTGTTCTTAACTCTGCAGCTCATCCCTCTATGAAGAGAACATTCACATTTCTTCTAGCTTGGCATTGTCAGCAAACCCTATCAAGATGTCAGAGCAGCCTTAGAGTTAAATCATTCCATGCTAAAATACTGCTGAGATATTTGTGTCACTTTTTAAAAAAGTTTCAGTTACAGTTTACATTCTATATTATTCTGTACTTGTTTCAGGTGTACAGCAAAGTGGTTAGAAAGTCATGTACCTTACAGAGCAGTACCTCCACAGTTTCAAGTACCCTTCTGGCCCCATATATAATTATCATGATATTGACTGTATTCCTTACACTATAATCTACATCTCTGTGACTATTCTGTCACTAGCAATTTGTATTGCTTAATCCCTTCATCTTTTCCACCCAGGCCCCTTCCCATCTGACAACTGCCAGTCTGTTCTCTGTATCTATGTGTTTCTCTTTTGTTCACTAGATTCCACATATAAATGAAGTCATGTGATATTTATCTTTCTCTGTCCGACTTATTTCACTTAGCATAATACCCTCTAGGTCCATCCATGCTGTCACAGATGGTAAGACTTCATTCTTTTTTATAGCCAACTAGTACACCATTGTGTATGTACCACTACTTGAACTTGTCTGTTGATGGGGACTTAAGTTGCTTCTATATCTTGGCTATTGTAAACAATGATGCAATGAAAATAGGTATTCCCAAAAGTGGAATCATGGGGTCAGAAGGCAATTCCTTTTTAATTTTTTGAGGAACCTCCACACTGTTTTCCACAATGACTGCACCAATTTTCATTCCCATTAGCAATGTATAGTTCTCCAATTTCTCCACATCTAGGTCAATGCTTGTTTTCCTTGATTTTTAAAAAAAAATTATAGCCATGCTGGTGAGTGTGAAATGGCATCTTTGTTTTGATTTGCATATTCCTAGTGAGTAATGATGCTGAGCGTCTTTTCATATTCTTATTGATCATTTGTCATATTTTCATGAGAAATATCTATTCAAGTTCTTTGCCCATTTTTTAATTGGGTTGTTTTCTGTTGAGTTTTGTATAAAGTATAGATACTAATCTCATTGAGAGTGATTTGCACATATTTCATTCTGTGGGTTGCCTTTCATTTGGCTGATAGTGTTCTTTGATGCACAAAAGTTTAAAATTTTGATGAAACCCAATTTGTCTATTTTTTTATTTTGTTGCCTTTGCCTTTGGTGTCATATCCAAGAAAGCACTGACAAATCCAATGTCATAAAGCTTTCCCCATATTTCAGAGTTTTAGGTCTTACACTTATGTTATTGACCAATTTTGGACTAGTTTTTGTATATGACAAGGTTTGTCTGGAAAAAGTCCAGCTATTGTTAATATAACAAGAACAGTTTGTGTGACATCAATGTAACCTGGCAGCCAAGGACAGTGGACTAGAATGCACATGCATGGAAAATGATGGCTTCACTGTACTAGTCAGTGGGGGTGGTAGACACCACTGAATGAGCATGTGTACTGTGTGGCTGTCACACACAAAACGACTGAGTAGAGCAACAAATCTGCATCAAATTTTGCATTAAGTTTGAACATTCCTCCATAGAAACTATTCAGTTGATTCAGAAGGTTGCAGCTATGGGCAACTAGTGATTGGTAGCTTTATCACAACAATGTGCCCACTCATATATCATGTCTTATGCAGGGTTTTTTGGTGGAACATTAAATCACCCAGGTGACTCAGCCCCACTACAGCCCATATTTGGTGCCCTGTGACTTCTGGATTTTCCCAAAATTAAAATCACCTTAGAAAGGGAAGAAATTTCATGCTGTTTATGAGATTCAGCTGATGGCGATTTCAACAAAGGATTTTGAGGAGTGTTTTGAAGAGTGGAAAAGATGCTGGGAGAACTGTGAAGTCCCAAGGCGCCTACTTTAAGGGGGACACAATGTTTCTTGCATGTTGTATCTTCTTCAATAAATGCCTCTATTTTTCATAGTACATGGCTGGTTACTTTCTGGACAGACCTCATATGATGCAAAGTAGGAGTTCAAATTTATTTTTTTGGCACATGGATATCCAATTTTCCTAGCACTATTTGTTGAAATGATTGTCCTTTTCCCATTTAACAGTCTTCACATGCTGTCAAAAATTATTTGACCATATATGCAAGGATTTATTTCTCGGCTCTCTATTCGATTCCAGTGGTGTATATGTTTTTCTTTATGCCAGTAACACACTGTTTTGTTTCCTGTAGGTTTGCAGTCTTTCAACAATGTTTGTAGTTTTTAGTATACAAGTCTTGAACTTCTTTCATAAATTTATTCGTAAGCATCTTATTCTTTTCAATGTTATAGTTAATGGAATAGTTTCCTTAACTTCAGTTTTGGTTTATTCATGGCTAGTGGACAGAAATACAACTGAGCTTGTATTATTTTTAATAATACATATTTTTAAAGTTTTTATTTATTGACTTTAGAGAGAGAGGAAGGAAGAGAGGGAGGGAGGGAGACAGGAAGGGGAAGAGAGAGAGAGAGAAACACCAATTTGTTGTTCCACTCATTGATGCATTCATTGGTTGATTCTTGTAATGTGCTCTGATGGGGGATTGAATCCACAACCTTAGCACATTGGGATGATGCTCTAACCAACTGAACTACCTGACCAGAGCCAAGTGAGCTTGTATTTTGCAATCTTGTTGAATTCATTTCATAGTTCCAGTAGTGTTTTAGTGGATTCCTTGGGATTTTTAATGTATGAGATTATGTTACATGATAATAGAGATAGCTTTACTTCTTCCTTTCTAATCTGGATGCCTTTTATGTCTTTCCCTTGCTTAATTGCCCTGGCTGGAATCCTCAGTAAATGTTAAATAAAAGTGGTAAGAGTAAATATCTTTGTCTAGTTCCTGATTTTAGATTGAAAGATTTTAGTCTTCCCTCATTATGCATTATTTTAGCCATGGGTTTTTTGTAGATGCACTTTACCAAGTTGAGGACATTCCCTACTGTTCTTATTTAGTGTTTTTATCATGAAAGGGTACTGGGTTTTATCGAATGCTTTTCCTGCATCTGTTGATATGATCATGTGGTTGTTATATATTATTCTATTAATATGGTGTAGTACTTAAAAAAAAAACATTTTATTTATTTATTTTTAGAGAGGGGGAAGGGAGGAAAGGAGGGAGAAAGGGAGAGACACATCACTGTGTGGTTGCCTCTCATGTGTCCCACACTGGGGACCTGGCCTGCAACCCAGGCATGTGTCCTGATTGGGAACTGAACCAGCGACCCTTTGGTTTGCAGGCCAGTGCTCAATCCACTGAGCCACACTAGTCAGGGTTTTTAAAAAAAAAAAAATAGTTATTTTTCTTTTTTTTTAAAGTAGTTTTATTTTTTTTAAGATTTTACTTATTTATTTTTAGAGAGAGGAGAAGGAAAGGAGAAAGAGAGGGAGAGAAACATCAATGTGTGGTTGCCTCTTGGGTGCCCCCTACTGGGGACCTGGCCCCCAACTCAGGCATGTACCCTGACTGGGAATCAAACCAGTGACCCTTTGGTTCACAGGCCCACGTTCAATCCACGAGCTACACCAGCCAGTGCTATGGTGTATTACTTTGATTTTCACATGTTTAATTGTACATTCATTTTTATATTAGTATATTAGATGCTTAAGAACAGTTTAACTGAGAAGAGCTTTGTATAAGACCAAGAGACACTTACTGTGTATTAACATTTCTGGCCATAACGTGGACCTGTACGATGGACAAGAACAGATGGAAAATGGGGACATGACTACAATCATGACTTCAAATCACAAATGCTCCAATACTTTTTTAAAACTGTTTATTTTAAAGAAAAATATATTAGAGTTCCGGCCAAGATGGAGGCATAGGCAGTCGCACTGTGCTTCCTCGCACAACCAAGACTGAAAACAACAAAGATCGAGAAACAATTAACAACCAGAACAGAGGGAAATTAATTGAACAGAAGTCGGGCTCCAGTACATCCAGACCGGTAAGGAGCGGCGGAGTCGGGAGGCCTGCGAAGTGGGATCAAGAGGCGCTGGCTGGCAGGCGCGGGCGCGCAGGGCGCAGACAGCAGCGGACGGACCGGTGGCGGACGCTGGGCGCGGAAGCGCGGAGCCGACCAGCAGACCCAGTGAGGGGTGCAGGGCAGCTGGCTGTCCGAAGCCACACGTTTGTGCACGAACTAAGTGAAAAACGGGCAGCGCCGCCACGTTTCAAAGCTTAAGAGCCCAGTCTGGGAACTGAGGCCGGGAGACTCTCACAGAAGACTTCTCGGGGAAACCCACAGAGTCCGAGAAAGTACACCAGCCCACCACCCGGGAGCCAGCACAGCAAGGGCCCAGTTTGCTTGTGGGAGGCAGTGGAGGGAATGGAAGTCCTAGAGAGAGCGGAGCAGGCGCCATTGTTCCCTCTCAGACCCCGCCCCCACATACAACGTCACAACCCAGCGACTGGGGTGCCCCGCCCCGTGAACACCTAAGGCTCCGCCGCCCTTACAAAATAGCCGCATCCGAACCAAAGGAAAATTAAAAAGATGGCTCAAACATATTTGAAAGCCCCAGAACCAATT